>NC_069421.1:5835038-5867538 GCF_026875155.1 Cherax quadricarinatus
GAAAGAAAGTTTTCTAGAGATTGCGCCTTGAAGTCTGTCTCCCAGTTTGGAATCCATTCACCATTAACAGTAAACCGTAGGTTCTTATAGGAGATTTAAACAGTAATTTTAAGTAACTAAAAAGAAATTAGTTTGAAGTGCACATCCTTGGAATCTTCCAACTTGTCATTGAATAAGCAAGCGGATTTCGCGTATTTTTCATGTTTACAGTAACAGTTACACGCTATCCTTTTTGCTTTTGGGGCCCTTTTTCCCTTTTCTTTCTCTCTTCCTTCTCTTTTTCTCTCTCTCTCTTCTCTCTCTCTTCTTCTTCTCTCTCTTTCTCTCTCTCTCTCTCTTCTCTCTCTCTCTCTTTCTCTCTCTTTCTCTCTCTCTCTCTCCTTCAACGCTCTTCCCTGAACCCAAGTGTCAAGGAACGTCAATGTTTAGCGGCACTCACACCCAGACCAAGTACTGTGGCAGGAGTGCTGCCCAATATTCGAGGCGGCATTTAGAGAGAAAACAACAGGTCACTGCCAGGAAAAACAACGAAATATACGCTGGTAAATGCATCCAGTGGACACAATGTTCTCCCGGAGCAGATGACCACGCAGACGTAAACATAACAGTTACAGAAGAAGAAAAAATTTAAAAACGTTTTGGTCGCCACTGTAACCGAGAGAGAGGTATCCTAAGGTCCTTGAAAATCTCTGCCACCTACTCAGGTATATCTCACGGACAAGAAATTGAACAGAGGATCAAGCCTCAAATGAGGTGAGAACTTTACAAAAATATATTACTAGGGAAACGAAGGCTAGGAATCAATCATTGAAAAAAACTTTTCCCAGCCTTTATGTCTTCTTGCTTGAAATCTTTGACAGTAGCGAAGAAAACAAGCCTTTAAAGATCACAGGTGTTTTTGAGTTGTATGGGAATTAGTTTCAAGAATGTCTGAAGGAGATTTAGGAGAACGAGGATGGTGCAAATGTCATTCTGAAAGTTTGGTTGGGGGATGTAGTCGAGATGTAGGAATAAGTAGGAAGAAAGAGAGGTGTAAAAGTGACTTGGTAGGGTATATCTGAGATGTCGAAGTAAGTTAAAAGAAGAGGTCTGGGACTGGGTTTGAAAGGCATGTTTGGGATGTAGCAATGAGAATAGTGTGTGTATTGGGAAGGAACTCTTAGTGATTCATAGAAGTGCGAAAGAAGTGAGTTGCATGGATGTAAAATTGGCTTATAGGAAACTGAGAGGAAGTTGCAAATGTGTTGAGGTGAGTTGTAAGGGTGTGGGATTGAGTTGGAGGAGTCTGGGAGAGATGTGTATGGAAGTTATGAAAGTGAAGGAGGCGTGTGGAATTAGATGTAGGGGTTTAGGAGTTTGTAGAGTGTGAAAAATAAGCTGTAGGAGTATGGAAGGAATGTGAGAGTGAGTTATATAATGTGAGTTGGGTATCAGTGAGCTGAGAGGGTGGGAAAAAACTTACGCGGATATCGCAAAAAAAAAAAAGGTTGCAAATAAGGAAATATTTTGTTGTAAGAATTCAATGAAGTTGAAAATTGCCATATGTGATAAAATGCCAAAATGTCTCTCATTAGAGCACATGAAAGCACGCAGCCACAGACAAAGTTTGGATTATGCTTCGCTCTCAAAATTATTCTCGACAAAGTTGGGAACTTGTGCGTGAACAGAAATTAAGAGACATTAAAACTCTTTTCATATCTCATGAATTTTAAAGAGACTGGGGTAGAGGGGAGGACGGGAGGCGCTCCACAAGGACATCATGGAGTGATAAAATAAGATGCCGTCCAGTGTGCGACTGTATCTGTGAAAGTTTGTGTAAAAATATAAAATACGATCAGATGAACTTCCAACAAAATTTATTAATAGTTTCAAGTTTTTTTTTTTTGTTTTTTTTTTTTTTTGCCTTTCTCGCTTCTTTGGTTAATTTAATCTCGTTTCTTAACCGTTTTTTAAAGTGACTGTCTTATGTTCAGTGCATCATTACAGTATATGCAAAGCACTGTGAACTCTGATGCCGAGTTTTGAGGTCCGAGTCTTGCTGTGGACGTAGAGATAATGTATTTAATATATATATATAATATATATATATATATAATATATATATATATATATATATATATATATATATATATATATATATATATATATATATATATATATATATATATAATATATATATAACTGTAGTGTAAAGCACTCTTCTGGCAAGACAGTGATGGAGTGAATGATGGTGAAAGTTTTTCTTTTTCGGGCCACCCTGCCTTGGTGGGAATCGGCCAGTGTGATAATAAAAAAATAATAAATATATATATATATTATATATATATATATATATATATATATATATTATATATATATATATATATATTATATATATATATATATTATATATATATATATATATATATATATATATATATATATATATATTATATATATTATATATATATATATATATATATATATATATATATATATAACGCTAGAAGGATGCGTGCACATGTACTATTTTCTCTTATGAAAATATGCACGGATAAGACAAATTATTCGTCACTCGCAGTGATCAGCACACCTCACCTCTGACCACCCACCCTCTGCCTCAACTGTTAACCTTAGCCAGGAGGCTCTGCACTCTTCTCAGCCCTCTGTCTCAGCACTCTTCTCAGCCCTCTGTTTCAGCACTCTACCTCAGCCCTCTGTCTCAGCACTCTTCTCAGCCCTCTGTCTCAGCACTCTACCTCAGCCCTGTCTCAGCACTCTTCTCAGCCCTCTGTCTCAGCACTCTTCTCAGCCCTCTGTCTCAGCACTCTACCTTAGCCCTGAGGCTTCTCAAGATTACAGGGAAGGGGAAAAACTTTGGAGGTGTGCGCAGTTTTGCTCAGTCCTCAGCTCACTTTCCAGACCTTTAACAAACTTTCCTATGTGATAACAATGTCAGTGGGTAAAAATGTGAAGAACTTTATTTAAAAAACAGGAATTTATTTTTACTTGTTTTGTCACTTTCTGCTTTCTTATTCTCTTATTTTTCATTCATTTCTCATAACGCGCACACTCACACGAACGCATGCGTCACGTAGGTATGTACGCGAGTGCGTGCGCTCGCACACACACACACAACACACACACACACACACACACACACACACACGAGCTAGTGATTCAGGAGTTAATCCCCGCCTCAAAGCATTGATCACACACCCTCCTGAAACGGGCCAGGAGCTGCAGTTCGACTCTTGAAACTACATATAAGTGAGTACATGGAACCAACACCTCACAGAGAATACCAAGAAACTAGAAACAGTAGAGAGCTTCTCAACAAAACTAGTCCCGGGACAAGGCTGAGTGAAGTACAAGGTGAGGCTAACAGAAATGATCATAATGACAGATTACTAGAAGACAGAAGAACCAGGGAAGATAAGACACCTGTTACTGGTGAGCGGAAACACTGCTCTGGCAACCAGATTGTTTCACAAAGAGTTATAAACACATTTGAAGAATGAGACGAAGCAACGATCAGAGATATAAAATAAAATAAAAACTGGATATTCATTGTTTTCTTGGGAAAACTCTGCCTCTATTTCGAAGCCTCTGGTACTCTTCCGAGCCTCTTGATCCTCTTCCGAGACCCCGGTATTCTTCCGAGTCCCCTGGTACTCTTCCGAGCTCTCTGGTACTCTTCCGAGCCCTCTGGTATTCTTCCGAGTCTCCTGGTACTCTTCCGAGCTCTCTGGTACTCATCCGAGTCTTCTGGTACTCTTCCGAGGTCTCTGGTACTCTTCCAAGCCCTCTGGTACTCCTCCGAGCCCTCTGTCACTCTACCGAGCTCTCTGTCACTCTTCCTTGCTCTCTGTCAGTCTTGAAAACCCTGTACAACTCCTCCACTCCTCCTGTCATCGCTCCACTCCGGGCACTCTACCACTTTTCCGAGCATTCTGACACTTCAAGGAACATTATCGCTCCTCCGGACACTTTGCCAATTTTCCGGGCACTTTATCACTTTTCTGGGCACTCTATCACTTCTCCAGGCACTTTACCCCTCCTCCAGGCACTTTACTCCTCCTTCAACCACTTTACTACTACTCCAGGCTCGATGGTTCCCCATCATCAGTGTCGTCACAAGAGGACACAATCATCGGCAGCTAGTATGGGCCAGTAGGCCTGCTGCAGTGTTCCTCCTTTCCTATGTTCTTATCTACGAGGGGAGTCATGCAGTGCCTAGTTAACGGAGAATATTATTGTGCATAATGAATTGTTGTGAATTATGGCAAATTCTGTTGCTGTATACGTTGCTGTTGTTGGTGTTGCTGGTGCCCTTGGCTCTGCTTGTTTTGCTGTTTTTGTGCTCATTTCTCTTGTTTTGGTATTTGTCCTTGCCGATTCTGTTGCTGCTTTACTTGTTACTGTTATACTTGTTTCTTCTTATGATTCTGCTGTACGTGGTACTTCTGCTTCTGAGGCGCTTCTGTTCTTGTTGTACTTGCTTCTGCTGTTGATAATTCTGCTGCTCTTTAGTTCATGTTGCTGCTGTCTCCTGCTCTGCTGCTGATGCCACTTGTTTTGGGACACTTTGGCAGGTAAAATATCAAAACTGTTAATTGCTCTCTCTCTCTCTCTCTCTCTCTCTCTCTCTCTCTCTCTCTCTCTCTCTCTCTCTCTCTCTCTCTCTCTCTCTCTCTCTCTCTCTCTGTTTCCTCTTTTGCAAATCTCTGATCAAGCAAAACTTTATTAATTCCGGACGGCCATAACAGTTTTTTTTTTTTTCTGTAACAAATAATTGTAACTGAACATCAGAGATGATGACGTGTGCTAACGTGAGGCTTCGCTGGATGCTGCTGCACTCTGGACCTCTTCGCCATGAATTTGCCATTTGCAAAGTGAGAATAAAACAATTCATGTTTTGCCAGAAACATGGACACACTCGTTAGAACGTGAAAATCGAGCTCTCTAGTTTTAGTCAGTCCTCATCAGTCCAGTAGGCTATGCAGATTATATTACGAAGCTATATTTCGTACAAACACTCGAGTGTTATCATATTTTTTTAATAAAATTCACTCTCTCATCTGCGTTCGAGAAGAAATTTGCTCGAAATCTCAGTATTTCTAATTGGATGAAAAATCCTAATTTTTCCGCAATATTTTTTTAATTTCCTTATCTGAAAGTAAAACAAATATATAATCGCCAAATCCATAGAAGGATTTCTACGATTTAAGCGAGAAACTGGGCAGCATTAATGATAGATACAGTCTTAAGTTAGATTCAGCACACAAATACAAATGCATTTAAATACTGTAATCTCTCTTTGATTCTTACGGTTTTATTTCGTTTGAAATGATGGCTGTCACTTCTTCCTGCCTTAGTATGATTTTCTGATATCTAGCAAAGGTAGTCACTAGAAGCTACGTAAAATTTACTTATGGCGACATAGCATTGTGGTGATCTGAGGGCTCTTTCTGTTGGCATCCATGAACTGATGGGAAACTGCCTATGTAGTATAAAAAAGGGGGTTAATCTTGTATGGATCATACAGCGCATCATCACATTTCAAAATTAACTTTTATGACTGCATGTGTAAGTTACGCGTGTGGCAACTGTACAAATGACGAACCTGTATGGAAAACATACAGTTTGAAGAAGGAATATTTATTGCGACAACATTTCGATCTTTTAAGATCTTAATCAAGTCATGACTTGATAAAGATCTCATTAGATCTTCATCAAGCCATGACTTGCTAAATATCTTAACGTATCGAAACGTCGTCCCAATAAAACCTTGTTTAGCAGCGCGTTTTTTCCTTCAATACTGTCGCCAGTGCGACATTCAGTGCCACTCGGAGAAGTCGTTCTCAGAAATAATCACAGCTTTGGAACCTGTTTTCAAGCTCCAGCTGGAGGTGCTGGTGTGCTGAGGTTAAAGCTGAGTCTTTGTTTTTTACTTAGGAAAATGAGTATGAGTTCTGGTAAACACTAAACCCAATGCTTTAGATTTGAAAAAAACGTCAATTGGTCGGTATGACAAGGAAAGAAAATGAGATGTTCATTATTATTATTATTATTATTATTATTATTATTATTATTATTATTATTATTATTATTATTATTATTATTATTATCTTTTCATGGGGAAGCTTAAAGCCGTAGGTCAAGCATCACGCATCATCTTAGGAAAATTGGATGAATTTTGATGCTTCGACAAACACAATTCATGATGAAAAAATTTCCATGCCTGGATAACCCACATTCATGGTGGATAAACCTCCATGCCTCGATAGCCGCCTCTCATGGTAAATATGTTTGCATGCTTCGACAGCCACTACTCATGGTGTTTAAGCTTCCTTGCCTCGACAGCCACCATAATCAGGGAACGTCAGAGAAGGAGCGCCAACAAGCACTTTGAATTCTAATTTTCATTTTCATTAGCATCGTGTTCCCCCAGGAGCTCAACTCGCTGCGAGGAGTGCTTCTCCAGGTGCTTTAGCCTATGTGGTCTTGACCCTTGCGGCTAATTAATTACATTCGCCAGCGGGGTACGATTTCAGTGAGTAGTTCATATATGTACTTACCTGTTTGCTGTGCAAGTTGGGTTTCTGGCCGTAAGGGAAACTGCGTCTGCATTACTATAATACCCAAGTTTTAAGACACGAATCCTTTGGAGGGCACCGCAACACACCTCTGTCTGGATCCCCCCTTTATAGATTTACACGAGTAGGGGGTGCCTTGGTGCTGGTGAAGTGTTCTTCATCCGGGGAAATGGAGTTACCCTTCCGTTCTTTTAACCAGAGGAGCTGTATGACCACTGGGGGTTAATCGTTTCCTCGCAAATATACACATAATCCAGAGGAGAGAAGAGCGACAAGTCAGCTTCAAACGCAAGCTTCATGTACATGTATACATACGTCCTGGTTTCCTCTCTTGCACTGTTTACGATAAACAAGTTTTTGCCGCTATTGTTGTTCAGGCAAATTCTGATCTTCGTGGGAACGTGCAGCTTGAATATCCTGAGTGACAAGGCGTATTGTTGACAAGTATGAAGACAGAGACACATTTTGCTATGAGATTTTATTGGGAAAATGCTTCACTATGTTGAGCTTTATCAAGTTACGGCTTCTTAAATTACTACACAGAGCGAAATGTTGTCCCAATGAAAGATTCTCCTTAGGTTTGTTTACAATGAATATATTGCTCATTTATGTACATAAAAAATGGATGATTATCGCCAAAGGACTAGCATTAATATTAATGATTATTTAAAAGAGTAATTGAGTCTGTTAAGTTGCAGTGTTCGTGTGTGCTTTTCTGTGTGTGTGTGTGTGTGTGTGTGTGTGTGTGTGTGTGTGTGTGTGTGTGTGTGTGTGTGTGTGTGTGTGTGTGAGTGTGTGTGTGTGTGTGTGTGCTTGTGTGTGTGTGTGTATGTGTGTGTGTGTGTATGTGTGCTTGTGTGTGCTTGTGTGTGTGTGTGTGTGTGTGTGTATGTATGTGTGTGTGTGTGCGTGTGCCTCCCTCACTTCACAAAGGTGAACCTCGACTTTCTCAGTATCTTTACCATTAACTTCCTACTTCAATCCCTCCTCAGGATCTTATGTCTAGAAAGTCATCCGTCTGCTGGATATCTTGTCTTCCCCACTTTCCGGAGGTCCCAGGCGACCTTGCTCGATTGGAATTATGTATTTGGTAACTAAAGTCGAGACTTTCCGGATGGAGGAATTATAGAAGCAGATACAGGGAAATCTGTGTCCTGTAATTACCCCGTCCAAGACTGCCATGAACGTACACCAAGACACCCAGATATCGTTATTCAATGAAATGTTAGTCCCACTTAGTATAAATCTACATATATATATATATATATATATATATATATATATATATATATATATATATAATTATATATATATTATATATATAGTTCTCGGCAACCGTAAATTTCGCCAATCATAGGGGTATTTTCGTATAAACATGGACTCGCTTTTCATAGGTTGACTCGCGAATAGTAGTTTGTCCGGGACGTGTACGCACGGTGTGAGCCGGGGCGGCCTCCCTACCCAGCCAGTCTGGCATTGTTTACAGTGAGTGAAGGTCCCCTCAAGTGCTCCTACGAAATATTTCATAATATTCCACTCATTTTAGTGCTTGCAATTACTAAATAAGCTACCATGGCTCCAAAGAAAGCTCCTAGTGCCAAGCCTGTGGTAAAGAAGGTGAGAAATATGTACAGTGACAAAGTCTTGGGCCATTTTCGGGAAGTGTTAAAGAGACGCCAGAAACAGAGCTCTCTCCACAGTTACTTTGCGAGACAGGACTAGAGTGACTCTCAAGGTGGTCCTAGTGGCATTAAGAAACAGAGAAGAGAAGCAACCCCAGAGAAGCAATTGGTACCTGAGGTGTTGCTGGAAGGGGATTCCCCTTCCAAACTGTAAACAATCCAATCTCTCTCCTCCTCCAGTCTCCCATACACTAAGAAGAATCTCCAATAAAGGTAAGTGTTATGCTGTTAATGTTTCATTCATCATTTCCCATTGTATTGTTTATGTACTACATGTATATTTCATGTACAATTTTTTTTTGTTTTAATACTTCTGGGTGTCAGGAACGGATTAATTGTATTTACATTATTTCTTATGGGGAAAATTGATTCGCAAATCGTAAATTTCGTTTATAGTAACGGCTCCATGAACGGATTAATTACGAAAAACGAGGGACCACTGTATATATATATATATATATATATATATATATATAATATTATAATATATATATTATATATATATATTATATTTTTCAATTATGTAGCTGAATAAGTGCATATCTGAACATTGTATAGTGTGTAAATGTCTGCCTGATTCTTAATCTAAATGTCCACCTCCATGAAAAATGTAATAAATATTATTTTTTTTGTTACTCGTCTTTTGTGATTGTAAAACATGCAGAGGTCCATAAATGCACGTGCGCGCGCGCACACACACACAAAAAAAATCGAGGATGAAAAGAACAGCTAGATACTCGGGAAACGCGATCACCAGGCAAAAAGAATTTCGGAGGTGGTTGGTACAACCTGGCCAGTACGTCTCTGTTGTTTATGTCTCCGATACTATGTTGTGATGAACCGTGATGTAGGGATATTACCATTTATCGAAAAATGAATTAGGGCACAATATTCATGAGTAAGCCATGAAATGTGTGGGACAAGAAGAAATGACGAATGAAGACGATGAATTGCACGCGGAATTTTATTTTTGGGAGAAGTAATAATGAGATCAGTGAGGAGTGATACACCGGAAGAGAGCGTGGAGGAAGTGAATGTGAAGACAAGTAGTGTGATGGAATTTAGTATGAAAGCAGTATGAAGGACGTGAGTTAGAAGGAAATGAGAAAGATGGAAGTGTTTTAATGAATGTGAATAGGAAAGGAGTGAGAATAAAGAAGGAGAATATGAAGAACTGATATTACGAATGATGTAAATATATAGGAAGTATGTAACAAAACAAATGAATGAGGCAATAAGGAGGTTAAAAATGGGAAACTTAGAGTGGATTAAGATTGAAATATGTGACGAAGCTGGAATGAAGTACAGGAATAGCTGATGGGTTTATTCATAATGTTTATAAAAGAACAAATGGAAAAAATATAATAATTATAAAGGAATAAACATGTTAACCATATCGCACAAATTTATGTGTTGAGTATTTGAAGTCTATTTTAATAATTGGCTCCTAAAGTTTGAAACCTCAGTCCCATCAGTATTTTGAAATTAAAAACCAGTTCCATCATTCCCATTAATCTTGTGCAAATTAATCTTGTGTCAGCTCTTCTCATCTTTAGTTCAGTAATTGTTTATACTGTCAAAACACTGGCATATGTTTGACATTTTTACTCATTATATATCATTTCTCAGTATAACCAGGGTATAGTTTGTTCACAATTGTCACATTTCTCTTTTGTTCTGAATCACATCATGCTGATTACAAAAAGGATCTAAAAAAAACTTATTTATTCGTTTAAATTTATTTATAAGACTAATTTTTTTTTGTCCCTCGAAAATGTGTAAAATATACGATGTGGCCCGCGTAGTGAAAAGTTTGGAGACCCCTGGTGTACACGTATGTACTGGTGGTCCAGTAATAGTCTTGAAGCTTGAGACACTTATGCAACATATGGGAATCTTTATTAAGGAAACGTTTGGCCACACAGTAGCTTCTTCAGTCCAATACAAAGCAGAGATGGGTAAGGAGAGGAGGAGTTTGAAGTAATCAGTCCCGCAGCCTGGAATCGATGTGTTCAGTTCATCACCCTTGTAGAAAGTAAAGTATATGGCCGTAGAAGTGGCTTATATACTGTAGTCAGGTGAGTGGAAGCAGAAGGAGGAATGACAGTGGAACCATCCACTAGTGTAAGTAGGTCTTCGTCCAAAGGCTGGACAAGTACTGAAGTATGCTAATCGATTGCATTATAATATAGCATTCACTTATCCGTTTCTTCCACAGTACGAAGGGAAATAAGAGAGTCATCGTATGATATGATCTTTCATTATTATGTTTAAGGGGAGAACCATTAAACCAGCGGAAGACCAGTAGCTTCAGTTAGCATGTCATCACATGACTAAGACCCTTGTCAACAAAATTTCCTCTGTTTCCTGACAAATAAACCACCACCAAATGAAATTTCACATGACGTGAAATTTAACAATATGATAAAGGGGAGTTATGTAAGATTTTATCGGAGACCAGCAAGTGTTCATGAAAATACGTAGTTGCTGTAGAAGCTACAGTAAAGGAAAGGCGCTTAAACAATGCCTACCTTCCACTTGCTCGAGACAAAGATTCCCAGTTTGAAATGAAAACTACTAGTTGTTCGAAACAAAGACTCCCTCATGTTCTGAAAAAAAAAGACTTCTTTCCTTGCACTGAGAACAGTCCCTCGCCCTCACTTGTCAGGAGCAAAGATGCTCCCTTCCGCTTCTCCGAAACAGAGAAGAGAGAGAATCAGATCGAAAGGATTACGTTTCAGTAATCCTTTGGCGTCAGTGAGAGACTCGGGTACTGGACGGGTGTAGACGGTTCGACGATACTTTTACTTAATGCTGAATAGTGGCGTTGCTTCCACTCTAGTGTTTAGATGGTACTCTTAGTTTAGTTGGCGTCCTTGGCGGGGTAGGCGTCCGTGATAAGTGATGTAAACGGTTTAGAAAACAGGTAAATTGAACAATAACAGAGAGATGTCAGGGGAACTATGTAGCAGAGGTGTCAGGGGAACTATGTAGCAGAGGTGTCAGGGGAACTATGTAGCAGAGGTGTCAGGGAAACTATGTAGCAGAGCTGTCAGGGAAGCTATGTAGCGGAGGTGTCAGGGGAACTATGTAGCAAAGGTGTCAGGGGAACTATGTAGAAGAGGTGTCAGGGGAACTATGTAGCAAAGGTGTCAGGGAAAACTATATAGCAGAGGTGTCAGGGGGAACTATGTAGCAGAGGTGTCAGAGGAACTATGTAGCAAGGGTGTCAGGGGAACTATGTAGCAAAGGTGTTAGGGGAACTATGTAGCAAAGGTGTCAGGGAAAACTATATAGCAGGGGTGTCAGGGGGAACTATGTAGCAGAGGTGTCAGGGGAACTATGTAGCAGAGGTGTCAGGGGAACTATGTAGCAAAGGTGTCAGGGGAACTATGTAGCAGAGGTTTCAAGGGAACTATGTAGCAGAGGTGTCAGGGGAACCATGTAGCAGAGGTGTCAGGGGAACCATGTAGCAGAGGTGTCAGGGGAACCATGTAGCAGAGGTGTCAGGGGAACCATGTAGCAGAGGTGTCAGGGGAACCATGTAGCAGAGGTGTCAGGGGAACTATGTAGCAGAGGTTTCAAGGGAACTATGTAGCAGAGGTGTCAGGGGAACCATGAAACAGAGGTGTCAGGGGAACCATGTAGCAGAGGTGTCAGGGGAACCATGTAGCAGAGGTGTCAGGGGAACCATGTAGCAGAGGCGTCAGGGGAACCATGTAGCAGAGGTGTCAGGGGAACCATCTAGCAGAGGTGTCAGGGGAACCATGTAGCAGAGGTGTCAGAGGAACTATGTAGTAGAGGTGTCAGGGGAACCATGTAGCAGAGGTGTCAGGGGAACTATGTAGTAGAGGTGTCAGGGGAACCATGTAGCAGAGGTGTCAGGGGAACCATGTAGCAGAGGTGTCAGGGGAACCATGTAGCAGAGGTGTCAGGGGAACCATGTAGCAGAGGTGTCAGGGGAACCATGTAGCAGAGGTGTCAGGGGAACCATGTAGCAGAGGTGTCAGGGGAACCATGTAGCAGAGGCGTCAGGGGAACCATGTAGCAGAGGTGTCAGGGGAACCATGTAGCAGAGGTGTCAGGGGAACCATGTAGCAGAGGTGTCAGGGGAACCATGTAGCAGAGGTGTCAGGGGAACCATGTAGCAGAGGTGTCAGGGGAACCATGTAGCAGAGGTGTCAGGGGAACCATGTAGTAGAGGTGTCAGGGGAACCATGTAGTAGAGGTGTCAGGGGAACCATGTAGCAGAGGTGTCAGGGGAACCATGTAGCAGAGGTGTCAGGGGAACTTTGTGCACCATTTGAGAATGTTTATTGGGGAAACGTTTAGCCAGCCAGTGGCTTCTTGTGTACTGGACTGATGAAGCTTCTGGCTGGTGAAACGTTTCCTCAGTAAAGATTCCCAAATGTTGCACAAGTGTCTCAGTGTTCATTCGTGACGGAGCTGGCGTCCGTGATGGAGCAACTGAGCAAGTGTACGTGGCGGAGTCGGCGTCCGTGCTTTACTTAGGGGGCACCGAATAACGTTGTCGAGTCCACACACTTTTGTCTTAGTGGTTGAGGCAAACACCATTAACGTTATCTTCATATTTATGTGAGGTGTTAAATCTAATTGGGTCATTCAGCGCAAGGAGACGGCGGAAGCTCGATCCACCGGCTTCTAATAACACAGGCAGGATTCCACCAGACACACTTTCAAGAGTCCGTATGATTTTGTCATATACGACAAGGTTTCAGTAAAGCCGGCCGATCGCAGCAATAAACACGTAGATGAATACATACCTCAGCACAATCCTACACATAAGCACCATAATACAACACTCGCACACACACACACACACTCGACCCCTGCAACCACAACTAGGTGAGTACTCACACACACACACACACACACACACACACACACACACACACACACACACACACACACACACACACACACACACACACACACACACACACACATTGTGTTGCGTAATCCCAGGGAGTGAAAATAGAAATTAGGTTGCAAGAAAATTTCTATGTTGCTCATTTTAACGAGAGTAAAATAACTGCTTACGTGTTATACGTAACACAAGGTCTTAAACTCCACGAATAAGTACACTGAAATTATTTTGTGAGGGGAGAGAGAAAGAGAAAGAGTGAAAGAGAAAGAGAATGAAAGAGAAAGAGAAAGAGAAAAGAGTGTGTGCGCTACCTCTACAGCAAGTGGTCGTGCTATTTACTAAATCTACTGGTAAAGTCTGTCCTCTGAGTGAATCACAGCAAACAGGACACCCTGTATAGTGGTAGAACTTCTGCCAAGGTACTGCTGGACACAACCCAGAATGGACTGTGACTTATAAAGTCATTCATTTGGAAAGTGTTAAACTGATTTTTGAAAGACTGAAGTCATTTGGCATTAACAAATTCAGTAGGAAAGGTGTTCCCGTGCTCTATGACTATTAGAGAAAACAAACCATCCCCACATTCGTATTTCGATGCTTTGCAGTTCATCTTCATACTTTTGTTTCGTATAATTATCTCTCTCTATTTCTGAAAGATGCTAGTTTAGCATCTTGAAGATTTGTACGAGGTCACCTTAAATCTTCCATTTTATGAGTAAGAACAGGTTATGTTATTTATATTGATCCTCATACTGTTTGCTTCTTAATGACAATAAGGGATTTCCCTGCAACCCTCTCAGGTTTATCCGCGTCTTTCATGTGATTTGCGTACCAGATCTCGGTAACACACTGACGGTGGGATCTGACAAGAGCATTGCTTATGTACTATCAGATTAGGGCCTGAGCTGCTGCTGTAAAGCGAAAATCGCTCTAAAGTGAAACATAACTGTTTTGTTTTACTTTGAAATACATTTAAAAGCCTAATAATATGTTTACCGTATCATATTAAGTTAGATTATTATAATAAAAAAGAAGCGATATTAAGTGAGAAATGGAGCTAGTTTTAAAATTTGCATATACAGTAATCACAATATTTACCTTAAATTATTTTCGTCCTTAACTGTGGTTGGTGAATATATTTATTGTAGGCAGTCTAAATAAATGAAGAAAGGGTATAATTAAAAACCGCTGTATTAGCAAAACGTCTTAAAGCGAAGTGCTGTAAAGCGAGGCCCGCCTGTACTGCTTCGGTATTGCTTCAAGTTTTTTGGCTATGAAGCCAAACATCCTACCTGCTTTATTGCCTGTCATTAACCATGACATTTACAAGGTCTTTCTCATCAGTTTTCTCCTTAGTCGGGTTTCCATTACAGTTAGACTCATATTTTATATTATATAAGAAAATTAATGACCTTGCACTTGTCCGCATAGTTCCTCCCACTTTTATTACCACTGCGACAGCCTGTCTAGGTTTCTCTTAATTAATATTTAAACAGTCATTTATGATTCCAGCACAATTTCCTCATTTCGTGTTTAGAGAAAGGAAGAACTATTTCAAGAGAGAGAGAGAGAGAGAGAGAGAGAGAGAGAGAAGGACTAGTTCGAGTGAGAGTACCACAATGGGTAAAGAAATAATTTCTTGTGTCTCTCTGCACCCTTTCTGTTATAATTAGAAATTATGCCCACCCTCCTTGTTGATGGTGCCAAGATATCTTTCTGTATATTTTCAAGAACTTATATAAATGATTATCGTGCCACTTTTCTCCTGTATACTAGCTACGCTAAGGCAGTTTAAAATAATGCAGTCATCGTAATAAACACGACTCAACCATGATATACTTGTTGGAGTGAGCTCACTCCAACAAGGCGTTTGCTGTGATTGTATTTGCTTGGACCTCCTCCTCTTTTCTGCAACATTACAAGCTCCTGATGACGTGATAATTGCAATATGAAGCTCCTACAGCCATCATTCTGCTTCCCCCGTGGTTGCTTTGCATGTCGTGTCGCTTGTTCCCGATATTTACATTATATATGTCGTGCCGAATAGGTAAAACTTGGGATAACGGTTTAAATAGCAACGTTCTTCTTGCCGAATAAGGAAACCGAGAATTTGTGTATCCAATAATTTCGTAAAAATCATTCTGAACCTAACGAAAAAAAATATATTTCATCGTGCATGTTTATTATTAAATTATTGTAAACTTATCTAAAATATATTTAGTAGAATTAGGCTAAATTAAATTGCGATTGTTATAATAAGGTTAGGAAAGTTTCCTAAGGTTCTTTTGGTACAAAATTATAATTTTTTACATTAATATTAATGAAAAAATATATCTTTAAACGTATAAGAAAATTTAAGGGCGGACTTTATTTTAAATGAATTCTTGCTAATTGACCAGTTTTACCTATTCATCACGATATATATATATATATATATATATATATATATATATATATATATATATATATATATATATATATATATATTATATATTAACTAACAAATTATTAAAGCCATACTTAGATAAAGTTGTACTCACTCATGTTGACAAGAAGGTAATAAACTGTGCTTTTATCTGGGGGGAAAAATCTAAAATCGCTAAATGGCTCACACATATTATCATGTATCTTCTATAAAATACGAATGTCCTGGAAACGGTAGAGCCATAAATCCGCTTACATTTGCATCCAAAAATAATCCCTCCAATTTTTTGATCCTGCAGCTTATGCTACAAGCCGGGAGCAGAGTTTTACAAGGTCGCTTTCCCCATTACTTTAGTAAACTAAATTATAATTGCAAACTGTGTTGGCACCACCAAATCTCCGGAGGTACCACCCACCTTCCTGAGGCGCACCCTGCGGAGGATCTGAGACAGCAACGGTCACAGTTTATAATGAAGAAGCCTACTCTGGAGGGAAAAAGTTTCAACAATGAAGATACCCAAACTGCTGTACGTGTGTCTAGGTCATCAATGAATGTTTTGAAGGGAAATCAAAAGATAAATATACGTAACAGCTTGTGTCTCCTCTGGGAAAAATGGTAATGAAGAAAATGTAGCAAGAGAGCAATGAGTAATAAAAAAATATAATGACCTCGCGAAGGGAAGATTTGAACGATGTGACAAATGTTGAGTATAAAGTTGGTAGAATTACCGACAATATGTAAAGTAAAAGGACACAAGTGCAACTAATGTGACATTTATTGTGGCAACGTTTCGCTCTCCAGGAGCTTGATAAAGCTCCTGGAGAGCGAAACGTTGCCACAATAAATGTCACATTAGTTGCACTTGTGTCCTTTTACTTTACAAAATGTTGAGTAGGCTGAAAAGGGAAGATGGTGGGTATTTTATCTCTTATCTGAACACGAAGAAATCATGATGAACAGGGGAAACAGAGAACAGCAAAATTAATTCGGGAGATGAAGACGAAACAGAGGAAAGGTGAAAATACTGCAAGACGAGCCGAGTCTCCCTGGTGAGAAGGAATAAGAAACAGAAGACCCGAAACAAGAAATATATGGATTCTTTAGACATTATGAAAATCAACGAGATGGTAGTCAAAATATTTCTGGATACAGCAAAGGAAGCTATTTTAAATGAACAAAAAATACGGTGGGTAAATTAGCCAACATGCACAAAAAATTCTGTGATGATTTTTGGACCTCTAGAGCAGTGAGGGAAGACAGTATTATGAAGGAAAGAAGAAAAGTTTATAACAGAATTTTCACCTGTTTCTGGTAATTGGAGGCAAAAGACAAACCATCGATTTTCTTTTTCGGATTTTATGAAACAGACAAATGGGGCTAAAATTTTGGTTCTACAGATATGAGCGACCAGATATTAACCTGAACTCAAGAGGAAAATCAGACAGACAGGACAGACTATGCCTACATAGGTACTGCACATTCAGTGAGGAAGTAAAATAATAAAGGTCAAATGAAGCGAGCAGAAAACAAAGCCAGACACACAGGTAAGTGCAGAACAGCAAGTTGGAGTTCATCTAAAGTAACAAACAGTAATACAAGCAGTAATACACAGTAGCCAGTGCTCCACGACCCCATCAACTTATACTCACCCAGCTCTCCACTCCACCTCTCCGTCATTAACTTCATAACCCTCTAATTCTCTCTCTCTTCCTGTTAGTTCTATGTCCCCCTCGCTCTTACAATCACCTTTCACTACCTAAAGCAACAATTAACATCCGGAATTAATGACCAGTAATCACCATAATTCCCCTGCCCTCTGTCTCATCCCTCATTTCTTTATATTCCACTCCCCTACTCTATGCTTTGTTCATTTCCATTCATTCATCTCCTTACTATCCTAGTTCCCCATTTTTCTACCTCCGTGCTCTTTTCCACTTCATTTCCTCGCTTACCAGTACCTCCATCCCTTCCTCCTCCTTCATGCTCCTCTTTTTTTTTATCCCTTTTCAAATTAACCTAGAATTTCCATCACCTCAGTACTCTCCCTTTTTTCATTGCCTGTTTTACTTATACTATTACCTATCTGTTTATCACTACATTTTCCTCTTCATAACCCTACCTCCGCCTATTCCCTCTCTCCTTACTATCCTACCAGAAGCAGCCATAATAACAGACATTAAATTAGAAATCAGTTTAATGCAAATAACAGATCGATCAGACTGAGATATATAAATCCTTGCAAAATCACGAAAAAAGCAGTAAGTGAATATGTAGCGAAGAAACAGAATACAACAGACTGCTGTCGATATTAACGAGGAAAAGACACAAGTGGAAAACAAGCTGTTATTTTGACAACGTTTCGTTCAGTGTAGAGTGAAAATACATTTCACGAAGCTCAACATAGGGCGAAACGCTACCCCAGTAAAACTTGAGTTACCAGTGTGTTTTCCCTTCATGAGCGAATTTGCAACCAGATGTCATCAGAATCTCTGAAGATAGCACAACTCCTGGGAATAATTACCATTACAGTCTTACCCGAGATGCAACATCTGAGACACAGGTCATAGACCTGAAATGGCACTAATGATAAAGAGCCAGTGAGGACGTGAGAAACCTGAAAGTGGGAGCGTTCAATGGCCAGCTAGTAGGAGAGAGAGAGAGAGAGAGAGAGAGAGAGAGGAGGAGAGAGGAGAGAGAGAGAGAGAAAGGACATCAGGAGGTCCAGTGTCGGAAGAAAAAGGAACTTGACAGACAGGGCCACCTGTTTAGAGACCTGTTCTCAGAACAAAGAACATAAGAACATAAGAATGTAGGAACACTGCAGAAGGCCTACTGGCCCATACGAGGCAGGTCGAACATTAAAATGGTATAAAATACCGACAGGTTGTTAGGTAAGACACATATGCAACAGTTAGGTATCTTTATTTCGAAACGTTTCGCCTACACAGTAGGCTTCTTCAGTCGAGTACAGAAAAGTTGATAGAAGCAAAAGATACTTGAAGACGATGTAATCAGTCCATCACCCTTAAAGTTTTGAGGTGGTCAGTCCCTCAGTCTGGAGAAGAGCATTGTTCCATAGTATGAAACAATATGGAGATGAAGTGACAGGATGGAGCCTTATATAGCGCCAGGAGGTGAGACGTAGGTTACTAGAAGAGGTAAGACCGCAGATGTTGAGAGGTCAGGTCACTCTCAAATCCAGCCGTTCTCACTAGTAGAGGTTGTCGAAGTTGATTGCAGGTCTGTACCAAGATACCCTTGTGTTGCAGTGTCTGACAGATTGAACATTAAAATGGTATAAAATACCGACAGGTTGTTAGGTAAGACACATATGCAACAGTTAGGTATCTTTATTTCGAAACGTTTCGCCTACACAGTAGGCTTCTTCAGTCGAGTACAGAAAAGTTGATAGAAGCAGAAGATACTTGAAGACGATGTAATCAGTCCATCACCCTTAAAGTTTTGAGGTGGTCAGTCCCTCCGTCTAGAGAAGAGCATTGTTCCATAGTATGAAACAATATGGAGATGAAGTGACAGGATGGAGCCTTATATAGCGCCAGGAGGTGAGACGTAGGTCACTAGAAGAGGTAAGACCTCTCTATGGAAAGAGGCAAATGTAGTCCCTGTTCACAAAAAGAAGAGCAGAGCAGAAATCAGCAACTACAGACCAGTGTCACTCCTGTCAATCACTGGTAAGATCCTTGTGACGATAATCTCAAGACAAATGACAGAGTTTTTTAACTACCACTCACTGCTTTGTGATCGTCAATATGGCTTCAGGAAAGGTTACTCTGCTGCTGATCTGTTGTTAAACCTCTCCACTAAGTGGCACCAGTCACTGGATGAATCCAAAGTCAGCTGTGTGGTAGCACTGGACATTGCTGGCGCTTTCGACCGGGTGTGGCACCAGGGCCTCTTAGCAAAACTTCAAGCACTGGGAATTGCAGGCTTTATGCTATGTCTCCTCAGTGATTACCTTCATGGTAGATCTCTAAGTGTAGTTCTCAATGGAACGGAATCAGCAAGACATCCTATTGGGGCAAGTGTCCCACAAGGAAGCGTGCTGGGTCCATTGTTATGGACGACTGTACACTGACGACTGTACACTGACATTCACTTATCCAAGAGAAGAAATGCCAGCTGCTCTAAGCTACATCAATCACCAGCTGAGAGCTATATCAGCTTGGGGAAATAGATGGCAAGTAACATTTGCACCTGAGAAAACTCAAATGATGATCGTCTCTAGGCACCATGATGGTAATGCTGGTGCAGTAGTAAGGATGAATGGTAGGGTGTTGGCACCTGGAGAAGAAGTTGATATCCTTGGGGTGAAATTTGACTCCAAACTAACCATGAAGAACCATGTTGTAAATCTTGCAAACAAGGCAGCCAGGAAGCTTACAGGACTTCGCCGTATCTCGCATCTGCTTGACAGTAGGGGTTGCAAGATCCTGTACGAGGGGCAAGTACGCTCACACCTTGAATATGCTCCACTTTCTTGGTTTGCCTGCCCCCCCCCCTCTCATCTGCGACTGCTTGATAGAGTAGAGAACAGAGCAAGACGTCTCATCTCTCGCCTGGACCCATCCTGGATAGATCTGTCATTTCAGCAGAGCCTTCAACATAGGAGGGATGTGGGTGGCCTTACTGTTATGTACAAGGCCAATATTGTCAAAATACCACACTTGGATCCACTTGGAGGACAGCGTGAAACAAGCTTTTATGTCACAAGACGGGCAGAAAGCAGCAACTTCACTCTGGCTGTACCCTTCTCCAGAACATCACTCCATTTGAGATCATACATACCCAGGATGACTCGAGTATGGAACACATTCGTACAGCATAATGATGTCAACGAGATAAAGTCAGTTGATCAAATGAAAATGCTGGTCCACAGATGACTCCAACTTCATCCTGTTCCCTACTTGTATGTCTCATAACAATAAAAATGCTTTCAAATGAGCTGATGTAGGTAACAGCTCTTAGCTTGCCAATAATGTTAGGAATCCTTAACCTGTAAATAGCTTGTCAATAAAGCTAGGGATCCTTAACCTTGTCAAACCCTGTGTAAAAAAAAAAAAAAAAGAAAAAAAAAAAAAAAGAGAGAGAGAGAAAAACTTCTTGGGGGATCAAAAATAAATTAAATCCCTGTCGAATTCAGGCACTAACAGTCGCAGATGTGTAAGCCAAAATAAATTAGTTTTCAGATTTATATGCTGTATGTGTTTTTTAGACGAATAGGGTTTCCATAATTTGCTCTCTGCTATACATAGATAATAACCAGCACACAGGAGAGAGGTTACGAAGACTTTGTAAATGGTCGGACTGAAACGTTGTCCTAAGCTTCTCTCTATTTGCGGGTTATTTATATATTGTTCCAGTCAAAGTATTGTGCGTTTTTGTTCTTTGCTCTCTGCTATCTACATATAAAATACAACATTTTGTTTCATTCTATATAAGCTTCATGGGTGTTGCAGAGGGTAATGTAAAAGGAACATTACCAGAGGTGAGAAAAAGGCAGAGATGAGACCGTCTGTGTTTTTCACGGTCTTGTGGTGCAATCCACAAGATCACTGGTCTCCTAATTGTCATTATTGTTCGTAATTTTTTGTAGTATGGGTAAATACTAAATTTTACTATAATAATTCAGGCAATAATGTAAAACAAACATGAAATTAATCCTACTTTAAGAAATATGAAATACATAAATAATTCGCGATCCAAAGCTACTTTATACACAGATGTCAAGAGGTATAGAATGGTGTTGTGCCGATGTTCTGGACACAGAGCTATGAATGATTCTGGAACTCAAAGCCGTTGTTGTTGATGAGGGGGGAGGGGTTACAGCTGCTCGTGACTCACAAATGACGGTTTCCGTAACATGAATATATATATACTGCCGAGGAGAGGTGGACTGATCCTCTGATCACTTCCCCACTGTTGAGAACAGTAAGTAGCCAGTCAAGACACTAGGAACGCTGGTGTAGTTACAACTGGGAGAATGGTGTATAGCTGAATGGTGGGTCGGCTACAGGTGGAAGGGTGGGGGTCGGACCAGTGGAGGGAGATAGGTATAGCGACGTCTCACTGATCTCTTGATCAATACTCCATCAAACGTATTTCTGCAAGTGCGGATGACCCTAGCCGACAATCAAGGCTAGAATGATATACAACACACAGTTATACACCACTCGATAAATCACTGACACAATAGGCGCACGGCCTTTAAAAGAAATGGGGAGGATTAAACAAATCATCTACTTGAAAATTCATATCAAGGCAGGAATAACTAAATCCAAAACCCAAATTAAGAGTGAAGCACTTAAGACAAACAATTCCAAAATAAGACAGGAGCAGAACGAATACTAACATGCGTTGGGAGCTGCCAGTCAAGTGATTCCCCACAGGTCGGAGGCGATCACGTCACCTCCCACATGGTGTAAAAAAGGGAGGGGAGAATAGCGGGAGCTAGTCACTCACCCTACCTTAACAAGCAGACTGCTCAACAAACTGCCACCACCATACAATCAACTTTCACTACTCCTATCTATTGAACTTTTCCTTCACAACCACAATGTTTTATGACGCGCTGGACGGCAAGTCTAAAACTTGGCAGCATTGTAGCTGAATGTAACTTAGTAAATGTTATAAGAGTAAATTTTAGAAGCCTTTAAAGGAAAAGAAAATGCTAATGTAACCGTGACTCACGAAACTGTACTAACACTATTGCAAACAAACCACGGTATGGGTGGAATCAGAACCCATGGCAAGTGAGACGTAAAATTCCAGGCCAGTAGCTTACACACTGGCCTGGAGTTTCACGATTCACTTGCCGTGGGTTCTAACCCTCCCCGTACCGTATTTTTTTCATGCTGATATAATTTACACAGATTTTTTCAAAAGGCATATGACAAATGCGGTCATAAAATAATGGCTCATGAAATGAGGCCAAAAGATACAAAAGGGAAAAGTAGGGAAATTTCTAAGAAACAAGTCACATCTACCTTAACATAAACAAACTTGATAACTGACCTATAAAAACAATCAACATCCGAATTATTGTTCTGCAGCACGTTACTTTTATTCTTTATAGTACAAGACTTGCTAAGAACAGAGACAGACTGGCCTGTGGTACACTACATTGCAATATTTCCCAGTACTTCAAGACAAATCTCGAATGATCTATTGCCGCTGCGTGTTGTTGACAAGTGATTCTCAGGGGCTCCTTAAAGCTGAAGGGGCTTCTGTCAACAATTCACGCTTTGTCACTCCTTGTTATTTAAGCCGTAACTGTGACTACCAGCTCTTCACTTAATAACATCACTTTGGGGAAAAATAGGTGAGCAAAAAAGTTCCACAAAAGGATTCCAGTTGTCCCTGTTACTCAGGCTTGCATGATAATGCTGTATATAATAAATGTTTTCTTATTCCGGCCACCGCACGAATCTGTTGCACAGTGAGACAGGTACTGTGAAATGCTACAGCGTGAGTCTGCGTTCGTGCCTGCACCTCATTCCCTCCCCACCCAGGGAACATTATCCTTTTTTCTCGCTAGTAAGGCGGTCAGATCCCATGTTAAAATATTTGTAAGTACAAATATTTAAGAATGTTTGCAAGTCTTGGAATGGTGTTATATAACACTTTTTTCACATCACTGGTTATAAATTTCTACACAAATGCAGATTCTCACAGGAAGCAAAGGATTTAATTGATGATATTCTTCACGATGCTGCTGAAGAGGTTTTGATTCAAGGAATTGGAACTATTCTTCCGTTCCTTGAGTTAAAATTATTAACTTTCATTATCCAGGTGGGGAGGGGGGAGGGGGGTGGCCGAAATACTCTACACAACTATGGGCTTTCAACATTATTGTATACAGGTTTCACCAGCATCAAGGCATCTTTCCCCATTCTTGAAGAGCATACACGGGAATACGAGAGACATTGTGCGAGGTGCGTTCAATGACGTCATTTTCCTTCTTTCCAGTAATTTTTTTTTTTAATTTCTCTGGCCACTACATTTTCTCACTGAAAAGTTTAGGATTCAGAATTAGGCTCTCTGAAATCTTCGTAGCTATCGTGTGGTCTTCAAGAAGATTCTTTGCTGAGTGATGATTTGGAGAGACTGTTATGTTATCACTGATGACCCAAGACTGTCGTTTCCTAAATGAGGATCTGACGAATCTTGTTCTAACTAATGACCTGGAGATTCTGGTTCTGGCTTATGACCTGGAGACTCTGGTTCCAACTTATGATCTGGAGAGTCTGGTTCCAACTTATGACCTGGAGACTCTGGTTCCAACTTATGACTTGGAGACTCTGGTTCCAACTTATGACCTGAAGTCTCTGGTTCCAACTTATGACCTGGAGACTCTGGTTCCAGCTTATGACCTGAAGTCTCTGGTTCCAATTTATGACTTGGAGACTTATGTTCTGATTTGATGATCTGAAGATTCCTTCATATTCTGATTGATGACGAGAGACACTTTCATATTCTAACTTGCGACCTGGAAACTCTTCCATGTGCTGGCTTACGACCTAAGAGTCTCGCATGCTGTGGGCTGTGTTCGCTACAATATGGTCGAGACATCTTAGGGGAGAAAACTCGAAGGCTTCTACAGAATTCCTGTTCAGCGTTTCTTTTTAACTTAAAAAAAAAGACACGCAGAGATGGCTCCAAGAGAAGAAAAAATGAAAAACGAAATTTATTCTTTCATTCGAGATTTCACAAGTAAAATTGTGTCTCAAGCTTGCTGCTGGGGAGACGCCTACTTCCTCTTCTTTTTTTTCCTGTTAAGCAGCGTTCCGGTGGACATATGACAAGGTCGGTAGGCCAGGCCGAAGATTAAGTAATCAGGGTGATTACCTTGTCTTCTACTGTCTACACTTAAACTCTATACTTAATTAAAAAAAAACACTGGAAGGTGAAGCGTCTTCAGAATAAAAAGATAACCAGGTGTTGCACATGTATCTAATTCATCAACTTGTCGGTATTATATACCATTTATTTAATGATACTTGTCTTACACAGCAAAACCATGGAGTCTTGGTCCACAAAAATGACTTCTACAATTTGTTTGCTAACCTCTGGTCCAAGTCTTTCACGTGACATACTTCCACTATTGGATTCTGCCCATCGATAACGATTTCTTGATTGCTACAACTCTTCTCACTCCTGCAAGAGCGTCCATCTTCGTTCCTTTACTTATGATTCATCAAGGTTAAGGTGGTGAACTTCTAGGCTGAGAGACTAATTACATCATCGTATACTGTCGCCATTTCGACGCCTTTCAGTTTCAGGGATCAGATAGGCTCTCTGGGTGGACGTTGGCCCTGGTCTTTGCCATGTGGTTACCCGGTGGGACTGATTACCTCATCTACTATATCCAATTAACAACCTCAGCACTGAATTGACAAAACCACTGCCACTGACTGGCGAAAAATTTCCAGAATTAAGATGGTTCACAATACTTTGATCTTGACAACACTGTAAACTGAACAACACTGATCTTGACAGCACTGTAAACATGACAACACAGAATTCTGGGAAATACTGAGATATTTCGTGATCTTGGCAGAACTGCAGTCGATAGAAATTGTGAGTATGAGAGTATTGTTATCTAGAAAATATTGTTCTCCTAAGAGCATTGTGGTCTGGACTCTTGACTATATACAACATAATAAATCTTCCTTCTAGTCATGAAAAGAACTGACTACAATTAGAAGTGTAAATCAGAAGTTCGATTAAAAAAAAAAAAAGACTGGTAGCATTAAACAGTAAAATCATACGCATAAAAATACATGCAGGTATGATTAACAGATATACGACTGCTTTAACATACTCCTTAAATACAGTCTAGCCATTAAGATACAAAACTGTATTAACGTTCACTTCAGAAATATCTTGGGAAATAAATTTGTCTTCTAACTCGCGCACAAAACCCTTACGCGTGCAAGCACACACACACGCACACACACATACACACATACACACACACACATACACACACACACACGCACACACACATACATACACACACACACACACACACACACACACACACACACACACACACACATACACACACACACACACACACGCACACACACACACACACACACTCACACACACGTACACACACACACACACACACACACACACACACACACACACACACACACACACGCACACACACACACGTACACACACAGTGATGCAGAAAGGTCACCTCGAAAATAGCTCTGCTGCTGTAAATACAAATAGGTAATAACACATTAACAGCACAGCTTCTTCCCATTACGCATCTGACACACTGGGAAGCGATGGGGGATGAAAAATCAGAATTAATTTTTATCATAAGTCCACAAATCCTTCGGGCTTAATACGCTGGCCTTAACTTACGTAAACACAGTTGAAAAGGGTAAAGAGGGTCATAGCCCTGAGCTGGCAGGGGAAATTACCTGCCCTGAAATACGGGCTCGACAGTGAGTGTAGTCCCGGCGTTTTGTTGTCACCGCTGCCAGGGTAATCAGAGTAAAAGCACTCACCACGTATATTTCAGAGTGCTTCTTTCGGCTCGTCCAGCACACTCGGTGCGTAACTGAGGCAGGCTAGTCGGCTGCTTTCAAGTGAGCACTGACATTTTTATATAGCTGTGGAAATTCGACGTAGATTCTGGGTCAACTACGGAAAGGAGGAAGTGAGTTGATACATACAGAGGAAATGGCGGTTAGTTAAGAGTTGTAAGGGAAAGGGGAGTTTGTTGAGAGGCTCATTGTTTGATAGGCTCAATGGAAAGGAGTTGGATAGGTATATAGGCACTAGGAAAAATGAAGAGTGATGGATACAAGGTAAAGGCGGTTGTTTGACAGAGACAAGAGAACGGGAAAGTTGTTTTATAAGTACAAGGGATGACGAGGAAAAGAATTAATTGGCGCATCGGAAAACGGAAGAGAGTTTGTTGATAGTTCAAGAGAAAAGATGGCGGGGAACTGTAGAGTAGAGAATTACAGAGGAGAAAATAAAAAGAGAACGCAAAATTAGCGAGGCCGGGAGAGGCAAATAACGAGAGAGACGGAGAACATAAACCAAGAGAGAGATTAAAAGAGAATGTGAGACGGAAATAGAGAGGGAGACAAGGAATAGAGAGAGAGAGAGAGAGAGAGAGAGAGAGAGAGAGAGAGAGAGAGAGAGAGAGAGAGAGAGAGAGAGAGAGAGAGAGAGAGAGAGAACCGGTAAGTATCGATTGAGAATAGTTAGGGATATAAGGAAGGACAATATGAATAGTAAGAGGGAGAACAAGCGAGAAGGACGGGCAGCTAGGGGGGGGGGGAGAAAGATAGAGAAGGTAGGGAGGGAGTGAGCTAGGATATGTAGAGAGGTACGACAGGTAATGAGAGAGAAAGGTAGGACAGTTAAGGAGGGAGTGCGATAGGACAGGTAGAGAGGGAGGGTGACAGGACAGTTATGGAGGGAGGAGGATAGGACAGGTAGGGAGGGAGGGAGATAGGACTGGTAGTGAGGGAGTAGGATAGGTAAGGGGGGAGATAGGACAGGTAGAGAGGGAGGAAGATAGGACAGGTAAAGGGGAGATAGGACAGATAGGGAGGGGAGGGAGATAGTACAGGTAGGGAGGGAGGGAGACAGTTCAGGACAGGTAGGGAGGGAGTAGGATAGGTAAGGGGGGAGATAAGACAGGTAGGGAGGGAGAGAGATAGGAGAGATAAGGGGGAGATAGAACAGATAGGGAGGGAGGGAGATAGGACAGGTAAAAGGGAGATAGGACAGATAGGGAGGGGAGGGAGATAAAACAGGTAGGGAGGGAGGAAATGTTAGAGTTTAGCGAAAGCATTATTGGGAGGAAGGGTCTACAGAAAGTCACAACACAGGTAATGGGGTCATTCACAACACAGGTAATAGGGTCACTTACAACCTGGGTAATGGGGCCACTCACAACACAGGTAATGGGGTCACAACACATCAAAGAGGGTTGCTAAAATAGTACGTGATATTGTTCTCATTAACCGCCAGACTCTCTTCACCCTCTCCATCACCATCACCCACACCACCACCCTCACCTCCACCATCACCATCACAGCCACCTTCCCCATCACCCAACCCACACCATCACCCTCGCCATCACCTTCACCATCACACTCACACCATCACAATCACCCCAACATCACCCACACAATCATCATTACAATCACCCACTCACCCCCACCCCACCATCACAATCACCCGCACCCCACCATCACAATCACCCCCACCATCATCATCACAATCACCCCCCACCATCACCATCACAATCACCCCCACCATCACCATCACCCCCACCATCACCATCATAATCACCCTCCCCCCCCACACACACACCCGCTGCACAAACCACACAGACTCACACAGCATCTTGGTAATTCAAACACATTTCCACACTGCCCCTTTTTAATTTTCCAGAAGTGATAAAATACCCACACCATCACCATCACAATCACCTTCACCATCACCATCACCCCCACCATCATCATTACAATCAGCCTCACCATCACCCTCATCTACACCATCACAATCAACAACAATAAACCATCTCAGACCATTAATTACCCAACAAAAGGCTGCAGTCAGAATGATAATAAATTTCCACTACAGACAGCACACTCCACCAATATTCAAAACTCTCAACCTACTCACCATACAAAACATCCATACTTATTACTGCACCTACTACATTCATAGGACACTTAACTCTGATATAAACCCTCCCCTCAAACGTCTCCTTACCAACCTCAACAGAACACATGACCATAACACAAGGCACAGATCACTCTTTGATGTTCCTCGAGTCCATCTCACGCTATGCAAAAACTCAATGCACATAAAAGGCCCTAAAATCTGGAATTCATTACCTGTGAATGTAAAAGAAACACTGTCTGTTTATAAATTCAAGTCTCTTCTCAAAAATCACTTACCCACAACTAAATAAATACTGAATAATTGTATCTCATAAATTGTATCTCGTAAATGTTTCTCATTATTGTATCTCATAAATGTCTAACCTGTGACCCAATCAAACTTTATTTTGTAATTACATAACCTAACAGAATACTCCATTCTACTGAATGCACAGCAACACAGTAAATGGCCATACGACCTGTCTTTGTAATACTCATTTGTGCTAAATTGTTATCTGTTTACAATAATGTTTTTACCACTGAATATATCATTGTTTAGTTAATCTTAAGTTAATTTTAAGCCAGCTCATAATGCTCTGCATACAAGGGGCTTTGGCATGTTGCACTGTAATAACTGTATTCCTTTGTACTTCACTGTATCATGTTCAAATTAATAAATAAATAAATAAATAAATCACCCCCACCTTCACCATCACAATCACCCTCACCATCACCCTCACCCCATCCATCACAATCACACTCACCATCACCGCCACCATCACCATCACAATTACCCACACCCTCACCCACAACCCTACTATTACAATCACTCCCACCATCACCTTCACCATCACCCTCACCCACACCTTCGCCTTCACCATCACACTCACACCGACCCTCACAATCACTCTCACCATCATCATAATAATCACCCACACACTCTCTCTCCCCCACCATCACCATCATAATCACCCACACTCTCTCCCCCACCATCACCATCACCCCTCATCATCATCCTCACCTACACCATCACAATCACCCCACCATCCCATCACCAACACCTTCACCCACACCATCACTTTCACCATCACCCTCACCCCCACCATCACTATCACAATCACCTTCACCATCACCATCGCCAACTTTACTCTTCCTCTTCCAGTCAATGATCTTCTCCCCTCGTTATTTGTCTTTAGTTCCTCAACCCTAATTTATCATTCTCCTCTTGATTTTCCCCACTTCTTATATACACCTCTTTGTTCCTTTGACCATTTCATCAACTTCTGCCCCTTCCACTTCTCCCAGCTCTTCCCTTCTATTCTTCCTCTTCTTGTATCTCTCCCCTCTTTTCTAGCGTTTCTTCTTCGTCTTCTTGCATCTTACTGGTTATTCAGATTTATTTAGATCAGAGACGTCTATTGATCCTCACCACAGATAACAAATACGTAGATGATACATTTTTAGATTAACAAAACGGTTTCTAGCTTAGCATTTTCCTTGTTTGTTTGTTTGCGTGTGTGTGTGTGTGTGTGTGTGTGTGTGTGTGTGTGTGTGTGTGTGTGTGTGTGTGTGTTGTGTGTGTGTGTGTGTGTTGTGTGTGTGTGTTGTGGTGAATGTGCGAGTGTGTATGTGTGCGAGTGTGTGTATGTGTGTGTGTATGTGTGTGTGTGTGTGTGTGTGTGTGTGTGTGTGTGTGTGTGTGTGTGTGTGTGTGTGTGTGTGTGTGTGTGTGTGTGTGTGTGTGTGTGTGTGTGTGTGTGTGTGTGTGTGTGTATGTATGTGTGCGAGTGTGTGTGTGTGTGTATGTGTGTGTGTCTGTGAATATATGTTTTAGTTACAAAAAAGCAGGGCTTGTTGTGTCCCTTTCACAGATATTTAACCATCACTGAAGCGTTAAAACCAAAGCTCACCCTCATACCATGTACTCAAGTGATAACCTTAAGATCTATCAAGATATTCGGTTATTGAGTATATTCTATTGCCAGTATCACAAAGATTAAGACACACCCACACACCCACATACCCTCACACACGCAAACACACACACACACATACCCACTCACACGGAAACATACACACACACACACACACACACACACACACACACACACACACACACACACACACACACACACACACACACACACACACACACACACACAGAATCTTGGTAATTCAAACATACTTTTCCACACTGCCCCTTTTTAATTTTCCAGAAGTGATAAAATACTTAAAAGTTTGTCAGTGATATAAAACTGACAAAATAAGAAAAACAGTTTACATTAAAGTTCCTTCATAAAGACGTGGGTACGTTCAACAAATGGACTAGATTTTTTCGATTTTGCCACCGAAGTGGCTGGTGTATTGTGCGCCCCATATCCATCCCGTGGACGGTAGCGCAAGAGCATATGGATACATAAAAGGCCTAGGAACTAGGCCCCAAAAGGGTTAAAAGGAGCTCATCTGGATTTATATCTACAGTTCACTTATCTGTTACAAGCAAATTAAGGAAATTTGTTTAATATATCCAGTATCTCATTTTCATTAATACGATATCTTGGCATGACACAGAGTGAGAGAAGTCTGATAAAATTCTGTTCATGGAAATGTTAAGTTAAGAAAACCAGAAACAACAAACTGGCCTCCTGAAAATCATGGAATGATCTATAAAGAGTTGAATTCTGTCTAGTATAATGTGGTGATCCTTTACTGTGTCTTAAATAGGATTAAAAAGAGACTTAGGATGCGGGTTCTTAAAGAATTAAATGGCCATAATATGGGTAAGACCCAGGTCAAGAGATACGTCCTTTTTCCTGAGAAACAGAACTCCGAAGATTGTTGAGAACTTTGGAAAGAGAGTTTTCTAAGCAATTATACACAAAACATTGTCGTCAGAAGACCACATGAATGCGGGAGTAACTTATACATAAAACTAGCAAGCTTCAAAATATCCTTTAGTTATGTGGATGTTATAATGTTATAATAACTGTACACACGCTTTTATCAAGACTGGAACAAGCAGCAGCACTGAAATAGTTACTTGATTCTAATGACGTACTGGAAACCATGGTGAAGGAAAGACACGTTGCAGAATAATTTTGTTTTGACAACGTATCGCTGTGTAGAGATGTGTCAAGAAGTTATACACAGAGAGAAACGCTGTCCAAACAAAAGTTTCTTCCTGAGCTTGTCTTTCCTCCAAAATAATATCTATATATATGATATATATGACTCCTTAAGCTGGTATTCATGAGTTTTAGAGTTTCATCGCAGAAAATATTCGCATTGGTGGAGAGGAGAGGAAAGAAAAGAAGTATGATAAATGAGGGCTGATGTGTAGCTCGGTGATAAGAGAATTCTGAATAAAAGGCACAATACCGTGACTGGAGCAATAAAAAAAATAACTCACACATAGGGTCCGATTTGGACCATTAACTAGTGTGTGACCATTAATGGTCAAAGTAGGACTGAAATGCCGTTATAAGTTTCATACTCCTATGCTTCGGTTATTTGTGAGCTCCGTAAATTATATAACCAAAGCAATCAACATACGAACAAGAGGAATAACTATAGACCAAATTCAGTGTCGAACTGAAATTCCCAGGATATGATCACTAGGCAGAGCGAGACATATGGCCAGGTGTACGCTTAAACCTGCTACTGTTGTTTGCCTAGGTGTAAATTGGCACCTGTGTGTTAGATTCTCATGTGTCGTGTATTGAGACGAAAGGGCACAGGGAAGAGGAAACTGATACCTTAGGAAAAGGACTGAAAAGTAGCTATAACGTGACAGCAGTAGAGAAAAGGAAACTAAAACATCAGCAGTAGTAACTAAATTGTAAGTTCTAATATCCACTGAGAATGAAGCCAAAGACTGGCAACCGAACAAGCATTTACTGGCTGAAGATTGAGACACTTATGCAGCATATGGGAATCTTTATTCAGGAAACGTTACGCCACACAGTGGCTTCATCAGTCCAATACAAAGAGGAAGGCGTAAGGAGAGGAGGAGAATGAGGTAATCAGTCCCTCAACCTGGAGTCGATGTGTTCAGTCCATCAATCTTGTAGAATGTACAGCATAGGGCCGTAGACGTGGCTTATATACTGTAGTGAGGTGAGGTGAAGCAGGCGGAGGCGGGGTCATAGTGGTACCATCCACTAGTCGAAGTAGGTCTTCGTCCAAAGGTTGAACAAGTGTTGAAGAATTCTTTGTAACAAGATCCCATGATGCTGCAGTGTCTTTGTATTGGACTG
>NC_069421.1:5872538-5922840 GCF_026875155.1 Cherax quadricarinatus
CTCCCCTCTCTCTCCCCCCTCCCCTTCTCTCTTTTCTCTCTCTCTCCCCCCTTTTATTTTCTCTCCTCTCTCCTCTCTCTCCCCTTCTCTCTCTCCCCCTCTCTCTCACCCCTCTCCCCCTCCTCTCTCCCCCCCTCTCTCTCCCTCTCTCTCTCCCCCTCTCTCTCTCTCCCCTCCTCCCCCTCTCTCTCTTCCCTCCCTCTCCCCTCTCTCCCCCTCTCTCCTCCCTCCCTCCCCCTCTCTCTCCTCCCCCCCTCTCTCCCCTCCCCCTCCTCTCCCCCTCCCCTTCCCCCCTCTCTCTCTTCTCCCTTTTCCTCTCCTCCCCCCCTTTTCTCTCCCTCCCCTCTCTCCCTCTCTCTCCCCCTTTCTCTCCCCCTCTCTCCCCCTCCCCTTCCCCCTCTCTCCCTCCCCCCTCTTCCCCCCCTCACTCTCCCCCCCCTCTCTCCCCCCTTTTCCTCTCTTTTTCCCCTCCTCTCCCCCTTCCCTCCCCTCTCTCCCCCTCTCTCTCTCCCTCTCTCTCCCCTTCTCCCCCTTTTCCTCCCCCTCCCCCTTCCCCTCTCTCTCCCCCTCCCTCTCCCTCTCTCTCCCCCTTCTCTCTCCCTCTCCCCCTCTCCCTCCCTCTCTCCCCTCTCTCTCCCCCCTTTTCCCCCCTCTCCCCCCTTTTCCCCTCTCCCCCTCCCCCCCCTCTCTTCCCCCCTCCCCCCCTCTATCCCCTCTCTCTCTCCCTTCTCTCCCTCCTCTCTCCCTCTCTCTCTCCCTTTTCCCCTCTCCCTCTCTCTTTTCCCCTTTTCCCCCTCCCTTCCCCCTCCCTCCCCCTCCCCTCCCTCTCCCCTCACCCCCCCTCCCCTCTCTCCCCTCTCTCTCTCTCCCCCCTCTCTCCCCACTCTTCCCCCTCCCCTTCTCTCTCTCCCCCTCTCTCTTTTTCCCCTCTCTCTCTCCCTCCCCCTCCCCCTCCCCCCTCCATTCCTCCCCCCCCTCTCTCCCTTTTCCCTCCCCTCCCCCCCCCTTTTCCTCTCCCCATCCCCCCTCTCCCCTCTCTTCCCCCCTCTCTCCCTCCCCCCCTTTCCCCCCCCTTTTCCTCCCTCCCCCTCTCCTCTCTTTTCCCCCCCCCCCTTTCCCCTCTCTCTCTCCCCTCTCTCCCCCTTTCCCCTCCCCTCCCCCTTCTCTTCCCCCCCCTTCCCCCCCCCTCTCCTTTTCCTCCCTCCCTCCCCCCTCTCCCCCCCTTAACTCCCTCTCTCCCCCCCTCTCTCCTCCCTCTCTTTTCTCTCCCCTCTCTCTCCCCCTTTTCCTTTTCTCTTTTCCCCCTCTCTTTTTCTCTCTCCCCTCACTCCCAAAACCCCAATACTCACCCCCCCCTCTCTCTCTATGGGCTTCCCCCTTTTCCCATCTCTCCTTTTCCCTACTCTCCCCCCAAATTTACCCTTTTTTTTTTCCCTCGCCCCCCTTTTCCCTTCCCCCCCTCTCTTCTCTTTCTCTCCCTCTCCCCTCCCCCCTTCTCTTTCTCCCTCTCCAAAACCCCCTTTTCTCCCCCCTCACTTTTTCTCTTTTTCTCCCCCTTTGGTCTTACCCCCCTCACCCCCATATTTCCTCTCCTCCTCCCCCCTTTTCCTACCCTTTTCCCTCCCCTCCTCTCTCCCCCCTCTTTCAAACCCCTTTCCCCTCTCCCCCACCCCCCTCCCCTCCTCTACCCTTTCTGTCTGGGGTAAAAAAAAAAAAAAAAAAATGGGGGGCCTTAGGGGAAAGGAAAACCAGAATCGGGGAAACAACCGGGGAAAAGACGGGGAAATTTTTAAAAGAGCTAAAAAAAAGGGAAAGGAAAGAGTGGGAAAGGAAGATATAAGCTTGGTAAGAAAATGGGGGAGCGGATAGCTGAAGAGTGCAGGAAGGGGGGAAGTTCAGGGCTTAGCAGCAGAAGCTAGATACAGTGCTTAAAAGAAAAATGCAAACCTGAAACGATTAGAGAGACAAAGGGCCAATTCAGATTGGGCATCAGGGAAATTTTAAAGTCGGCGCAGACAAGGGGGGGTAACCCAAAAATTTTTTAAAAATGCCTACACAAGGACCACAGACCCCTTGGGGCCCGGGAAAAACGATAGCACACCAAGATCAAACGACAGGTCCGAAGACAATGAAAATGCTAAAGCAGAGATTCTAACAGCCAACCAGTACAAGGACAGCTGGTCAGGAAAGACCGTTTTACGAGAAAAAAAGTTTTTAGAAATGACAGGGAAGAAAGGGAAGAAAATTCAATGAAAAAATAAAATCCTCAGAGGAAGCAAAAGACTCAGTGGGAGAGGGAAAAGGGGGAGGTCAGTTTTGTGTACGGGGTCCAAGAACCAAGGGGCCAACTTTTAAGGGAAAAAAAACAGGAGGAAATAAAAAGATTGAAGGCATCATAAAACATTTGGGGGGGCAATATGACCCAGGGGAAAAAATTTTCAGAAATAGGGGGGTTTTCGAGTTTAAGGATACGGCCTGCGAGTAACTTTAAGGGAAAAATTCCCGTTTTGAACCAGGATTTTGCCAAAAGAGAAAGCAAGGGCCGGGGGGACAAAGAGGGTTTCCAAGAGTAACCCCACCGCGACAGAAAACAAGAAGAAAGGACTACACGAAAGAAGGGAAAGGGACGCAAAAGAGGGAACGGGGAAGCAAAGAAAATGACCCGGACCCAGACACAAGGGGGAAGGGGCAAAAAACACCCCACAGAACTCCCCCCCAAAAGACTCCCCCCCATTCCCCAAAGCAACTGAGCAACCTATACTAAAACCCACCACTGGGTTTCCCCCTGCCCCCAAAACCCCCATATCACAAACCCCCAAACCCCCAAAAACTTCCCTTTTTGGGGAATTTTGACCCCCCCCCCATCAACACAAACCCACCTAAAACCACACCCCTTTTTAGGCCCCCCCCAAGGGGTCTCGCTCCCCCAACCCCAAATATTCTTGCATGACCAAAAATGATAGAAAAAAAACAAAGGTTTGGAACCAAACGGGGGATGAAAAACGAATAAACATGAGGGGTGGAATTTAAAGAATCATGAAAAATCCCCAACATCCCTAGGGAGTCCCCATAAACAAAAAACCCTGAGACAATAAACCCGACACAAATCTTCCCAACAAACCGATCCGGGGGAAAAAATAGAAAAGGGGTAAGGGGGGGAAGGGGGGGCACGCTCATAAAACACCGATGGGATTTGAGGGAAAAGGAAGGGATGGACATAATTTGGGGAAAAGAAATACAATTTTTAGGTACAATTTTACCCGGGGAAAAATAAAGTAATCATTGGGGTTGTAAAACCCACCACAGAACGCAGGAGGCCAAGAGAGGAGTTTCGAAAAAAACAACCCGGGGGATGGTGAAAACCTGGGTGAGGTGGCAAGAAAGCTTTACTCAAGCAGACAAAGTTACGGGAAAGGGGGATTTCCCAAACCCCGGGAATCGACTGGGGAAAAACCCGGAGCCACAAAGGGTCCCCCCAAAAATGGGGACCAAGAATTGGGTGGGGGTACTGAAAACCCCCATGCATCACATGTCAGGGGCACAACCCAAAAGAGAGGGGGAAAGAGCCAGCCAAACGGAAACTTGTGTTCACCCTGAGCAGTTCAGACATTTAAGGGAAACACTTACAAGCCCCCTTGGGGCCCAGCGAACATGTGGGTTTTTGATTTTTTACTATATAGTAAGAAAAAGGAAGAAGGTAACAGGGAAATGGGAAAAAGGGCAGGCCAACTATAAAAGGGGGGCTACACAGGTTTTGAGAAAAAACCCGCAGGGGGTTCCCGTGGGGCAAGAAATGGGAGGGAAAAAAAAATAAACGAGATAAAGGAATATGGCAAAAAAGTGCAAAGGGGGCAGAGGAAAATTTTTTTTCCCAAGGGAAAAAAAATAATAGGGAAAACCCAAAACCCATTTCCTTGGGGTTTTCCCGAAGGTGTGGGAGGCAAAAACTTTAATTCAACAAGAATGGAAAAGGTACAGGAGGGATAGGGCCCAGGGAAAAAAAGGAGATTGTAAAAGACCAGAAAAAGTAAACACAGATTTAAAAGGGGGAGGGGCCCCCCGGGGACATATAAAAACGACATACCCTCCCAAAGTCAAAACTACCCAAACGCTGTAAAACCAAATTAGGAGGGAAACAAAAGTCCCAAGGGCCAGGGGATAAAAGGCCCCGAGGGAAAAAGGGGGGAGAACCACAAGAAAAAGATCAAGAGGGATGTAGGACCCAACACGAATTTAAAAGGGAAATATTTACATAAGACAGGAAGGACTGGGGGGGGAAAAAAAAAGACCAGATTGGGGGCACCGCAAGGAATACACCAAAAAAGTGTTTGGGCGACATTTCATACAGAAGAGGAAGGTGAAGAAACTGCTAAGGACATCCAACCTCAAAGGCAAGGACCGGGCAACATCTCTCCGGGGGCCTTAAGAGGACAGATATGTTGGGCGTGCCCCTTAACCCCAAACTTCAACACCTCCCTGGGAAAATGGGGAAATACCCCGAGGGAGGGAAAACGGGAAAAGTAAATTCCCCAAAATTTTAAAAAAAAGGGGACAAAAAAGGGCCCCTAAACCCATAGACCTGTGTCATTGACGTGTATATTGGAAAAATTTTGGGGAAAATTATCAGGGGGAGAGTGGGGAGCAAAATGGGAAAGGAACAGGGGAAAAAAAATCCAAAACCCCACGGAAATTTACGGAAAAACAAATCCGTTCACAAACCTTCGGAGTTTTTTGAAAAATAAAAGAAATTAAACAAGAGAGAGAGGGGGGGTTATTGCATCTTCTTTGGGCCCGCAAGAACCCCTTTTACACAGTTCCCCCAAAGAATTTTTTGCGGAAGCTAAGCATCAGGCGCATATAAAAAGGGAAAGGGGACGCAATTAAACAGAGAAAACCTGGGGAGCCCAAAAACGAGTCTTGGGACGTAATGAATTAAACACAGTGGGGACCTGGTTTAAAGAGCGGGGGCCCAAAAGGGCGGTCCTAGGGCCCAGTGCTAAATTTTTGGGGAAATTGAAGACATGACGGAAGGGGTTTAAATCAAAAGGCCCCTTTTTCAGATGATGTGAAGTTTAAAGAGGAGAAATTTAAAACTGATGGGACCACAGGAAATTCAAAGAGACCTGGGAAAACTGGACACCGGCCAGCAAAGGCTTCTCGAATTTTTCCTGGGCCCAAAAGCAAAGTCATGAAGAAAGGGGGGGGGCACAGAAACCACAACAGAGTATAGGCCCGGGGGCCAAAGACCCGCAAACCTCACTCAAGGAGAAAGATTTTGGGGTGAGTATAACCCCGAGCATGTCTCCGGAAGCACACATCAATCGATAACTGCTGCAGCATATGGGCGCCTGGCAAACCTGAGAACAGCATTCCGATACCTTAGTAAGGAATCATTCAAGACACTGTACACCGTGTATGTCAGGCCCATACTGGAGTATGCACACCTGTTTGGAACCCGCACTTGATTAAAGCACGTCAAAAAACTAGAGAAAGTACAAAGGGTTTGCAACAAGGTTAGTTCCAGAGCTAAGGGGAATGTCCTATGAAGAAAGATTAAGGGAAATCGGCCTGACGACACTGGAGGACAGGAGGGTCAGGGGAGACATGATAACGACATATAAAATACTGCGTGGAATAGACAAGGTGGACAAAGACAGGATGTTCCAGGGAGGGGACACAGAAACAAGAGGCCACAATTGGAAGTTGAAGACACAAATGAGTCAGAGAGATAGTAGGAAGTATTTCTTCAGTCATAGAGTTGTAAGCAGTGGAATAGCTAGAAAATGACGTAGTGGAGGCAGGAACCATACACAGTTTTAAGACGAGGTTTGATAAAGCTCATGGAGCGGGGAGAGAGAGGGCCTAGTAGCAACCGGTGAAGAGGCGGGGCCAGGAGCTAGGACTCGACCCCTGCAACCACAAATAGGTGAGTAAATAGGTGAGTACACACACACCCACACACACACACACACACACACACACACACACACACACACACACACACACACACACACACACACACACACATACACAAACAGGGCTCTGGGAAGACAGCACAGAAGGGAACATCAAGAGGGAATATACCAACAAGTGTTGGATGACATACGAACAACCGAGGAGAAGGTGCAGAAGCTGCTAAGTGACCTTGATACCTCAAATGCGATGGGACCGGACAACATCTCCCCATGGGTCCTTAGAGAAGGAGCAGAGATGCTGTGCGTGCCTCTAACCACAATCTTCAACACATCCCTTGAAACTGGGCAACTACCTGAGAAATGGAAGACAGCTAATGTAGTCCCCATATTTAAGAAAGGAAACAGAAACGAGACACTAAACTACAGACCTGTGTCTCTGACATGTATTGTGTGCAAAGTTATGGAGAAGATTATCAGGAGGAGAGTGGTCGAACACCTGGAACGGAACAAGATTGTAAATGAAAACCAGCATGGGTTCATGGAAGGCAAATCCTGTGTCACAAACCTTCTGGAGTTTTATGACAAGGTAACAGAAGTAAGACACGAGAGAGAGGGGTGGGTTGATTGCATTTTCCTAGACTGCAGGAAGGCCTTTGACACAGTTCCCCACAAGAGATTAGTGCAGAAGCTGGAGGATCAGGCGCATATAACAGGGAGGGCACTGCAATGGATCAGGGAATACCTGACAGGGAGGCAACAACGAGTCATGGTGGGCGCCTGTGACGAGCGGGGTCCCACAGGGTCAGTTCTAAGACCAGTGCTATTTTTGATATATGCGAACGACATGATGGTAGGAATAGACTCTGAAGTGTCCCTATTCACAGGTGATGTGAAGCTGATGAGAAGAATTAAATCGGATGAGGATGAGGTAGGACTGCAAAGAGACCTGGACAGGCTGGACATGTGGTCCAAAAACTGGCTTCTCGAATTCAACCCTGCCAAATGCAAAGTCATGAAGATTGGGGAGGAGCAAAGTAGACCGCAGACAGAGTATAGGCTAGGTGGACAAAGACTACAGACCTCACTCAGGGAGAAAGACCTTGGGGTGACCATAACACTGAGCACGTCACCGGAGGCACACATCAATGAAATAACTGCTGCAGCATACGGGCGCCTGGCAAACCTGAGAATAGCGTTCCGATACATACTGTGTATGTTAGGCCAATACTGGAGTATGCAGCACCAGTCTGGAACCCACACCTGGTCACGCACGTCAAGAAGTTAGAGAAAGTACAAAGGTTTGCAATAAGGCTAGTCCCAGAGATCAGGGGAATGTCGTACGAGGAAAGGTTGAGGGAAATCGGAGACATGATAACGACATACAAGATACTGCGGGGAATAGACAAGGTGGACAGAGATAGGATGTTCCTGAGAGAGGACACAGAAACAAGGGGTCAAAACTGGAAGCTGAAGACTCAGACTAGTCACAGGGACGTTAGGAAGCATTTCTTCAGTCATAGAGTCGTCAGGAAGTGGAACAGCCTAGCAAGTGAAGTAGTGGAGGCAGGAACCATACATAGTTTTAAGAATAGGTATGACAAAGCTCAGGAAGCAGAGAGGGAGAGGACCTATTAGCGATCAGTGAAGAGGCGGGGCCAGGAGCTGAGTCTCGACCCCTGCAACCGCAATTAGGTGAGTACAATTAGATGAGTACACTCACAGACACACACACACACACACACACACACACACACACACACACACACACACACACACACACACACACACACACACCAGTAGGCGCCAGTGACGAGCGGGGTCCCACAGGGGTCAGTCCTGGGACCAGTGCTATTCTTGGTATATGTGAACATGACGGAAGCGATAGACTCAGAAGTGCCCCTGTTTACAGATGAAGTGAAGTTAATGAGGAGAATTAAATCAGACGCGGACCAGACAGGTCTACAAAGAGACCTGAACAGGCTGGATGTGTGGTCCAGAAACTGGCTCCTAGAATTTAACCCCGCCAAATGCAAAGTCATGAAGATCGGAGGAGGGCAAAGAAGACTGCAGAAAGAGTATAGGCTAGGTGGCCAAAGGCTGCAAACCTCACTCTAGGAGAAAGACCTAGGAGTGAGTATAATACCGAGTACATCGCCAGAGGGACACATTAACCAGATAACTGCTGCAGCATATGGGCGCCTGGAAAACCTGAGAATAGTGTTCCGGTACCTCATTAAGAAATCGTTCAAGACTTTATACACTGTGTACGTCAGGCCCATACTGGAGTACGTAGCACTAGTTTGGAACCCACACCTGGTCAAACACGTGAAGAAATTAGAGAAAGTGCAAAGGTTTGCAACAAGGCTAGTTCCAGAGCTAAGGGGAATGTCATACGAAGAAAGGTTAAGGGAAATCGGTCTGACAACACTGGAGGACAGGAGGGTCAGGGAAGACATGATAACGACATATAAAATACTGCGAGGAATAGACAAGGTTGACAGAGACAGGATGTTCCAGAGATGGGACACAGAAACAAGGGGTCACAATTGGAAGCTGAAGACTCAGATGAGTCAAAGGGATGTTAGGAAGTATTTCTTCAACCATAGAGTAGTTAGGAAGTGGAATAGTCTGGCAAGCGGTGTAGTGGAGGCAGGAACTATACATAGTTCTAAGACGAGGTATGATAAAGCTCATGGAGCAGGGGGAGAGAGGACCTAGTAGCGGTCGGTGAAGAGGCGGGGCCAGGAGCTGAGTCTCGACCCCTGCAACCACAATTAGGTGAGTGCAATTAGGTGAGTACACACACACACACATACACACACACACACACACACACACACACACACACACACACAACACACACACACACACACACACACACACACACACACACACACACACACACACAAACTATCGACAAGTGCCTTTAAAGTTAGGCCACGTAATGAGTAAGAACATTATCGTCTCAGAGAAAATAAATTTAATTTTCTGTTTATTTAATACCCATTGTGCAATAAGTTATTCTTTATTTATTGAGCATAGTCATTATAATTTAAAGAAAATGTGTGTGTGTATGTGTACTCACCTAATTGTAGTTGCAGGGGTCGAGACTCAGCTCCTGGCCCCGCTTCTTCACTGACCGCTACTGGGTCCTCCCTCTTCCTGCTCCATGAGCTTTATCATACCTCGTCTTAAAACTATGTATAGTTCGTGCCTCCACTACTGGTGTGTGTGTATGTGTGTGTGTGTGTGTGTGTGTGTGTGTGTGTGTGTGTGTGTGTGTGTGTGTGTGTGTGTGTGTGTGTGTGTGTGTGTGTGTGTGTGTGTATGTGTGTGTGTATATGTGTGTGTGTGTGTGTGTGTGTGTGTGTGTGTGTGTGTGTGTGTGGTGTGTGTGTGTGTGTGTGTGTGTGTGAGTACACACCTAATTGTGGTCACCTAATTGTGGTTGCAGGGGTCGATTCACAGCTCCTGGCCCCGTCTCTTAATTGGTCGCTACTAGGTCTACTCTCCTTGTTCCATGATCTTTATCATACCTCTTCTTAAAGCTATGTATGAATCCTGCCTCCACTACATCACTCTCCACACTATTCCCATTCCTGACAACTCTGTAACTGAAGAAATACCCTTGTTGCTGTCTCCCATCTCTGAAACATTCTGTCCCTATTCACCGTTATCATGTCGTTATCATGTCATCCCTATCCCTCCTGGCCTCCAATGTTGTCAAGTAGATTCCCCTTAATCTCTCCTAATAGGATATGTCCCTTAGTTCCGGGACTAGTCTTCTTGCAAACCTTTGCACTTTCTCTAAATTCTTGATATGCTTGACCAGGTGTGGGTTCCGAACTGGTGCTACATAATGTATGTGTGTGTGTGTGTGTGTGTGTGTACGTGTGCGTGAGTGCGTGCGTGTGTATGTGTGTTTGTGTGTTTGTTTGTATGTGTGTGTGTGTGTGTGTGTGTGTGTGTGTGTGTGTGTGTGTGTGTGTGGTGTGTGTGTGTTAGCCTACGTACCCGACCATTCCCCTAAAATAATTTAGAAGAACCTAAATTTAATAGTTATTATGGAATATCCTTGAGAAGGCTAGCTTCGTGTTTTCTCACTTGAGATTTTGGAACAGTGTCTTCGCTCTCTGATATAAAAGAAAGTATTGTTGTTTTATAAGCCAATATCACAACTTGTGCTTAAAAAATAAATAATATATATATATATATATATATATATATATATATATATATATATATATATATATATATATATATATATATATATATATATATATATCACAAGCCCCGTATTTATACATAAAAATACGAAGGACGGCAACATCATCCGATTAGTATTTCCAAACTGTGGATTTGTTCAAACGAGTGTATTATGTTTTTTTCTGTGTCTCCCTGTAACTGGCGGCTCCACCCCTTTCAACTGCAGAGTATGGTAAAAGGGTGTCCTTCAACGTGGCAGCACAGGTGTAGTCCCAGGCAATTTGCTTACCATTCTTCCAGGGTAGCATAGTGGCTCCATCTGGACACTTTTGACTTCCCTCGGACCTACATGCTTGGGGTTGCCATTAAGCTGGGCAACGGACTGTGCGAGACTTCTCTCCATGATGTCGTTGCCCTCCTCATGTCTTGCATACTTCCCTTCTGATGTATTACACACGAGACCTTGAAGTCCGAATTGATCAGTCGACTCCCTGACTCAAATACACCGATGTTCACTGAGTATTGGGGCGGCTAGGCGAAGAGAAACACCAATCTGAATGGCCTTTGGGTCGAGTCCGGTGCCCAGGGAGGAGTTGGGAACGACTGAAAGGAAATCTTCTGAATGTGGTGCCTTCACCGTTAGGAGACGAACTTTGTCCTATCCTGAAGCGTTGTTGAGTATTGTGTTGGCAATTTTTTCCAAGATAGGTTTGATCCAGTGGGACTGTTTGTGCTCTTTGGGCGAAGCTGCTCTGCTGGAGGAATCTGCAAGTGTGTCCCACAGCCTGGCTACTTCAGTGAACCTGGGGTCATGAGCTCCTACCGCGCCTCTCAAGCGTTCGGGGACAATATCCTTGACTAGTCCACCAGAGGCCATGCACGAGGACTGAAATGCAGGTAAAGCTACCTGCGTTGCCTTGCGCACCCTTATTCCTTCCAGTCGCACTGGGAGAGTTGCTTGATCCCATTCTTCTCAAGATTGATGTAATGATTACATCGACTCAAGGTTGAGGGACTGATTACCTCAAACTCCTCCTGTTCTTCACCATTCTCCTTTGTATGGACTGATGAAACCACTGTGTGGCGAAACGTTTCCCCATTAAAGATACCCAAGTGTTGCACATGCGTCTAATTTATCAACTTATCGGTTCTCTGAACCATTCATCTTCATTCCTGTCAGACACAGCAACATCTTGGGATCTTAATGCAGGAATTCTTCCACATTTGGATTTGTCAAATGTGATGAGACCTACGACTGCTGCACCTCACTTTCCTACAGTACATAAGCCACTTCGCACATGTGCTGTATTTTTTTCAAGACTGATGGACTAATTACATCGACTCACGGCTGAGGGACTGATTACTTCAAACTTCTCCTGTTCTTCACCATTCTCCTTTGTATGGACTAATGAAGCCACTGTGTGGCGAAACGTTTCCTCATTAAAGATACTCAAGTGTTGTACATGTGTCTAATTTATCAATTTGTCGGTTCTCTGAACCATTTGTATATATATTTATATATATATATATATATATATATATTATATATATTATATATATATATATATATATATATATATATATATATATATATATATATATATATATATATTATATATATATATATATATATATATATATATATATATATATATATATATATATATATATATATATATATATATATTGTGTGTCGGTGTTCTGTGGATATTTGTCTGTGTAATATGTTAGTGTGTGTATGTTTGGTGTGTGCCTTTCTGTGTTTTTCTAAGTTTGCTTTTGTGTAGTGGTTTTTTAGTGTGTGTAATTTGTTTATGTTAGTGTGTATGTGTAATGTGCGTTTGTTAGTGTGTGTATGTTTGTGTGTATGTGTAACGTAAGTTAATGTTCATGAGTGCGTGTTATGTGTATGCATGTGTGTCTGTCTGTCTTTAGGTGTATGTGCGTGTTATGCATGTTAGTGGGGGTAATGTATATTAGTGAGAATTATGTGTGAATAGTAGTGTGCCTATTAGTGTATGAATAACGCGCCTGTTTTAGTGCGACCGTAAATTATGTATATACTCGTGTCTCGACTCACAAATACTACTGTTCCAAAATATTGTCTAAAACATACTATGCTTACATGCACACGCCAGTCGAAGCAACATTCCTCAAAAATATCTTACCAGCAGATCACTCTCTGTCAAAAATCAAACTCTGGTTCAATCTGATTTTTTTTCGAAAACTCGCAAAAAAATATTTTAGTGCAGGGAGAACCGCAATCAAATGAAGAAAAAAGAGTTCACAGGTAAAGAGAAAGAAAGAATAGGAGAGAAATAAAGTGAAGGGGAGATGCCAGATCGCATCGAGAATACCAAAACGGAAAATAAAGGGACTTGAATGGAAGAAGTGAACTGACCCCTTCAAGGTGAGGAGTTCCTTGATGCCAATAAAGGGCTCTTGATCCAAGAAATTGTAACTAACCTCATTTGTCTGGAATTCAACCTGTTTACCTCCTTTTTTCTAGGCGTTGTTTGTCAGTCGTCGTACTGAGCGCTTCCACATGCTGTTAATAATAGTAAAAAATAACTAGATGCGTTTCTGCTGTTGCGTGATCCGAAGAAGGTATCTCCGTATTCCATAATCCCAGTCCCTTGTGCCTCAATACACGTGATAGGAATAGTGTAGAGTGCGGCACAGGTTAATAGTATAGTTAAATATTAGTGTTGAAGATTTGAAGGGAATCAGAAGAGGCATTCATAAATCATTATTTGGAAACTAATATATAAATTTCTTCAATAAAAACTGTAAATTAAAACATGTACAATCCACATCTAATTCAAACCTTCCAAAGAGACCAATATCCTAAAATACACAAGCACATTAAGGTTGAAGCAGCTGAGAAGCTGCATGGAAGGCTTCAAGCCTATCAGATGCAGTGCTCAGTAAATATCGCATGAAAAGCAGAATTTCAGTTTTTCATTTTTTTCTAAAAAGCTAATTGAGACTTAGACAGGTTAAAGTCAATCCAAACTTTTCTCTAAGTAAGACTGACCAGCCTGTTAAATAAGGCTGGTGAGCATAACATAGCATACAAATACTTAAGAATGGTCTCGAGGACACACACATGTAATAGATACATAAAAGAACATAAAGTTTATGTAACCTAAGATAAACAAAAAAGTTACTGTGACTTTTTTCTGATCAAAAGAGACTTTCTCCAGTTATTTCACATAAACCAATTTGATTAATAAAATTTGCACATGAAAACACATCAGCACTAAAAGTTTAAAGCTGACCAGATGATGCATTTTCCTTCTATTGCACAAACTCCAGCAAGATTTGAGCCTACACAGCCTAAATCCAGGCAGCGATGCATCCATTTCCTACGATGCTGTTCGCAATTGTTATATATTAATCAGGAGAAAGCATTAAAACCGTAGGGGTCACATATCACCTGTGTCATGGGCGACATTCAAATTAGATTCAAGCAAGGGAAAGATGAGCTCAGTTCCATGGAACAAGAACCCCTAACCAGTATCAAGGGGAAAAATAATGCAATAAGTTAAACAAAAATATGAGAATATCGTAAGTAGGATTGTGCATTGAAATTTTGAAGTCGATCTACTGGGGGGTTACCGAGTAATTAACGAAAATTTTTAATAAAACGAACATAAATGTTGCTGAAAATGTTCCGAGAAATAAGAAAGATTCTCCTCGTAAAACTTTAAAAACGCCATAAATTCGTAGGTATTTTTACTAATTTACTTTTCACATTTACAGTCTATTTAAAATACTCTACAATCCTGAAAGGAAAAAAACTATTATATTTATATTTTTTTGGGAAAATCTAGTGTGATAATATTGGTAAAAAAAATGGCAAAGTTGCATCTGTACACTCAAAAGTAATGCAAAAATACATCATGTTAAAATACACTATATCAATGGCAAGGTTTGAAGCCGATCAGTTAAGACATTCTACAGTAATTTATCTGATTCCAACTATACCAATTTTTTTTTTTCTATTTTGCTACAACAAATCTTCCAGCACTTGAACGAAACTTAATATATACTATCCTGGCAGCCATTTAATAGGGAAACCGTTAGAAGAGGTAAACGGAAATTTATATAACGTAATTTAACGGGAATGAAATTTTCACACACTTACACACAAAATCTTCAAATCTGCACCAACACATTTCACTTTTACTCTCTTCTGTCTTCGTATTTTTAACACCTTTTTTTTTTTTGTGTGTGTGCGTGAACGTTTGAACTCCGCCACTGAGGATGCTGGAAGTTACCGGAGCCGTTTCTGGATGCTGGGAACATCTTCAGTAACTTCGGTCATAGGGCACGTGAACATGCTAGTTCCAGGATTTCGGTCCTGGTTGCCATACATAAGTGCTCAAAAATTTGAAGCCAATTTGATGAGGCGTTCTCAAGTTATGAGCAAAATAAAATCGAAAAATTGGAGGAAGAAAGAAGAAAATAAGGCAACCTCTTAAAGGCCCCCTTCGGGAATAAATAATAATAATAATAATAATAGTAATAATAATAATAATAATAATAATAATAATAATAATAATAATAATAATAATAATATATAAAGTGAAACAGATAATAAAGAGGTGAAGAGAAAACTGGACGAAATCCCGATTAGAAGGGACTAAGGGAATAACTTGAGAACTGGTCAAGTTATTGAAGGAAGACTAACTGATGAAGGAAGAGAGGTTATCAGTAGTTGTTATAGGCTGGACGCCTGTTAGCAGTAGCTCGTACCTATCTCATTAAAGTTAAACGATGTGCGATGGGTGGTAATGGAGGCACTGAGGAGAGAGAGAGAGAGAGAGAGAGAGAGAGAGAGAAGGAGAGAGGAGAGAGAGAGGAGAGAGAGAGAGAGAGAGAGAGAGAGAGAGAGAGAGAGAGAGAGAGAGAGAGAGAGAGAGAGAGAGAGAGAGAGAGAGAGAGAGTAGTGAGTGAGTCTTGAGAAGAGGTTTAGGCTGGGAGTTTGAAGAGGGCTGCGAGAGAAAGCCTTGATGAAGACAGTAAATTAAAAGAGAAAACAAAGAAGGCAAAAATGATGATTAAGAGACATGTGTAACACCTGCACATCTTTACGGTGATGATAAACATACCCAGGTGTTGCACATGTGTCCTTTTCATCCACTTGTCTGTACTGTTTACCATTACAGTAATGAAGAAGAAACCAGAAGGCGGAAACTAAAATAATGAATTGAAAATGTGCATGCTCTAGAAAATGAGCTCTTGATCCAGGGAAATACAACAATTCTAGCCTCCCTTGGAACAAACCTACCCCCCCCTTCCCCCAGTCTCTAGACGCTGTATACCCCTGGCGGATTTAGTTCTTCCTTTTTTTTTTTAATTCCACGAAGCGCTAAACCCGTAAAGGGGTCATTCAGCGCAAGCATTAACAGATACTGTTTCATTAGTCAGCTAAACGCGGATCAGCATCTGATCATCCAGGCTGTTGAAGATCAACACTGTTAGATGGAGCGCGCTGGGAAGAAGACGCAGGAAAACGAGGCAGCAAAATATGGTAATACAAATATTCTGTATGGTAATACTGGACTGGCCCATTCGGGAGGCATTTTCTCTCACGAAATAGGCCCATTTCAAAGGCTTTTCCAGTTACGGCAGACCATTACAAAAATTGCCTTTCATATCGAATGATGATTAAGTCTTTGTTTCTCTCTTTTCTGGATATATATATATTAAATATATATATATTTATAATATTTTATAATATATATATATATATATATATATATATATATAAATTATATATATATATATATATATATATATATATATATATATATATATATATTAGATCCGAGATTAGATCCTGCGACAGATTCTCCCGCCTCAAGAGACAGAACAACGTACACATTACCTTACCCACTTGACCACCGATTCATCCAAGGATCGGTGGTCAAGTGGGTATAACAAATATTTGAGGACAACACAATTGTCCTCAAAGATTTGTTAAGTTATACCATGAAGTAAAGAAAGATCCTGGACTTCACCTTACGGAATAGACAAAGCAAATGCGATGGCAATTATGGACAAGGTAGATTATAGTGGAGAAATAAAGGAGTTATTAGAAGACAAGGGTATTTACGTACCCCTTAAGTCAAATAACCTGGCTGCGCGGGCGAAACGTCTCGTCAACAAAGATATCCATGTGGTCCCATGTGTGTCAGTCATCCACTTGTCTGCAAGTGGATGACTTAAGATGGTATGTCATAGTATTCTTGTATAAGTGAATATTACGATATATCGGTGTACCATATATTGGTGTATAATATGGTATTGTAGAACTTGGTATTTTGGTATTGTAGAGAGATACTTATTATAGACAGATACTCTAATATATTAGTTTCATGTTAGGGTATTGCAAGTTGCATATTGTGTAAGGAATTGACAAATTTCAATCTCGGATAATTATTTTATTTTGCTTATGGCCTGTACATGTAATCTGTTGATTAAATCGTGTACGAGAGGTGGGGCGTGGTCGGGTGAGGTCGGGCGGTGCCGGTCGGGGCCAGGCGGAGCCGGTCGGGGCCGGGCGGAGCCGGTCGGGGCCGGGCGGAGCCGGGCGGGGCCGGGCGGAGCCTGGCGGGGCCGGGCGGAGCCTGGCGGGGCCGGGTGGAGCCGAGCGGGGCCGGGCGGAGCCGAGCGGGGCCGGTCAAATTTCATCTGTACGTTTAGCTCTGTTTGCTTGTTCATGTTTGCCTATATCCAAAAGTTTTCCTCCATAAATTTGTCTCTATTCGCAAATTTCCAACCAGACAATTTGTCAGGAAAAGCATCACAAAGTTCATGCTGGTTTGAATTTGATATTATACTTGATATTTTCTTCCTGTCATGAATGATCTCACAGAATTCATTTTCTAGCGAGTGAACACTGAAAACAGTATTTCTTAACGTACAAACACTTTGGTACTTGAATTGTGTTCGTACTCAACCTGTGTCTTTATTAAACTGTATTAGTGTTGTCGAGAATCTTGTCACCATGCAAAAGTTGAACGAGCGACGCCTTAGTTTAAAAAAAAAAAATCTTCTCACAAATGTATATCCAGACCGTCCTAATTTCCATAGTAACTGGACAGTCTAGCACAAAAATTTCTTGTTTAAGTAATGCAGTGAAACAATCGTGAAAATTTCGTGTCAACATTAAAATTTTACAACAGCAAAAAAATCGAATGAAAAAAAAATATATATCAAGGAATTAGACAGGAGCGCGACTAACACATATTTAATTGATTTATATTATGAGTTAATCTCATTTAATTTTAATTTACCCGGATCAGGGAAAAAAATGTGCCCAAATTGCGCTCCAGTGCCTTTTTATGAATATTGGTAAAATGCATTTTCATCGAGGTTATTTGCTGTGTCCCATCGTGATATATTTAAAATTGCTAATATCATGACATTCGGAATTGCCAAATAGCATTCCTGTAATTCTCATAATCAATGTGCATTTACGGCTATTGGCAATCCTGCTCCACTTTAGAATCGATTAATTTACAAACTATTTCCGGTCGTTCGGATGAAATTCTGCAAAAAAAAAAAATATATAAAAAAATAATCATTTAATTTATTTTCTTAATACACAAAAAAAAGTCGGTGTTTTTCTTGGATAGAACGATGGAAAGTGTCTTCGAGAGCCGTCAAAAATAAGATATTTCCCCGAAGGAAGAAAGGGGCTTAGTAAGGAAGAGAGTGAGGCAGGAAAGACAAGGAGGGAGAAAAGGTGAGAGGAAGAGGGATTTAGTAGTAGAAGGGAAGGTGGAAGTGGAGAGAAGGAGGGAAGGAGGGAGGGAAGAGAGATGGGAGGGAGTGATGGAAAGGAAGAAGTGAGGTAGGGAGTGGTGGATGGAAGGAGGGAGTGATGAGAAGGAGGGGTGGGAGGAGAGAGTGATGGAACGGAAGAAGGGAGTAGTGAGGGGTGGGGAGAGTAGGTGCGGAGGGATATATGGAAGATAAGAGAGTCCCTGGATACCATTCAAGAATACAGGGTACCATCCAAGGGTGCTTCTGAATGGTACCGCCGACCACTAAATCGAAGCCCAGAATGGTATCTCTGAACCGCATCTTTGATTGGTACCCATAAACGATGCCTTTGAAGTGACTTCATTATTAGACTAACCAGACAGATTGGTCCACGACTACAGAACGATGGATCGAGCCTCCTCCACTTCATATGCTGAATAACCCACAAAAGTTTAACGTTTCATTAATAAAAATAAATATTTACGTGAAGTAGAAGTTAATTGGTGATCTGATGGTGGAATATTGCTGTGTGATTGGTTTGAGATGGCTGTTGGTGCTGGTACCCAGACACCGATCCCGTACGTGAGGTACGGAGAGGTAAATGGATAGTGTATAGATAAATAATTTTAGTGCATGGATAGAAGAGTGAACAGTGTATCGATAGAGGATTGAGCACCATATGGAGAGGTGAAGGCTGTACAAAGTCGGTAGAGCAGGGTTATAAAGGAACTTCAAGAGTGTTTTTATTGTGTTAGATGCTTTCTTAAATATGTGCTGGGTGTGTAAAATATGTAGTAATATAATCAATTTAGGCACTCAACCCATATGGGTTGTAGAGAGCTGCGGAAAGGGATGTGCAAAAGTAAGAATATGAAAAGTTGGGAGTGAGGGGCTGGGGTGTGCAAAGGTAGGTATTAATGGAGGTGAGAGATAGTGTAGGAGTACTTTTCAAATGAAGGTCGGTGTGGGTTAGTTTCAGTTAAAAGGTGTTTTCAAGAAAACAAGGATGACCTCTTGGATAGTCTACCAAAAATATATAAAACATGGGAGAAAGAGATAGTGTATCAAAAAATGCAGAATGTCCATACCACAACAGATGACTCGAAACTACCTAGTCACCCACATGGTGCTAAGCCAGACCCACCCCCCAGTCATAGCACTAATACCCACAGTGCTGGTGCTGGCCCAGGCTCCCCCAGGCATAGCACCAATACCCTCAGTGCTGGTGCTGGCCCAGACCCAGCCCCACCCCCCAGCCCCAGTGCTGACCTAGACCCAGCCCCCAGCCTTACTGCCAGCCCAGACTCTCCTAGGGACACTACCCAAACCACCCCCAAAAACAGTAAATATACAACCATCATCGCACAAGACCGTGGCCCACAGTACAGATGTTGGAGAGGAGTCTCCTCCTTCCTCTACTGGGGAAAGTAGATGGAATCCAGGACGGGTGGCCTGGCTTGGATACTGAGGTTATTGTGCAGTCCAGAACCTGCAGAAATTGACAACACACCTCCCAACAATTCTCAACCAAAGGTGAATTTGTGCAAATATTATGCTTGGGGCATCTGTAAGCATGGAAAACAGGGGAAAAAAATGGGACATGCAACTTTGACCATCCCAAAAAATGTAGCGACCTCCTGTCTAAAGGAGTGTGTCGTTCTTCTTCCTGTACTTTCTTTCACCCAAAAATGTGCCACTCCTCGGTCCTCCAGAAGCAGTGTCACAACATCGAGTGCCCTGCATACCATCTAAAAGGGACCAGGAGGCACAGACCCCACAAGACAAACAATAGTAGCTACGACAACCCAACTCCAGGTGATTTTTAGTGGCAGGAAACGAAAAAAGAAAATGGAAGGAAATAACAAAAATAGTCCACCACCTTGGAGCCTTGTTGGACTGGAGGCGCAGCCAGTGGCCACCCATGGCCCTCCAGAATTATTACAACTACTGATGCCAATAACAAAATCCCCCCAACAAACACAGAATACAACCTCGTTCATATTTGCTAATATACAGGGCCTTAAGCCATCCACCAACAACAAAATACCTTTTATCAGTGGACTTCTAGTGGAGTCTAATGCAATGTTTGCAGCCTTCACAGAGACTCACACAAAAGATCACTTTGACAGTGAAATATGGATAAGTGGTAACAACCTTTTTAGATGCGACAGAAAAACAGGCAACAAGGGGGGGTTGGCCTGTATGTCAAAGAGCCCCTTATCTGCACGGAGTTGCTGAACACCACAAATGAGGTAGTTGAAGTTCTATCAATAAAGATCGAGAACCAAAACCTAGTCATTGTGGTTGTATACAAGCCACCAGATGCAACCTCCCAACAGTTCAAGGAACAGCTACTGAAAATCGATTACTGTTTGGAAAACCTTCCAGCTCCATCCCCAAACATCTTACTGCTTGGTGATTTCAACCTAAGGCATACAAAATGGAAGAATGTAGCAAATAATGTTATAGCTGAAACAATCCCCGGAGGTAGCGCAGATGAAAAGTCACACACACATGAGCTACTAAGTCTCTGCGAAAAACACACCTTAAGCCAGCAGATAGTGGAGCCAACAAGACTAGAAAACACACTTGACCTTATCTTCACAAATAATGAGGACCTGATAAGAGACATAAGAATATCAAAAACAACTAATTCCGATCACAATCTAATCGAAGTCCAGACGTACATGCATAGGGGTCCTGAACAACAGAATGCATGTACCTGTGAAGGTGTCTTCACAAAATACAATTTCAACAACAAGAACATCAACTGGGACCAGGTAAACCATGTCCTAAACGAAACATGTTGGGAAGATGTCTTAAATGACATGGACCCAAACCAGTGCCTTGAAAGGATCAACTTCCTGGCAGCCGAAGCATGTTCTAGGCATATTCCCCTAAGAAAGAAGAAGAGCAGGAGTAAACTGGAGAGAAAAAGACGCTCCCTCTACAGAAGACGACGAAGAGTCACTGAGCTCCTCAGGAGTGCTAGAATATCTGATACACGAAGGGAGGCGCTGACCAGGAAGTGGAAACTATCGAACTTAAGCTAAATGACTCTTACAGGAACCAGGAGAGGCAGGAGGAGCTTAAAGCTATTAGTGAAATTGAAAGAAATTCAAAATATTTCTTTTCATATGCCAAAAACAAGGCAAATACCACATCTAGTATCGGGCCCTTACTCAGACAGGATGGGACTTACACAGACGACAACAAGGAAATGAGTGAAATATTGAAATCCCAGTACGACTCTGTGTTTAGTGAACCACTAATCGGTCTGAGGATCGACGACCCAAATGATTTCTTCATGAATGAGCCTCAAAACTCCATAAATGTATGCCAGATTTCCGACATTACCCTAACTCCGATAGATTTCGAAAAAGCCATTGACAACATGCCTATGCACTCAGCCCCGGGCCCAGACTCGTGGAACTCTGTTTTCATTAAGAACTGCAAGAAACCCCTCTCGCGTGCCCTAAGTACACTATGAGGAGGAGCTTGGGCATGGTGAAATTCCACAGTCACTTAAAACAACGGATATAGCCCCACTCATAAAGGTGGCAGCAAAGCATTAGCTAAGAACTATAGACCAATAGCTCTGACATCCCACATCATAAAAATCTTTGAAAGAGTGCTAAGAAGCAGGATTGCAAATCACCTGGATTCCCAAAATCTGCACAATCCAGGGCAACATGGGTTCAGGGCAGGTCGCTCCTGCCTCTCACAACTACTGGATCACTATGACATGGCCTTGGATGCACTGGAAGAAAATCAGAATGCAGATGTAATATACACAGACTTTGCAAAAGCATTTGACAAATGCGATCATGGCGTAATAGCCCATAAAATACGTGCTAAAGGAATAACTGGGAAAGTGGGGAGATGGATCTTCAACTTCCTAACAAATCGAACACAAAGAGTAGTGGTCAACAGAGTTAAATCGGAGGCTGCCATAGTGAAGAGCTCTGTTCCACAAGGCACAGTACTCGCCCCCATCTTATTCCTTATCCTCATATCAGACATAAACAGAGATATACACCACAGCACCGTATCATCCTTTGCGGATGATACTAGGATCTGCATGAGGCTGTCATCTGCTGAGGACGCGGTTAACCTCCAAGAAGATATAAACAAAGTTTTCCAGTGGGCAACGGTAAACAATATGATGTTCAATGAGGACAAATTCCAACTACTCCGTTATGGAAAACTGGAGGAGATAATAACTAGAACAGAGTATACTACTGACTCCGGCCATACAATAGAGCGGAAAAATAATGTAAGGGACCTGGGAGTAGTAATGTCTGAGGATCTCACTTTCAAGGATCACAACAGTGCCACGATCGCACGTGCAAAGAAAATGATAGGATGGATAATGAGAACTTTCAAAACGAGAGATGCCAAGCCCATGATGATCCTTTTCAAATCACTTGTTCTCTCTAGGCTGGAATACTGCTGTACATTAACATCTCCATACAAAGCAGGTGAAATCGCAGATCTAGAGAGTGTACAGAGATCCTTTACTGCACGTAATAAGTTCTGTCAAGCACCTTAACTACTGGGAACGCTTGGAAGCACTTGACTTGTACTCGTTGGAACGCAGGAGGGAGAGATATATCATAATCTACACTTGGAAAATCTTGGAAGGAATGGTCCCAAATCTGCACACAGAAATCAATCCCTACGAAAGTAAAAGACTGGGCAGGCGATGCAAAATGCCGCCAAAAAAAAGTAGGGCGCCATTGGTACGACTAAGAGAAAACACCTAAGTGCCGGGGCCCAAAACAGTTCAACAGCCTCCCATCAAGCAAATAGGGGAGTAGCCAATAAGCCCCTGGCTGCCTTTCAAGGAGAGCTGGACAGATACCTAAAAGTCGGTGCCTGGATCAGCTTACGGGCTGTGCTCATACGTTCCGGAACCTGCGTGCGGCCAGCAGTGGACAAGCCTAGTGATCAGGCCTGATCCATCGGTAGGCCTGGACAGGACCGGGCCGCGGAGGGCGTATGATCCCCGGAATAACCTCCACGTATACCAGGTAAGGATGCCAGTGTGTTTGGGTAGGAGTTATTGGATATGAATCCAGTATGCCCGCAGATAGACAGGACAAATATATAAAGAAAAGGCGGACTGAAATCACCTGACAGTTCTCGCAGGGTGGTTTCAGTCGTTTTCCATGTGGTATCCCTGCGAGTGAGTCGTGTGTGTCCCAATAAGAAAGTGGGTACGTGACAACATTGTTCAGAGCAATTAACAAGCAAACCTTTTCCGCTCTGTGCAAGCTAATTATGACAACCCGAATTACCGCAGGGCTTTCCTTTCACGAATTATTCATGATGATCTCCAACAACTGCAACCACGAGGCAACAATAGTGGTGCCGAGTTGGACCCCACAATTTTTTTTTATCAATCCACACTTAGGATTGTGACCCTCAAACTCAATGTAGTAGTAGGAAACGAGGGCACAATCCTAATAGTATACTGATAACAAAATTAGGTATATCTGAGTTTATCTGGAGAGAGTCCGGGGTCAACGCCCCGCGGCCCGGTCTGTGACCAGCCTCCATAGGAGTCCAGTTCCCAGGATCGACTCCACACCCAGTCGACTAACACACAGGTAAACCATATTACTGATGGGAACATAGACCAGCAGGTGGAAATAAACACGACCAATGTTTCCTACTACAGGCTGGGAATCGAACCCAGGCCCTCACCGTGTGAAGCGAGAGCGTTAACCACCAGCCAACCAATTCCAGACCAATATGATGCCTGTGGTTGCCAAACATGTTGAGAGAACACCGATAAATAATTACGAGAAAGGAAAGCCCCTTGAGGGAATTCGGGATGTTCATAAATAGCTGATAGAGGCGGCAAGTCTGCTTGTTAATTGCTCTGAAACATAGTGTCTGGAAGCCAGCAAAAAAAAAAAATAACTTTCGCATTTCTAGTAGTTCGTTGCTTTTACTAGAAAACAACGAAGTTGTTTTTTACTAGAAATGCGATATAATCAACAGTTCAAAGAGACGTACTATGGGAAGAAGGGAGGCAATTTCCGAAAATCTATTAACGTAACTACTACGAACGACCAAGTCTTGCCCAACTATAATACTAACGAGTTAGGTCTGCAGTAGCCGAAAACATGTTTCGAATCAGTCTTACGATATCATGTTGCGAGTAAATCATACAAATACGATAACATTAGGATAACTATAAACTGGCGAAGTCACATCTAGATATATTTTTAAACGTGTAATATGAAGGATAAACCCACACTGGAGTATATGTCTAAAACCGCCAGACTTTTCATCATGTGTTTGGTACATTTTTGTTCCTTCAGACTGAGGTACTACTTTTGCTGACGCGGTGGTGAATCTCATAAGCCAGTGAAGCTTCTGGCTATTCAGTTCTGGCTACTTTCTTATTTCAGAACGTGAAATTTAATGTGAGAGGCCAAGACGCTCGTGACTAAGGAGAGAGAGAAAGAAATGTGAGAGAGATTTTCTGCTTTACTTTTCCTTCCACGAACTCCCTAAATAAGTACACGAAAGTCCGTAATGGATAAAGAGGTAACAGTTTCTCAGAGATAGCCTTAGTGTGGTCTTCCAAGTCCTCTTGCTATTTGTATTTATCTTGTTCCTCGCAATGTACGACTGCGATTTCAGCTGCCTTGAATGGGAAGATTATAGAGTACAGCAGTATTCCATCCTTGAGAGAACACGTGATTTTAAAAGGGATCATCATTGGAATGCATCCCCTTGTTTTGAAAGTTTCTCATATCCTTCCATTCATTTTTCCTCCGAGATGTGATAGGACACTGTTGTGAATCCATTGAAGTTAATATCCTCTGATATACCATCCAAGTCCTTCGCATTACTTTTTTCGCTCTATTTGTAATTAGAGATTACAGTATACTCCGTTCTAGCTATTGTTCCTCCAAGTTTACCATACCAGTTTTTTCACGCTGCTATCCACTATGCGCCAATCTTCACCTCTGCTGTCACTGTGCCATCTTCACCCTGCTATCACCAATACCATCGTAAAGCTGCAATACCGTCTTCCGCTTCTACCATTATCTATACTAATCTTCACGCTGCTGTCACTATGCCAATTCTTCAGCTTTTGTCATCTATAGTAGTCATCAACACGCTGTATCCGACTAGCGCTTGGGTAGCACACAGCTGCAAGAGTACAGTAGCACATCTCTCGATACAGGGTCGTTGGGAGCGTAGCATCCAACAACGTGTGCTGAAGACCAAAAACGAGCTTTAAAACTGCTCCAGCTACAAGTGTTGCATTTTTTTTGAGTCTGTTGAAATAAACCCCTCCTGTGCTTCTTCAGCTTGTTTATTCTTTAGCTCTAGATCGCTTGTAAGACTCATATATAAGAACTGGGGTCTTGCAAGGAAACTGAGTTGCAGCTCCTAAGCCTCATAGAGGATTTTAATTAAGGACTTGCTGGTTATAAGGTAGAGGGGCTGGAGTTATGGCAGTACGATAGACTCTTCTTAATCACTCAGTGACTGTCTAATTATTTATTATTTTTTATTAATGTTATAGTATTTATACATATCATTTTACAGGCTAATGAGATAAGTAAAAGGACACAAGTGCACTAATGTGACATTTTATTGTGGCAACGTTTTCGCTCTCCAGATGCTTTTCAAGCTTGAACAAAAGCTCCTGGAGAAGCGAAACGTTGCCACAATAAATGTCACATTAGTTGCAAACTAGTATCCTTTTACTTTATCATATGATCGGTAATTCTACCACCTTAATACCGGCTAAGAGTTGTTATCAGCTTATATCACCCCTAGGAATCAACCTGCACCATCGATTACCATCCCAGGTATCCTACTTGCTGCTTGCGAATAGGTACGCAGATGTAAGGAAAAATCCCCAATGTTCCAATGTGATTGGTGATCGGAACCACGGACACTAAGTATGATGAGCCGAGTGCGTTGCCTACCAAGCACAGGACACCTATTATTATTCATTATATTAAATTATATTCATATGGAATAATCAAACCCTTAGAGTAAATGCAACAGAGGGAATGCAAACAGGCTTGATCCAACTCATTGGAGCAAAAAACACCTTTATATGCATCAAAGTCTTGCATATAAAGTTTTGTGGCTTTTCCCCCACCAGTTTTCATTATCCTTTTCCCTCTCCATAACCACAGAAGTAAGTGTTGGTTGAATCTGATATGTTCCCCTCGTCTTCTGTCTCTCTCTCCCTGTCTCTCGTTTCCTAATCTCGTTTTCCCCTCTGTGCCGCCCCTCATTAAACCTTTCTCTCTTTTTCTCATTCTATGTCAAGACAGACTTCATGGGAAACAATCCTTGACATTAAAGGCAGTAAGTAACGTCCGCAGCTTGAACATAAAATATTTTTATGTTACGAATGTGCTATTATTACTATAATTATATCATTATTATTATTATTATTATTGAATATTATTATTAAATTATTATTATCATATTATTATAATTGTTGTTGTGTTTGTTGTTGTTTATTGTTGTTGCTGGTTGGTTGTTTGTTGTTGTTGTTGTTGTTGTTGTATTTTATTTCTAAGCAGCGTTAAAGAGGCCCAGGATTCTGCCCAAATGAACCATTCGTCTCTCGACACTGGAGAGAGACGCTTATTGATTCTCCTACACGCCACCGGTGGTGACAGCTTGACTTAGGCACAACATGGCGGATCGTATCAGCCGGAGAGTAATACAGTTCTGGAATTGCAATTATCGAGGAACGTTAAGCAGTGCGACAATGCATGTACTGTTTATCGGCCATAATTAGGGACGTCTACGGGATAAACCGAACGATTTATATAGTACGGTGTTGCCCTTAATGGAAATGATAAGAGTTTTTTGTTAAGTTTACAAGAGCCGCTTTTACACACGCAGGATTGTGGATGAAATTCAGGAGAGGAAGATGAGTGTGAACTCAACAGTAGAGGTGTGTCAACATGACGTTTCAAAATATTACACGGGGGTAAAGGTACGAAATGTACCCTTTCAGTCAACGTCGTTTGGCATTCAGGAAGCCTTCAGCAATTATGGAACTGTTCATGTTACTGCTAGTATGGGGGTGTGGGAGGTACGGGCCATTTGAAGGGCTGGCCCGAAGTATCCCTGCACCTGAAGATGTAATTGAGGCGGCAATACCCTCGTATGTTACGCTAACAGGCCTATGGGAAACCCAGTAATTGTCCACTATTCCGGGGCAGAGGAAACTTGCCGATTATGTGAATTCTTACTAGCATATGGCGGCGGCAGTGTCCTCCGAAGCAAGCCCCTAGGATGCGTATCATGGATGGTGGAACAGCAATCCGTTAACGTGGATGTGGAGTTGGGGGTTGGCGGAAGGACAGAAGACGAACTCTGGAGTGAGGAGGTGACAAGGTGGAAGAGGTTGATGGGGACTGTGTTACCCGTCCGAGGTGACAGGGAGAGGCCCCCATCGCCTGAGGGAAGGTGGACGTGGAAGAGTTCTACCCTCAGGAAATTAATTTTGGAAGCAGTGCTGCAGGAGTTCTTGGACGGCCGGAGGCCGGGGAGGAACCGGACCCGAGAAGTTAAGTGAGGTTGCAGCTGATGGGATAGCAGCATGGACAGGTGGATGATTCGCGGAATACATAGAGGACGGGAAGTGGTGGGTGGAAGTCCTTCAGGAAGGACATCGCAGGAGGTAGATATGTGTGTGAGTGAGATGCTCACGCAAACGAACTGGCCGGGTGCCTTTGGACCTCGATGAGTTTTAACACCTGGGCAGAGACCTGGGAAGAAGTCATGGGTAGCTTGTGGGGAGAAGGCAAGCAGGGGAGGGGGTGTACCGGGGAAGCTCAGAGGGGGGAGGGCAAGTAGGGTTGGTGGACAGGTTAGGAAAAAATTATAAAAATGGTAGCAGGACCATGAAAGGTGAATGAAGTATGTCCAGCGGCAAGGTAACCGCCTTTTCTGGGAAGTTCAAGTGTGTCACAATAAATGTTAAATGGTCTTAAATCTGAGTAAATAAGGGTTTGGTTAGAATGTGTTTTACGAAGGTTTGGATGAAGATGTACGTTTTTTTGCAGGAGCATAACCATAGGTTTAGGTGTGAATTGCGTGTTTGCAGGGTTATAAACCTATTTAGTAAAGTAATGTTTGCATTAAAAAGAGGGGTGCAGTGGCTGTAAAAGAGACCAGCCCATTGCGTGTCATGGGTTTGGAGGAGGGGGTAGGGTCGTAGGGTAGATGGCACTGTGGGGTTGGTGAAGAGTAATGTTTCATTGGTGTTTATATTCCGCCATGTAACAATGGTTAGAGTAAAGTTGATTTTGATTCGTGATGTTTTGATGTATTATTTGCGGGGGTTTACCTTCCATAACTGTACTTGGGGGCGACTGGAAAGTGTGATTAGTATGGGGATGTCTCACCGAGGGGGGGCGGTGATGTGTCTTTTGGGTGCTCTAAGGGAAGTGTTAAGGGATGTAGGAGTTGTAGATGTGGTGGGGAGCGGGGGAGTATGGGGTGTGAGGACACGTTCGAATTCTTGGGAATTATGAGGCGAGTTTAGATAGGATATAATGAGATGCAGGGATTGGTGTGGAGAGAGTGAGGGCTTTCGATGTCGGTTTATCGGATCACAGGGCGGTGATAGCTGAATCTAAGGTGAGATGTGTAATAGTACGCATATATGCTGGTATTGGAAAATAGAATGTGGATGCTTCTGCAGGGATTGCGGATGAAGTCCTCTTCCTTGAGAATGGTGAGACATTTCCTGGGATGTATGGATGGTGAATGGGATTTGCTTGACCATCCCAAAAAATGTAGCGGCCTCCCTGTCTAAAGGAGTTGTCGATCTGTCATCTGTACTTCTTTCCACACCAAATGTGCCACTCCTCGGTTCCTCCAGAAGCAGTGTTACAAACATCAGTGCCCTGCATACCATCCTAAACGGGACCAGCAGGCACAGACCCCCAAGACAAACAATAGTAGCTACGACAACCCAACTCCAGGTGATTTTTTAGTGCAAAAACAAAAAAAGAAATGGAAGGAAATAACAAAATAGTCCACCACCTATAGGAGCCTTGTTGGACAGGAGGCGCAGCCAGTGGGCCACCCATGGCCCTCCCGAATTACAACCACTGATGCTCATAAACAAAATAACCCCAACAACACAGAATACAACCTCGTTCATATTTGCTAATATACAGGGCCTTAAGCATCCACCAACAACAAAATACCTTTTTATCAGTGGACTTCTAGTGGAGTCTAATGCAATGTTGCAGCCTTCACAGAGACTCACACAAAAGATCACTTTTAGACAGTAGAAATATGGATAATGTTACAACCTTTTAAGAATGCGACAGAAAAAACGGCAACAAGGGGGGGTTGGCCAGATGTCAAAGAGTCCCTTATCTGCAGGAGTTGCTGAACACCACAATAGAGGTAGTTGAATTCTATCAATAAAGATCGAGAACCAAAACTAGCATTGTGGTTGTATACAAGCCACCAGATGCACCTCACAACAGTTCTAGGGAACAGCTACTGAATATTCGATTACTGTTTTGAAAACCTTCCAGCTCCCATCCCCAAACATCTTCAACTGCTTGGTGATTTCAACCTTTGGCATACAAAATGGAAGAATGTAGCAAATAATGTTATAGCTGAAAGCAATCCCCAGAGGATAGCACAGATTAAAGGTCACACACACATGAGCTACTAAGCCTCTGCAAAAACACACCTTAAGCCAGCAGATAGTGGAGGCCAACAAGACTAGAAAACACACTTTGACCTTATCTTCACAAATAATCAGGACCTGGATAGAGACATAAGAACAGCAAAACAACTAAATCGATCACAATCTTATCGAAGCCCAGACGGTACATGCATATGGTCCTGAACACAGAATGCATGTATCTTTGAAGAGTTGTCGTCACGAAAGGTACAAATATCAACAACAAGAACATCAACGGGACCGAGGTAAACCCATGTCCTAAACGAAACATGGGTGGAAATGTCTTAAATGACATGGATCCACCATGCCTTGAAAGGAATCAACTTCCTGGTAGCCGAAGCATGTTCTAGGCATATTCCCCTAAGAAGAAAGAAGAGCAGAGTAAACTTGAGAGAAAAAACGCTCCCTCTACAGAAGGCGACGAGAGTCACCTGAGCGTCCTAGGATTGCTAGAATATCTGATACACGAAAAAGAGGCGCTGACCGAGGAATGGAAAACTATCGAACTTAAGCTAAATGACACTTACAGGAACCAGGGGAGGCAGGAGGAGAGTAAAGCTATTAGTGGGAATGGGGGGGGGGGGGGGGGGGTAAGAAATTCAAAATATTTCTTTTCATAATGCCAAAAACAAGGCAAATACCACATCAAGTATCGGCCCCTTACTCAGACGAATGGGACTTACACAGATGACCAACAAAGAAATGAGTGAATATTAATCCCAGTACGACTCTGTGTTTAGTTGAACCACTAATCGGTCTGAGGATCGACGACCCAAATGATTTCTTCATGAATGAGCCTCAAAACTTCAATATATGTATGCCAGATTTCCGACATTACCCAAACCCGATAGATTTCGAAAAATCTTTGACAACTGCCTATGCCACTCAGCCCCGGCCCAGACTCGTTGAACTCTGTTTTCATAAGAACTGGCAAGAAACCACTCTCCGCGTGCCCTAAGTACACTATGAGGAGGACTTGACATGGTGGAAATTCCACAGTCACTTAAAACAACGGATATAGCCCCACTCCATAAAGGTGGCATCAAAAGCATTAGCTAAGAACTATAGGCCAATAGCTCTGACGTCCCACATCATAAAAATCTTTGAAAGAGTGCTAAGAAGCAGGATTGCAAATCACCTGAATTCCCAAAATCTGCACAATCCAGGCAACATGGGTTCAGGGCAGGTCACTCCTGCCTCTCACAACTACTGGATCACTATGACATGGCCTTGGATGCACTGGAAGAAAATCAGAATGCAGATGTAATATACACAGACTTTTCAAAAACATTTGACAAATGCGATCATGGCGTAATAGCCCATAAAATACGTGCTAAAGGAATAACTGGGAAAGTGAGGAGATGGATCTTCAACTTCCTAACAAATCGAACACAAAGAGTAGTGGTCAACAGAGTTAAATCGGAGGCTGCCATAGTGAAGAGCTCTGTTCCACAAGGCACAGTACTCGCCCCCATCTTATTCCTTATCCTCATATCAGACATAAACAGAGATATACACCACAGCACCGTATCATCCTTTGCGGATGATACTAGGATCTGCATGAGGCTGTCATCTGCTGAGGACGCGGTTAACCTCCAAGAAGATATAAACAAATTTTTTCCAGTGGGCAACGGTAAACAATATGTTGTTCAATGAGGACAAATTCCAACTACTCCGTTATGGAAAACTGGAGGAGATAATAACTAGAACAGAGTATACTACTGACTCCGGCCATACAATAGAGCGGAAAAATAATGTAAGGGACCTGGGAGTAGTAATGTCTGAGAATCTCACTTTCAAGGATCACAACAGTGCCACGATCGCACGTGCAAAGAAAATGATAGGATGGATAATGAGAACTTTCAAAACGAGAGATGCCAAGCCATGATGATCCTTTCAAATCACTTGTTCTCTCTAGGCTGGAATACTGCTGTACATTAACATCTCCATTCAAAGCAAGTGAAATCGCAGATCTAGAGAGTGTACAGAGATCCTTTACTGCACGTATAAGTTCTGTCAAGTACCTTAACTACTGGGAACGCTTGGAAGCACTTGACTTGTACTCGTTGGAACGCAGGAGAGAGAGATATATCATAATCTACACTTGGAAAATCCTGGAAGGAATGGTCCCAAATCAGCACACAGAAATCACTCCCTACGAAATAAAAGACTGGGCAGCGATGCAAAATGCCCCAATAAAAAGTAGGGGCGCCATTGGTACACTAAGGGAAAACCCATAAGTGTCCGGGCCCCAAAAACTGTTCAGCAGCCTCCCATTAAGCATTAGGGCATTGCAATAACCCCTGGCTGCCTTCAAGAGAGAGCGGACAGATACCTACAGTATAGTGCCGGATCAGCCGGGCTGTGGCTCGACGTTGGACGTGCGAGCTGCCAGCAGTAACAGCCTAGATGATCAGCCCTGATCCATCGGGAGCCTGGTCATGGACCGGGCCGCGGGGGCGTTGATCCTCCGAATAACCTCCAGTAACCTCCAGGACTGGTGGGAGATGCGGGCTAAGACAGGAATCGCAGAGTTTTTTCAGGATAACGTGGAAGGGAAACATGCACGTGGAGACATGGTTTGCAAAACTACCTGGATGACAGCTGAATGTTGTTTACGAAGGGGGGGGAGTAGGGAGGGTATGCGAGGGGATGTGGATGGTTTAGAGGATAGTATTGAAAGAGTTCATAATTAAGTTAACGCGATTAGAGTAGGGCAGTGGTTAGAGGAAGTGTTAAAGGGTGATCGACCATCAGGTTATGTCCTGAGAAAATTTAGGGGAAAGGGTCAGATGGTGACTACCATAGCGCATCTAGTGTCGCTGATGGGGGGGGGTTGTGGGAGGGTAAGGCTTACCGATAACGGATGACATTAGCGTTTTATGCTGATTATTGGTTTAGGGAGAAATGAGGAGAAACAAGGAAGTTGCCAGTGAGGAGGTATTTTGGGGTTATGCAGAATACTATTGTATTGGACAACAGGAACAGGAAATGCTGGAGGGTAGTATTAGTGAGGAGGAGGTGTGGAGGCGGTTCAACGGGATGAGTCAGGGTAAACGCCCCGGCGTCATTGATGGAATACGAATGATTTTTTATAGAGTTTATTGGGAATGCTAGGTATGGTTTAAGTGGAGTCCTACTTATATGTGGAGCAGTGGGAGGATGGGAAGACCAGAAAACCGATCGTTGTTGTTTGGTGCCGGAAGAAGAAGGAAGGAAAGTACTTGAGTGGATTATAGAGCGATATCCTTAATGTGTGCAGATTATAAAATTATGCTAAAATCTGGCAATAGACTGAAGAAGGTTCTAGGAATCATGATACATGGGGGACATTTGGCATCCCGGGAAGAAGTATGAGGGACGGGCATAGTCACATAAGGATTTTATTGAGAGCTGCACCGGAGGGGGAAATACTTTGGTTTAGATTGGGCTAATGCGTATGATTGTTGTGAATAGGGATTCTTAAAAGTATTGTTTGGGAAAAGTTGGGTTTGGGGGGAGGGTGGTGAGATGGGTGCAAACCTCATATGAGGGTGCGGTTATTAGGGTACAGTTAATGGTAAGTTGGGGGAGAAAAACCCATACTGCTGAATGGAGAGAGGTTTGAGGCAGGGTTGTCCACTCTCAAAGTTATTGGTTTCTGCATACAGAATTTCCATTTTATGGCTAGTGGATGAGGTGGTGAATGACAGGGATAATGGGGGGGTGGGGGGGCGGGGGTTAATTGTGGGTATGTAGATGTACTACAACAATCTGGTAATGCATGAGGAAGATCTAAGGAAATTGGTGGCGTCCCATTCAGATAATTGGGGATTCTACGGGTATGAGAGTTAATTTAGATGAAGTCGAGACTATTAATGTGGGGATTTGGATAGGCTGGAGCTTGGGGCAGGGTTTTGGATGGTCAGTAGTGGTCAGACTTAGGTTTGGGAGTAAGGTACATGGCGGAAGTGCAGATAGTAAGGAAGATAAATTCGGAATTAAGTTACGAGCAGGTTTGGTAGGCTTGGAGGCTTAAGGGCTAGGGACCGTAACATTACAGCAGAGAGTTTTAGTGGTCCAACTCTCTGGTGTACAGTAAGGTGTGGGGAGTGTGCTGATGTGCTCCCTTAAAAGCAACAGGATATTGCCGAAATCCAAGGAAGGTTCTAAGGTATGTGTGGGGTTTGGGAGGGCATGTAGCGCAAAGACGTGGGATGACGGAATGTGCGACGTGGGTGTCTTGGGCCTGATGGCATTATGTCATAGAGTAATGGCTTTATATATAAACAAAGATATATCAGGGACTGGTGGGAACCGGGGAGTCAGGTAGGTAGGGTAATGGAGGATGCACGAAGATGTGGTGTGGAAGGATTTGAAGGTATTGTGAAGACATGTTGATGGTTTTTATTGAATGTAAACAGTGTCCAATTAAAGGACAAACGGCTGGGGGTGCTGGTGGTGGGTTACGGGTGTATCGGAACGCGCGCGCGATATCCAACATATAACTGGAATGAGCATATTGAGGAAGTTTGGCTTGCTTAAATACCAGCGGGGTACTGGAGTTAGTATAATCGTTTCAAATGGGAATTTTGGCCTCTATGGATGTGTTGTGTAAAAATGGGTCTTGTAAAGAGGCCTCAATGCTTGCAACTGTGTGGACACACGAAACGCTTTTTCATGCGGTATTTTTTGTCCCTCTTGGAGGGGTGAGGTTATGGATGGTGAAGTCGTTTATCAGACTTTTGGGAGGGGGGGAATGGCCATTCCTAAGGTGCGTTAATGTTGGATGTAACTGGGGTCCGGTGATGGTGGGTAAGGCTTTAATGTAGTCATGACGGATTATTTACATGTATCTTGGGGATGAGGGAGGTTGGGGAGAGTTTGAGAATAAAAGCATTAGCAGCGAGATTTTATAGAACGATGTGTAGGAATAGGCAAGTCTATGGGGGGCTGTTAGGTAATTACTTATCGGAGGGTTACCCGGAATCCTCACTGTGGTGGGGGGCCTCCTTTCTCATGAAACCCAGGGCGGCCAAAGGTTGGTCTCCTACTGGGGGATGCAAAAGGGTAGGTTGGTTTTAGTCTCTCCTTTGTTGTGTGATGGTGGGAGGCTATATGGAGTGGGAAGGAGATGCATGATGAATTTGGAAACCTATGGTTATTTCACTGCATACAGGATAATCTTTAAACCATGATAAGTAAATCTGGGATCTCGGGTATAGCGCAGAATGATCTTAAATTTTGCACCCAAGTTAAACTTGATGCGTTGTTCAACGTATGTTTGTGAGGTGCTTGACCCTGCATAGTTGCTTTTTGTGATAAGAAAATATCTGCTTTTGTCTTCGGTATCAAAGTTAGTGGTTGGTTAACAACAGGAAAATCCGGTGTTTAACTACAGTTTTGGGTTGCAGTTAACCCAGGTTACATTTCATTGCTGTCAACAAAAATTAAATTGTTACTTAGGTTAGCTGTGTTTATTCTACATCAAGCTCTTTGTTGTGTCAGGTTCGTCAATTTTAATTATCACATAAATGCATCTTTCTCTAGTGTACCTAACCATGTATATGTGCGTTTGTAAATGAAATATGAATATTATGATGAATTATGAAGGTATTTGTTAGGAGTGAGCAATTTAATTGTTAATGTCCATAAAGGCGATTGAGTAAGATTCGTCAACCGGTTTTGTTTTTTAGTGTTTTTGGGGAAAAAAAATGGACGGAAAAGTATGAACTGTATGTCAATTTTTTAATTTTGACTATTGTATGGCTGACGAATTTTTATTTCATAAATGTTCAGTATTATATCATTGTATTCTGTAGGAAAAGGTTTTGATGCCCTACGGGGGGCCCAAGGCCATTAAAATTTGCGACTATTAATTTATTTTGTTTTTGAGGACTGTTTTCACTGTAATTAGGATAGGGGGGAGAGAAAAAAGGAAAAAAAAGGGGGGGGGGGGATGTGCCTGACAAGTTGTAACTGCGGTGAGTCTTCGGAAATGAGATTTTTTTTTTAAATGAAGATTAGGAGTTTTAATTTAAATTTAAAAAAATTTTTTTATTTTTATCTTTAGACTTTTTTTTTTTTTTAAAAAAAGGTTTGTAGGGGTTTTTTTTTAGTGGCGGCTTGTAGCACTTATATTGTCTCATATTTTGTTTTTGGTCATGTTAAAACTGTAACTCCTCTGCATATGAAGATAATGGATGGACTGACTAGTTCAATCTAATTTTCCCCGTATTGAAATTTGACAGCGAAAAAGTTGTTCTTAAGAAATATCGAAAAGAACCACATATTTTTAAAATTAAATATGGAAAATTTTGCATAACAAAATTAGAAAAAAAATTTTCCCCTAGGTCGGATACAGCGGTTTTAAAAAAAAATTTTAAGCTCCTAAAAAGGTCGTTAAGTTATTGTAGTGAACCACTGTGCTTTTCTATGTATGTTTTAGTAAAATGTTTCTGAACAGATCATTCGATTGAACTTTTCTCTGTGTAAAATGCATTAAAACCAAAAGTTTGAATCAGTCAAAGAAAGTTTGAACCATCGACCCAACCCGTGGAGGAAGAAAGAAAAAAAAAAAGAATTCCAAAAAACCAGCACAGGAAAACCCTTTGGGGAAATACTAAAACCTTATATTTACAAAAAAAAACAACAGCCCTTATGTAAAAAACTTTTTTTGTGTCTGTCTTTAAAATCTTCAGAAATCTCAGCATCAATCTCATAAAGTCGTCATGAGTTACAGGGGTGTGTCTGAGTTGTGTCGCAGTCCAAAATTTTGGAAGGTTATCCAGATTGTTGTAAACAACTGTTTTTTCTGTTTCAGTGTTGGCTGCAGAGTCGTCGTCTTCAGTTAATGTGGAGCAAAGAAAGGTATACATCCTTTACTACGTAATTTTTTGTTTTAAAAATTTAAACCATTCAGGGACACCACCAAAACCCCATTGTATACTCTACTATTTTGGTATTTGTAGGTGTTCAACCACCACAAATTACAATCACGACTACAATAACGGTGTTGCTTCAATACCACCACGCAAATGCTGCTATCTTTCCCCACCCACCACAAATGATACCCAATTCCTACCCCCATCATAAACTAGCCAATACCGTCACCCCATTACTTTAAAACCTTTTAAAATATCTGACCACCAGCGTACTGAGATATACTATACCACCCCACCATCACTACAACGGCACCCATTTCTTTCAAGCCCTACTTTTTCACCCACCATCAATGCCCTTTCACCATCATTATTGCTAGGACCACCGGTACTCAGGTATCAAAACTTCCACTCCCACCTCCCCCCCACCACCCCCACCAACCACCACCACCATAAACCACACCATCACCCCAGCCCCCGCCCACCAGCCCCCCACCATACCCCCATCCCCCACCCCCACCCCACCACCACCCCCACCCCCACCACCCCACCACCACCCCCACCACCACAACCACCACCACCATCACCACCCACCACACACCAGCCCAGCCCCAGCCCACCACCACTCTAAATTATCAAACTCACACGACACCTTACCCCTGCTCTCGCCCCCTCCATATACCTACCCAATCCAATACAAACTTGCTACCACGACCCAGTACAATACCACCCACCAGGGCCCCACTATCACGCGGCCAAAAACGGAATGGGGAAAATAATGTCCCATGAACCGGGGTGTGAATTCTCAGGACTGGAGGTCCCGTTCTCGGGTAAAGGTCCCGTCTTCATGGCAAAGGGGCTGCTTTTCCGTTCTAAAGCTGGAGGCTCCCGGTCTCATGGTGGGGGCTGCCATTCCTCAGGAGTAGGCTCCGTTCTCAGGGTGGAGGCTGCCTTTTAGGGGTTGGGGGGCTGCCCGTTTTTCGGGGGGAAGGCTGTTTTTCCTGGGATGGGGGCTGCGTTCCCAGGTTTGGAGGTGGTTTTTTCTCAGGTGGAGGTTCCCTTCCTGGGGGACTGGGGGCGCCTTTCCCCCAGGGTGGAGGTGGCTCTCGGGACTGTGGCTCCTTTCCTGGGACTGGGGCTCCCGTTCCCCAGGTGGAGGTGCTCTCGAACTGGTTTTCCGTTCCTAAAGGCTGGGGTCCTTTTCCAGGGTTGGGGCTCCCGTTTTTGGGGGCTGGAGGCTGGGGCCTCGCTGGGGTGCATTCCCCTGGGCGGGGCTGCGATCCCCGGGGTGGAGGTGGTTCTCTGGGTATGGTTTTAAGCCCGGGGTGCCGTTCACGTTTTGCCCCCGACGCCACGGGACGGAAAAGCTTTAGCCTATTTTTTACGCCGTTTTTCTACTTGTTTGCTAAAAAATACAGAACGGGGGGGTTTGAAAAGCTGACTTAAAAGGGTGGGGGAAACAGGGTTCGATAAGTTCCGTGTTTTTTTGAATCGTGTTTTTACGATTCGTGAATCAACAATTAAAACCATTTTTGGGGCAGGGAGAGGCTACAACTCAGGAGAGTCTTTTTAAAATGTGAAAAAAAATGCTGCGCATTTAAAAAATATTTATTTATATTTTTTTCATGATAAAGCCTTTCCTGGCGAAACGTTCCTTAAAAATATACCCTGATTGCCTTGTGTTAAATTTCACATTTATTGTATTTCATCCAAATCTTGTCATCCTTTCATAGTTTCCCGTTGTCTGCCTTGATGAATTCAATCTCTCGGTTTTGTCTTTTTTTGTGTGGTCACCTTTACGTGGTTAAAGGGGGGGAAGAGGGGGGGGGGGAAGAGGGACATGAATTGTGGTATCCCCTTCCCCAGCCCTCTTGATGCTGGGCACCTTACACAGGGGGGGGGTAAAGGGGAAAGTAAGGGTATGTGGTACGAAAAGTTTTTGAAAAAGGCATTTGTATCTGTTCAAAAAATTTTATATTTATATCTGAGCAGTAATAAGTTTCTTTCCACATGGGAAGGGAGGATATCAGGTTTGTCCTTGACCCCCCAAAAACTTCTCTAACCTGGTCTTTGAGGATAAAAAAGAAACGGGTTTTTAAAAATTTCCAGTTTGTGTTAACTGGGGGGTTTAGAAAAACTACAAGCAGATGAATAAAAACCCATGGTAACATTTTGGGTATCTGTATTTGAAACGTTTCCCCAACCATGGCTTATCAGTCCATTACGGGAAAAAAGTGGGTAGTGGAAGATTTAAGGGTAATTTAAGTAATCGCCCCTCAGCTTTGAGCTTACCCCCCGGTCCCCAATTCTCCTCCTTCCCCATTTTTCAAAATTGAGTATCTTTTTTTGTAGAAGCTTTTCACCAACAGGGCTTCCTCGCCAATACAGAGAAGAATCGCCCAAAAATCACGAAAAAGTGGTAATCACCCCCCTCAGCGGGAGCGAGGATCAGTCTTCATTCTTATAAAAATTAAATGGATAATCATATCGACTAGGTGATCTTAAAACATTTTTTTATGTAGGGATGGGGAAAGCCATGGTTGACTTAACGTTTCCACAAAAAAAGTTTCCTAAGTCTTGCAAAAGTGTTAAATCATCATCAAAATTTTATTTTGCTAATTTTTATTGTGTGGAAAACTTTAAAATTAAATATGTGTAATGATGCCGGGTAATGTTGTCTACGTTGATATTAGATAAAATGAATGGGTCAGGTGTATATGAGTTTAAGATGACGTTACCTATGTTCAAATTCCCCTTTGTAAGTTTGATGAAGCATTTCTCATTCTGTCCCCCTTCTCACCCCTTCTCCGGGCATATCTTCCCCCCTCGACCCCTGCCACCCTGAACTTCTTTCCCCCTTTTAAAACCTCGACTCGGGTCTTCTCTCACTCTGTACCCTCGTTTGTAATCCTTCATTAAGAACCTCTCCCCCTGGCCCCAACTACCAAAGCAGCTTTTTACCGCATGCTTATTTTTGGCACCCTTTCCCCCTCATTTTTTCTAAGCCAATTTTACTGTACAAAGTAAATCCTATTTACACAGTATTTCTTGGTCATCAAGATTATAAAATCATGAAAATTTAAGCAGAAACAATTCGTTTTGAAAATTTTTTTTTTTTTAAACTAAGTTATACCAGGAAGTGACCTTCAAAACAGTTTTTAATTTAAAAAGGGAAAGCGGTTTTTTTTTAAACTTTTATTCTTGCTCAATAAGTAAAAGTTCGTGACGCTCTTCAAAAAACATTGAAAAAATCTAAATTTTTGACCCCCATTGAGTCTGTTGTTTTGTGTGGTAAAATTATCCGTTGAAATTACTTAAAAAATTTTTTGGGTTTTGAGCTTTATCCTTCTCGAGGTGACTTTTCTGTGGTCGGGCAGAAGTGTTGATCCTGATCTAACAAATCTTGTTTTAAAGTTGACTTTTTTTCATCTTTCACTATGTTGTTTTTAGTTTTCCCTTTTTTCCCTTTCAAGTGATTCCTAACGTCCTTCAAAATATTGGGGAAATTTCGTCTTCTTAATGTTTTTTCGAAAACATGTCGTTTTTTATCAGAAAATTTCTTTCTTCCTTTTTATTTTGCAAGTTTTGTTGTTCTAGCTGTTTTTTCCCTCTTTTCTTTTTCCTCTCTCTCTCTCCCCTTTCTCTTTTCTTTTCTCTCTTCTCTCTCTCTCTCTCTCTCTCTCTTTTCTTTCTCTTCTCTCTCTCTTTCTCTCTCTCTCCTTCTCTCTCTCTCCCCCTCTCTCTCTTTTCTCCCCTTTCTCTCTCTCTCTCTCTCTTCTCTCTCCTCTCTCTCTCTCTTTTTAACTATTATCTATCTTTTTTACACAGGTTTGAAAGGGTTTAAGGCCCTCTTTATTGAAAAGCTATTTACGGTTAAGGATTCCTAATTTATGGCAATTAAGGCTTTTACCTAATCACAAATTTTTGAAACATTATTAGTTATGAAGTCAAGTAGGGAACAATGAAGTTGGGCCATCTGGGGCCAGCATTTTCTTTGGATCAATGACTTTATCTCGTTGACATTTTGCTGTACGAATGTGTTCCATACTCGAGTACCCGGGTAGTATGTTTAGATGGAGTGTGTTTGGAAAAGGGTACACCCAGAGTGAAGTTGCTGCTTTCCCCGTCTGTGGCTAAAATTGTTTCACGTGTCCTCAAAGTGGATCCAAGGGGTACTTGAAAATTTTGGGCCCTTGTACATAACAGTAATGCCCCCCACATCCCCCTGGTTAAACTCCGCTGAAATGAAGATCTATCCGGATGGTCCGGGCGAGAGATGAGCGTCTTCTCTTTTCCCTACTCATCAAGCAGTCGCAGATGAGAGGGGGGAGGCAAACCCAAGAAAGGGGAACTACTCGGTGTGGCGTACTTGTCCTCGAAAAGGATCTTGCCCCCCTACTGTAAAGCAGATGCGAGATACGGCGAAGTGCTCTAGTTTCCCTGCCCCTTGTTTGCAAGTTTTAAAACATGGTTTTCAGGGTTTAGTTTGGAGTCAAATTTCCCCCCAAGGTATCAATTTCTTCTCCAAGTGCCAACACCCCCCCATTCTCCTTACTACTGCCGCATTCCATCATGGTGAAAAGAGCGATCACATTTGCGTTTTCTCGGGTGAAAGCACTTCCCATCAATTTCCCAAGTGATAAGCTCTTGGGGTGATTGTTAGCTTAGAAAGTGGCTGAAAAGGAATGTCAGTGTACGTCGTCTGCATATGATGTGATTCTGGGTGAGATAAAGAAGGTCGTTGAAGTAGACATTCCAAAACGGGGTCCCGCACGCTTCCGGGGGGAAAACTTCCCCCAAAGGTGTCCTGCTATAAGGTAATCACTGAGGGACATGCGTAGACCTGCAACCCCGTGCTTGAAGTTTTGCTAAGAGGCCCTGGTGCCACCCCCGGTCGAAAGCCCCAGAAATTTCCAGTGTACCACACAGTGATTTTTTATTCATCCAGTGACTGGTGCCACTTAGTGGAGGTTTAACAACAGTCAGCACAGGAAACCCTTTCCTGAACCCATTTTGCGACCGAGTGGTGGTAGTAAAAAAAATCTGTCATTTGTCTTGAGTTATTTTCTCAAGGGTCTTTCCAGTGATTGAAAAAGGGGTGCATGGGTTTTTATTTTCTGTTTTGTTGCTCTTTTTTTTGGAAAGGGACTAATTTGCCTCTTTCCATAGAGAGGCCATTTCACGTACTAGGCAGTGCGAATGTACATTGAGGTGTGCTAGCTGGTCTGCCTCTTCTCAGCAATCTTGGGGTCAACTTTGTCTGGGCCCAGTCTTTTCTTTTGGCAAGCGATTTAAGAAGGAAAAACACCTCCTTGCCTTTTTGTCACCATGACTTTTTTCACAGTTTTTTCGCTAGCCCAAGGAGGGGGCCCTTGCGGACAGGAACTTGCATTTTGGTAGCAAAGTGATCAGCAAAGGGTCCGCCTTCTCTTTGATCTGTAGAGGTGGGCCCATCCGCCCTTTGAGGTGGGGAAAGAGTTATCAAACAGATAACCTTGTCTGTCCTTGCAGGGACCCCCAGGTTTGGAGCCTACCCTATGAGAGCTTTCTTTGGCCCCCTCCCATTTAGCAAAGGGCCCACTTTTGAAAGTCCCCGTATGCCTACAGGGTTGCCTGGCAATTCCTGTTATAGGGGGTAGGGTGTCTCTTTTACCTTCGCCATGCTTTGTACTTACAGTGCACCCCTCTTCAACGAAAGTCAAACCCAAAGGTGAATTTTGGTTGTCACATATTGTCGGTAGGAATGTGTTTTTGTTGTGATTAAGGGGTGTGTCCGTGAATCTTTCACTTTGGTGTCAAAAATCCCCCTTTGGGGAAAAGCATTCCCAAACGGTGGTGGCAGCTCAGGCAAAGGGGTGGGCCAAATTTCCTCTTTCCATACCCGGTTGTGCGTGTGGGCTTCACCTGTTTGTTTGGGGTCTTGTGCGTAAAAACGCCTTGTGGTCAGACGATCCAAGTAGCCGAGGGTTGACAAGTGACTAACCCTTTTGCCAGTCACTTATATGGGTTAAGGGGGGAGCCCGAATTTGGAGTAGGGAAAAACAAAGTTTTCTGTCAATACTGCAAGAAGGGGATCAAAGTCCCTTGATGGTGTTGGTTGGGCACCAACAAATTTGAAAAGTTGCATTGTGTTTTAGCAAAAAGGGAAATCAATGTTTTTCCCTTAGGAAGTTTATGGGGTTGCTGTTGCCCCGAGGGTTTTACTTGCACATGCTGACAGAGGTACTAGTGTTTAGCAGAGCTTGAAGAACATATTTAAGATGGTAGGGGGGGGCAACACTATGTGTGGGCATGAACACTTGGAAGCACCAGCAACACCCCCCCTTGCCCTTCCAGTCTTTCTTTCCTGAGGTGTAGCCACATTTTTTGCAAAATTTTTGGGTCCTTCATCCCAAAATGTTTCAACAAAAACTTTATGTCGGGACGTGTGTGTTCACAAAACTATGTGTGAGCTCTCCAACATTTTAAAAATGAAATCTAATGTGGCGACAGGATGCGTTTTGACTGGTCCCCATGATGTGGTCAGCTTCCTCTCTCCTCCCCCTCCCCCCTTCCCTTCCCCCTCTCTCCGCCGGTGGAGATCTTGCTAGTTTTAACGAAACATTTGTTGTTCTTTCATGTACTTCTCATTTGTTAATGGTTTCTTTTCCTGCTTTTTACTCAATTCGTTACTTTTTTCACGTTACCGATGTTTTTATTTTGGCCCAAAGGAACTCGAAGGGTCCTGATCTGCAAACTTTCGCAAAAATCGTAGTATAACCTGCCCCTTTTCCCTTTCCCCTTTGTCATTTGTGGAAGGTACTACGTACTAGGGTTCCCAGGATTTTTGATGTCTCTGTGCTCACTCGTCACCTCCCAAAACTCCCGCTACTGATTCCAGCTTCATATCACGGTACATCCCCGCCTTCTTGGCAAGCACCTTTTCACCCTGTTTATGGTACGTACCTATCATTATGGCCTTTTTTTTTCATAACTGTGATAAAGGTGCGTTTGGGGGTGCCATCTGCTATGCTATTAAAAAAATTTTTCAAGTCACCGTCAATCACTGTGGAAAAGTGTCACGACTATTGCAACCTCACGCTCTTACTATTGATATCTTTGGTTTTATCAATATCGTAATTTTTTTATTAAATTTTATTGTTTTGTTTCATTTAATATTATCGATTTTGGTTCATTTTTAAGTAAACTGTATGAATTTAATGCCCTCTTTGATTTTTTACCCTTTATGTTTACGTAAAATTCATATGAAATTTCCATCAATATTTTTTTTTAAAACTTATGATTGATTCTCGAAATATGGGAAAATTTATTCATTTAATTTCACACAACACAAGCGCAATAAAATTCCCGATGTGAAGTTTTTTTTAAAAGGGGTCTACCTTAGCCTTTTAATACACTCCAACAGGGGTTCTTTTGCAAAATAGTTATTGGCTTAGGGGTTAAGTGGAATGGGGACCATTTAAACAAGGGAAATTTCATAAAAAGCAGCAAAATTTTGAAGGTACGTATAACTTTTACCCAGCCCCGCCCCTTTAAGGGAGGTGGAAATTTGTTACCAAGTCGACCTTGAAGGAGGTTTGACTTTTTTCCCAGCCCGACCTTTAAGGGGTGTGACTTTGTTACCAACTCGCCCTTTAAGGCGATTTAAATTTTTTTTCCCCGCCTCGACCTTGAAAGGGAGGGGTTAACTGTTACCCGCTTTGACATTAAAAAGGAGGTGTGAGTCGTTACCTTGAAACAAGTGTGAACTCGTTACCCAAAATTCGACTTGAAGGAGTGTGAGCTCGTTTAAAAAACCTCGACCTTTAAAACAGGTGTGAGGTCGTTACCAAGCCTCGACCTTGAGGCAGGTTGAATCGTTACCCAGCCTCGACCTAAGGAGGTTTGAGTGTTACCCGCCCGACCCTGAGGCAGGTGTGAGTCGTTTTTTAAGCCTTGAACCCGATGGCAGGGTGAGTCGTTTTCAAGCCTTTCCCTGAAGGGGGTGTGACTGTTAAAACCTCCCCAACGGTTCCGAAAAACCGACGTGAGTGTTTTCGTGAGAAATGGAAAGTTAAAGAAGGATAAGGAAGGATGGGGAAAAAAAAGGGGGAAATGATTTGGGGAAAAGGAGGGGGGGGAAAAGGGGGAAAAATTAAGGCAAGTGGCCCCCATTTTGGGGGATTTTTGGGACCGAAATTGGAGAGTAGAGGAGGGTTTAAGATGTCGTTACTTGGTCCCCAGGAGGAAAGGCGAAGGCCGGGAGGAGCGGGAGTGTCAGAGGAGCAAGCAGGATAGTTGGTTTTGGGCTTAAACCCTTTTTTTAGTGCACTGAATTTTGTTGAGAGATTTTTTACACACTTTTTGGAGAGCTGTAGTAGGTTCGTTGGTTTGGAGTTGGTGGAATATCTGGTTGAAGGGAGGGTTGGTCTTTCGTCCTTGAACTTCAGTGTTGTTTGGAGGTTGGATGGTTTTTAGGCGGTCATTCTGTGGGTTATTTCGTCGTGGTGTTTAAAAGTGGTCCTTTGTGTTTAACCCATGGTGTTCCAGGTAACGACGTGACGAGGTGGGAAGGGGGGTGGTAATTGAGGGAAAGGGAATGTGATTTTTTCAACTTCAGTAGAGAATTTGATGTTTCGGTGGCAAGGCTTTTAATTGGTTTTGGGTTCAGAAAGGTGGTGGCGGTGGGGGCTTCTCATTGGACGTTGTTTTGGTGACGTCATTATTGGTGGGTTGTGGCCCTTTTGCACAGAGGTGTTTTTAAGTCCTTGGGAAATTTTGGGAAATTTCTTCGAAAGGGGGAGATGCTGGAAAAAATTAAATGATGGATATTATTTAATGCAAAAAACTTATTGATGGTAGAGTTAAAGGATCCAGGTACAGCCATGTTCGCAGTGAGCGTATAGTAGACAATAGTGGATCTTCGTTCGTCACATGTGGGGGAGTGAGGTGGGGTGGGGAGGGGGGCTGAGTGAGCTTGAAGAAATTTTGTAGTGTCTGCTTGTAATTTGCAAATTCGGCATACGTTGGGGTGTTGTTAGTAGATTTTTTTTTTTGCTGCTCTTTTTTTTTTCTTCTTTTTGTCTTTTTTGTGGACATTTTGCTGCGTGTATGGTGCAAATTTCTTTTGCAGTTTTTAAAAACGCGGTTGTGTTGGGGCGCAGCGGGACAGGAACTGAAGGTGTGCCCTCACTACCCATGTAGTGCGATTTTTTTTGTCTTTTACTGGCATCTTTGGTGGTGTGAAGAAAAATAGCGTTCGCAAGTTGGAGAGTGGTACTCTCGCTTCTATTAGGTGGATAATGTAGTAGTAATAAACGCAAAACCTTCGTTCAGAAGTGGCAGCCATGTTTACGTCGGGGAAAGGTGCCTTGACTAGAGATGCATTTGGGATTTTAGTATGCTTCAACATGCCCAAGTATTTTGGGGGTTTTAATGGATGATTGGGTTCAGCAATGGTTGAGAAGTCAGAATCTTGTCCGTTTTTTTGGAATACTGATTTTCTTGCCCCGAGGGCAGGAGAGGATGTAACAGTAAATCCTTGAGCGTAAAAGTAGTGGGGCTTCTGTAGTGAGTAACTTCTCTGCTTCAGCATCATGTGCTACAAAAATGGGCTTTTTAGGTCAGAATGCGTTGGGAAATTTTAAATGCAATGTCCCCGACAAAAGTTGCAAGAGCAAGCTTCTTTAATCATCAAAGGACCCTGTTTGGCTTTTCTTTTAAGATTTGCGCATCATCGTGCGAAGACAACGCTGGTAAAAGGGTTTCCCCCCCCAACGGGGGGTGTGGGGGAGATACGTAGGGAGCGATGACCTCCAGGGGAGGTCAAAAAACAGAATCTGTGTCGGTATTTGTCCCGTTTCCAAGCCTCAAACCCTTAAAAATTGTCACAAAGCGCTGAAGTCCTGTGAAGGGCTTGATACGGTCAAAATGTGAAATTTTTGCTCTTTTTTTTAATGGACAAAAACAAAAAAAGAGTAAACCTTTATTATAAAGACGTTTTCCCTAAAGGGGAACTTTATTAAATCTGATAAAGTGATTTTTTTTTAATAATTGTTAAAATAAAGATTTAAAGGGGCTTTGTGTGCGTGTTTTGACCTGTAAAGGCTACCTCCCATGGCTGCCCCCACCCCGACTGACCCCAGCTATTGCCTCCCGTGATGCCTCCCAGCTGACTGCCTCCCAGCGGCTGCCCCAGCTGATGACTCCCAGTATTGTTCCCAGCTGCTGCCTCCCCGTGGCTGCTCCCAGCGACGCCCCAGCTATCTGCCTCCCGGACTGCCCCCCAGCTGATGCCCCCCAGCTGGCTGCCCCCCGTTTGACTGATCCCAGGTATCTGCTTCCCACTGACTGCCTCCCCCTGACTGCCTCCACTGGCTGCCTCCCCCTTGACTGACTCCCCGGGATTTGCCTCCCCCGTGACGCCTCCCAGCGGGCGCCTCCCCGTGGGTGCCCCCCAGTTGCTGACTCCCAGGGTTTTGCCCCCACGACTGCCCCCCAGCTGACTGCCCCCCAGCTGACTGGGCCCCCCCCCCAGCTGTCTGCCCCAGCTGCCGCCTCCCAGCTGGCTCCTAATTTCGGTGCAGTTTTTTCTCTTGATGCCCTTAATTTTTTTTAAGAAACAAATTTAAATACATTTATATATATCACTATTCGGCTTTAAAGGGAGTAAAATTTAAAAAAATGTAAAAAAATAAAAAACTTAATTTTAAAAAAAATTAATGATAAATTTAATTGTTTGGGGGTGATGTAAGCGGTGAGCCTAGCAGCATGAACGTCGCTTTAAACACGCTTTTTTTCAGTGAAAAATTTTCCCTTTTGACAAAATGTTAAAATATCCCAGGTGCAATTTGGTGTATGTGCATTCACCTAATTGTTTCACCTGTGTCTGGGTAGGGGTTAAACCTTTCTATGGCTCCCCCTCTTTTACTTTAATTTACTTGTGCTACCGCCCTAAGGGGCTCTGTCCTATCACTTTTTAAAAGCTTAATATATTTGGCCTTAATACATTCATATTATATATTTAAGGGGGGTATTCTTTGTCTCGTTTCTCATTGGGGGACTTTCCGGTGTCCTTTCAATAGATGTTTCTTCAATTTTGTTAACCGAGTATCATTTAAAAATTTTGATTAAATCCGGGGGGTTCATTCTCACTGGTTGCTCGAACACTTCCACTTTAGAGTTACTTCGCCTCCTCCTTCCACTTCTTCTGGAGTGACCCCAGCCTCTTCTTTCTTCTACCTCAGAGTTTTACATCCTCCTGGTTAGCCTATTCTGCTCAGGTCTTGAAAGGATGTAAGATTTAGCTTCATATCCTCTCAACGTATACAATACCTGACACCAACCTTGTAGGAAATTTGTGAACTTTTTTCAGTTATATTTTATGGAGGATGAGAAGAGGGGTTCCATACTCGTGCATGTATTCCACTGATGGTAGGATGAATATTGTGTACCAGGATGTGTGTGTGTGTGTGTGTGTGTGTACTCACCTAATTGTGGTTGCAGGGGTCGAGACTCAGCTCCTGGCCCCGCCTCTTCACTGATCGCTACTGGGTCCTCTCTCTCTCTGCTTCCTGAGCTTTGTCATACCTCTTCTTAAAACTATGTATGGTTCCTGCCTCCACTACTTCACTTGCTAGGCTATTCCACTTGCTGACAACTCTATGACTGAAGAAATACTTCCTAACGTCCCTGTGACTCGTCTGAGTCTTCAGCTTCCAGTTGTGACCCCTTGTCCCTGTGTCCCCTCTCTGGAACATCCTATCTCTGTCCACCTTGTCTATTCCCCGCAGTATCTTGTATGTCGTTATCATGTCTCCCCTGACCCTCTGTCCTCCAGTGTCGTCAATCCGATTTCCCTTAACCTTTCCTCGTACGACATTCCCTTGAGCTCTGGGACTAGCCTTGTTGCAAACCTTTGTACTTTCTCTAACTTCTTGACGTGCTTGACCAGGTGTGGGTTCCAGACTGGTGCTGCATACTCCAGTATGGGCCTAACATACACAGTGTACAGTGTCTTGAACGACTCCTTATTAAGGTATCGGAACGCTATTCTCAGGTTTGCCAGGCGCCCGTATGCTGCAGCAGTTATTTGGTTGATGTGTGCCTCCGGTGATGTGCTCGGTGTTATGGTCACCCCAAGGTCTTTCTCCCTGAGTGAGGTCTGTAGTCTTTGTCCACCTAGCCTATACTCTGTCTGCGGTCTTCTTTGCCCCTCCCCAATCTTCATGACTTTGCATTTGGCTGGATTGAATTCGAGAAGCCAGTTACTGGATCACATGTCCAGCCTGTCCAGGTCTCTTTGCAGTCCTGCCTCATCCTCGTCCGATTTAATTCTTCTCATCAACTTCACATCATCTGCGAACAGGGACACTTCAGAGTCTATTCCTTCCATCATGTCGTTCAAATATATCAAAAATAGCACTGGTCCTAGAACTGACCCCTGTGGGACCCCGCTCGTAACAGGCGCCCACTGTGATACCTCTTCACATACCATGACTCGTTGCTGCCTCCCTGTCAGGTATTCCTGATCATTGCAGTGCCCTCCCTTTTACATGCGCCTGATCCTCCAGCTTCTGCACTAATCTCTTGTGGGGAACTGTGTCAAAGGCCTTCCTGCAGACTAGGAAAACGCAATCTACCCACCCCTCTCTCTCGTGTCTTACTTCTGTTACCTTGTCATAAAACTCCAGGAGGTTTGTGATACAGGATTTGCCTTCCATGAACCCATGCTGGTTTTCATTTATAATCTTGTTCCTTTCCAGGTGTTCGACCACTCTCCTCCTGATAATCTTTTCCATGACTTTGCACACAATACATGTCAGAGACACAGGTCTGTAGTTTAGTGCCTCGTTTCTGTTTCCTTTCTTAAATATGGGGACTACATTAGCTGTCTTCCATTTCTCAGGTAGTTGCCCAATTTCAAGGGATGTGTTGAAGATTGTGGTTAGAGGCACGCACAGCATCTCTGCTCCTTCTCTAAGGACCTATGGGGAGATGTTGTCCGGTCCCATCGCCTTTGAGGTGTCAAGGTCACTTAAGAGGTTCTTCACCTCCTCCTTAGTTGTTCGTATGTCATCCAACACTTGTTGGTATATACCCTCTTGATGTTCCCTTCTGTGCTGTCTTCCCACAGCCCTTCCTGTTTCTACCTCCTGATCATTTCTTGTGAGTTCTCCACCTTCTGTCCTTAATCTGATCACCTGGTCTTTGACTGTTGTCTTCCTCCTGATGTGGCTATACAACAGTTTCGGGTCAGTCTTGATTCTCGATGCTATGTCATTTTCATACTGTCGCTGGGCCTCCCTCCTTACCTGTGCATAATCATTCCTGGCTATGTGACTGATCTCCCTATTTTCGTGTGTTCTCTGCCTTCTGTACTTTTTCCATTCTCTATTGCACTTTGTTTTTGCCTCCTTACACCGTCGGGTAAACCAGGGGCTCGTTCCGGTCTTCCCGTTGTTACTGTTGCCCTTGGGAATAAATTTTTCCACTGCCTCCTTGCATTTTGTTGTTACATATTCCATAATCTCATTTACTGGCTTTCCTGCCAGTTCTCTGTCCCACTGGACCTCCCGCAGGAAGTTCTTCAACCCTATGTAGTCCCCTCTTTTATAGTCAGGCTTTTCCCATTCAACTCATGTTATTCTCTCCACTTGCAGCTCTACTATGTATTCAAAGCACAGAACCACGTGGTCGCTAGCTCCTAGGGGACTCTCATACTTGATGTCCTCAATGTCTGAGCTGCCCAGGGTGAACACAAGGTCCAATCTTGCTGGTTCATCCTCCCCTCTCACTCTGGTAGTGTCCTTAACATGTTGGTGCATGAGGTTTTCCAAAAAGGCAAA
>NC_069421.1:5923340-5960840 GCF_026875155.1 Cherax quadricarinatus
ATTAAAAACCCCTCCCCCTCGTTCCTCTTTTTCCCTTCCCCTTTCCCCTCCTTCTCTCCCCTCCCTTTTTTTCTCCTTCCTCCTCTCCTATCCTCCTCCTCCTCCCCTCCTCCTCCTCCTCCCCCCCCCCCCTCCACCTCCTCCTCCCCCCTTTTCACCGTCCAAACTTAAAAGCTTCGCATCCGACCTCATAATGTTTCTTTCACATTTTTCTTTTTTTAACCTTTTTTTTTTTTAAAAGCAAAATATTTCTTCCCTTTTTCCCGGGGCCTCTTCCTTGATGCTGCATCTCCATCATCCTCGGGTTCCTCTCTTACTTTTAGCCTTCCTCTTCCTCTAGTTCCTCTACTTATCAATTCGGGGGAAGGCGACCCCGATGTTAGCAAAGGGGCCCTCTTGATTAAAGAAACTAGAGCTACCTTCCCGTCCATGGATCAACCTGATTATCACTATTTCTCCAGGTGCTGTATAATCCTTACTGGTTTAGTGCTTTCCCTTGGGGCATAATAATAATTATAATAATATATAAAATATAATAATAATAATAATATTAATAATATTAAATAAAAATTATTATTAATAATAATAATATATAATAATAATAAAGAATAATAATAATAATAATACACAATAACATAATATATAATAATAATAATAATAATAATAAAAATAATATACTATAATAATATAGTACTGAGTATTAGGTTGGTACAGCAGCCGCCCAGAAAGTAACAAACCGTCCTGCCAAGTGAGTGTGAACGAAAACCAGTAATCGTTTTACATGATGTTAGGATTGCTGTGCTGTTTTTTTCTTATAAACATGCAAGATTTCAGATACGTCTTGCTACTTCTGCTTACACATAGGTCACACTACACATGCATGTACAAGCATATATATACACACACCCCTCTCGGCTTTCTTCTGTGTTCTTACTAGTTCTTTTTCTTGTTTAATTCCTTCTTATTCCATGGGGAAGTGAAACAGAATTCTTCCTCAGTAAGTCATACGTGTCGTAAGAGGCGCCTAACATGCCGGGAGCAAGGGGCTAGTAACCCCTTCTCCTGTATACATTACTAAATTTAAAAAGGAGAAGCTTTCGTTTTTCCTCTCTGGGTAACCTGCCTGTAGGGGATATGGCCGGTTTGTTGAAATAATAATAATAATAATAATAATAATAATAATAATAATAATAATAATAATAATAATAATAATAATAATAATAATAAATATCTGTATTTCTCATTCCTTCTGTTCTCCTCGTCTTTCATTATTTTATTTCCCATTGTTGTCACTTTTTTTCCTTACTCAATTTTGTTCATCCTTTTTTTCATATTTTTATTTTTGTTTTTTTTATTATTTTTTTTTTTTGTCTTCTCTTCTCATTTTTTTTTTTTTTTTTTTTTACACAGGGTTTGACAAGGTTAAGGATCCCTAGCTTTATTGACAGCTATATTACAGGTTAAGGATTCCTAACTTTATTGGCAAGCTAAGAGCTGTTACTACATCAGCTCATTTGAAAGCATTTTTATTGTTATGAGACATACAAGTACGGGACAGGATGAAGTTGGAGCCATCTGTGGGCCAGCATTTTCATTTGATCAACTGACTTTATCTCGTTGACATCATTATGCTGTACGAATGTGTTTCCATACTCGAGTCATCCTGGGTATGTATGATCTCAGATGGAATGATGTTCTGGAGAAGGGTACAGCCAGAGTGAAGTTGCTGCTTTCTGCCCGTCTTGTGGCAATAAAGCTTGTTTCACGCTGTCCTCGAAGTGGATCCAGTGTGGTATTTGACAATATTGGCCTTGTACATAACAGAAAGGCCACCACATCCTCCTATGTTGAAGGCTCTGCTGAAATGACAGATCTATCCAGGATGGGTCCAGGCGAGAGATGAGACGTCTTGCTCTGTTCTCTACTCTGTCAAGCAGTCGCAGATGAGAGGGGGGGCAGGCATTCTTCTACCGTCTGTCTCCTTTCTCTCTCTCTCTCTTTCTTTGTCACTGTCTCTCTCTCTTCTTCTCTCCTCTCTCCTCTCTCTCTCTCTCTCTCTCTCTCTCTCTCTCTCTCTCTCTCTCTCTCTCTCTCTCTCTCTCTCTCTCTCTCTCTCTCTCTCTCTCTCTCACTCACTCAGATAAACGCATCTTCGACAATTACTGACACACACACACACACCATCATTCACATATATACACACAGAAATACTGCATTAGACTTGTTAAATGTCTTTTAAACAATTAGAAAAAATCCTAGAATAAGGATAGGCACAATCAGATGAAAAAATACGAATCTGATAACGAAATATACAAGTCTCTAATTATAAACCCTTTTCAAATTGTGCTACGTTATATTTGTAATGAAGTTTCAAACGTCACTTTCTTAACGTTCCTTACATACTTACATTAGGCTGCCATTAGTGGATGTAGGATCAAGCCTCTAGAACCACTTCTTGAGGTAAGTGTCCCACACGGGTTTAGAGCTTCGTGAAATGCGATAACTCACATGAGCTAACAAACGCTATTTTATTTACGTTGGGTTAAGTTAGTTTCAGTTAATGTTAGGTTAGGTTAGGTTAGGTTAGGTTAGATTAGGTTAGATTAGGTTAGGTTATGTTCTAGCAAACGAGGAGTCTCTGTTGATTTTACTGGGTTAAGGAATTACTTGAGAAGTGTAGACCGACTAGGAACTATCGTGGGGAGACTGGACGCAGCAGGCGGCGATGATTGTTAATGTGACATTTTCCAGGTTAGATAAGTGTCTAAGATTCTTTTTGGTACAAAATTATTAATTTTTACATTAACATAAATGAAAAAATATATCTTTAAATTTATAAGAGAATATTTTAGAAAAGACTTAATTTTAAATCAGTTCTTGCTAATTGACCAATTTTACCTATCATATATATGTATGTATATATATATATATATATATTATATATATATATATATATATATATATATATATATATATAATATATATATATTATATATATATATATATATATATATATATATATATATATATATATATATATATATACATATATAATCTCACTTTTTTCTATTAAAGATAAACAAATAATATTTTTTGAATGTTCTGAGTGCAATTGGGTATTGTGTCTAGCCAGCAGTGGCCGGAGGATCGAGCCTCCACTACTTCTTGTGCTGAAGTCCAACACACTGCGTTAGTATTTCACTTGAAGCAAATGGAAAAAACAGTTTTCATATATGCATTACCGCTAGTCCTAGGAGGACTGTGTTTATTCCGTGCTGTGAGCGTCGTGAAAATCGCCTTTATTGTCGTAGGCACGCTGCAGGAGGCTAATAAAATATTAGCATATCTTGCAGAGACAGAGAGAGAGAGAGAGAAGAAAGAATAGAAGTAAGAGCAGATAGCTTTACTCTAAGTATCGAAGTTATGCACCTACAAAAAAAGGAAAAATTAGCTATCGGTACTTGTGTATACAGATGCGGTCAGTATAGTTTAACTGACGGCTCTCAACCACCTCCCTCAGTCAACACTGACGAACACGACTCTGAAAAGAGATTACATTGACAGGAATTTGGAATTAATAAGAATGCTGCTGCTGCTGCTACTGTTGCTACTGTTACTGTTACTACTACTGCTGCTGCTGCTGCTGATGATGATGATAATGCTGCCACTGGTAATGCTGCTACTGCAACTGCGATTACTACTACTGTTACTACTACTACTATTACAACAACTACTACTACTACAACTACTAATACTATTACTACTACTGCTGCTGCTGTTACCACAGATGGAGCTACTGCTCCTGCTACTACTTCTACCACTACTACTAATACTGCTGCTACCTCTTCTACCACTACTATTATACCACAATACTGCTACTGCTAGATTTACTTTTACCACAATTACCACATTTACTACTATTACTGTTGCTACACACCAGAATGAAATTCCTTCAACTTGACCATGGTCAAGGAAAGGAGGTCGAGGAGGCAAAACACACACACACGCAACCACTACACACACACACACACACACACACACACACACCAACACCACACACACACACACACACACACACACACACACATGACGTAGTTATAAGAAGCATGCAGAAGGCATCAGACAGAGATATCTTCCCCCTTTGTATATATAATATATATATATATATTATATATATATATATATATATATATATAATATATATATATATATAATATATATTATCTTACAATAAAGTATTGGTAGAGGAGAATTCTATAGAGAGAAACTGAGATGAAGAAATCTCACGGGAAATAATACCTTTGATGCATGTCACGTCGAGAGAAGAGCTGGGAAAGCAGGAGAACTCCAGGGAAAACATGCACAAAACCACATACAGATGGAGGAAACGAGTTTTCTGCACCAAAACCGTAATTCTTCCTCCCGGAAAAAGACTGCTGGAAATCAGAACAGTGAAAGAGGAAACTGTTTTGGCAAGTTGAAGGAGGAGGAGGAGTATAAGAAGAAGAAGAAGGAAGAGGGAGAAGCAAGAGACGGAGAAATCCAGGTCTTCAAGTAAACTTTTGAAAGATGTAAGAAAAGAGGAAGAATGGGAAAGGAGGTAGAAGAGGAGGAGGAGGAGGAGGAGGAGGCCAATATTAAAGAGAGAAGAGAATGAAAGAATAGGAGGAGTACGAATGAGAAGAAATTGATAATTTATAGGAAGAGAAGGAATAGAAGGACGAGAATGGGCAGGAAGAGACTGGGCAGGAAGAGAGGAAGAGAAGTCGAGGAGGGCGGTCATAGTATCTCATCAAGGAAGGACGTTATCAGGCGAGCAGGGTGAGAGCCGCCTATTGTCTCCCTCTGAAATGTTGAGGGCCCAGAGACACTATTTTTTTGATAAAAAGTGAACCAGGGAGGAGGAGGAGAGGGCTGCAGCACAGTGGCTTTTGGTCGGGCGAGAGACAAGCAGGAGGAGAAGGAGGAAGAGGAGGAGGAGGAGGAGGAGGAGGAGGAGGAGGAGGAAGTGGAAGAGGAGGATGGAAGTGGATGGAAGGCTAAGGAACGCGTGGTGATGGAGGTAGTTCGCTCGCGACTAGAAAGAGAAGAGTAAGTGTTGGGCTGCTGTTGTCCAAGTAAGGATAGAGTCTAGTTTGGAGAGAAGGAAATCGCCACATGCACAGCAGTACTCGGTGAGGCAACAAACAGGGTGGAGAAAGAGAAGAGAAAGAGGAGGAAAAGGAGATGAAGAAGAGAAGGGAAAGACTCATGAGCAGGGCGAGAGAAGGTTGGTTTAGATCATGATCATAGAGGTGAGGTCAAAACGCTATTTTCTGATACAGAGAAGCTCTTTCCAAAGCTGCTTCATTTGATGGAGAGAAGTGAGGCGATGCAGTCTGGGAAAGGTGAGAGGAGTGGGAACAGGGGGAGGAGAGGGAAAGGAGTAGAGAGAGGAAGAGAAAGAAAGAAAGAATGGAATGCGGAATAAAATGAGTAGGATGAAACAGAGAGCAATAAGAAGGAGAGAGAGAAGTGTATGGGTAAATTAATCAAAAGAGGTAAAGAGAGATAAATGGGAAAAGGAAAATGAGATGAGCTGGTTTGTACCTGCTAAGAATGTGGTGTGGGAGAGTATTGGATTGTATGGTCAGTGTAGCATCAGGAATGACAAGTGATGAAATAACGACACGATGACAAGTGACAAATGTAGTACCATGTGATTATTAGCGAAGTTTCTCGCACTTAGTAGTCTTAATCAAAGCACAAACAAGCTTCTTTGTGACTTGATAACGCCTAATGTATGGGCGAAAATGTCGCCAGTACAGGTTCGCATTGCAGTACATTTGCAGTACATTTGCAGTACATTTGCAGTACATTTGCAGTACATTTGCAGTACATTTCGTATTGCAATACAATTGTGAAAGTCATGGTAGCCATAGTGAAATATTTTCATAGTTATTTTCCCAAGAATTATTTGCCTTGTTTAATAAGGCTCGGTTGCTTTTAGTAATATTTAATGTTCTTTCAAGCAAAATATAAAAAATATCTTACTCTGATCCTTGAATGGAGGTTCCTTTTTGCCGCTGAGGTGTTTTTGTTCCAAGGAATTAGACCTTCTCTGAAATCGAACCTGATTTCCTCCCGTTACCCTAGTGCTATATGACCCTTGTGGCTTTGTCACTCCCCTGGAAATATAATAATAATGCTCTTATTCTAAGGCTTCCAATGAGGGAATGGCTTGTTTTTTGGTTTAAAGCCTGTCGGCTACATGAAGGTTATTCAAGCCACAAGTCAACTATATACCATCAATCAAGCATAATTTAATACATAAAACAAGGATTAAAGTAAACTCTGAACCTATGTAAACTGAGATATTCCTCTTGGAGTTCATGAAGTTGTGTTTAAAGACTTGGGATGGGCGAGGCTTCTGGGTTCGAGTCACGGGAAGCCGCAGCATGTTAACATATATATTTAAATACATTCATAAATAAATAGATTACTGTATTGGGTCTTGAAGGGTCTTCAAGGTTGCGTAGCACCTGTTCACTACCAATCAATAATATTTTAATCCCTAAAAACAGAAGTTCAATAAACTCTCAGGTCGTATACACTGAGTGACACTCACTTGTCAGTGTATGTATCGTAAGTATAATTTGAAGTTTTCACAGGTTTATTTCTCGTCTGTTTTCAAAATGTGGGTTTTTTGAATGACGTAATGAAATCATTTATAACCAATGAAAAAAATATGAATAGAATTCGATTTTCATTCTCAAGTGGAAAATGGGGACAAATATTTTTTCTGATATTTGACAATAACATCTAACAAATTTTGTCGTCTTAAGACGTATTTGCAGCAGTTCAGAAACAGTTATACCATAATCAGACTGAACTGACATCGAACAGGCTGACCGGAGCGAACCTCACTCCGTCTGAGAGAGTTGTTTACATTGGTGTCGCTGCGCTCATCTGCTGTAGTAATAATGACTGGTGAGCCAATACATTTGCAAGTCATAACGATGAATTTCATTCGCATAGGAAAGACGTCCCAAAAATGCATGGTTTATTTTGAGTTAATCAACGGAATGAAACCGGTTTTGCTAGATTGAGCAAGTTTGGAAAGCGTAATATAACCTGAAATTCCAGATAAGATAGAACGAGTAAGGTTTGATTAGACATAACTTTGATTGAATCTGGCACAGCTCCAGGCCCTGGCGTTACCTAGTGGCAAGAGACAGCCATCACTGGCGCCTTCACATATCATCAAATTACACACTATTGTATAATGCGCATTACTGTGCGCCATTTTTTCAACCGTTTGAGCCATTTTTTCTTATTTTAGGTCGGGATGCTTTAATGTAGCCTAAATATGCCTACTGTATATTTTTGGCTGCTTTAATATAGCTTAAATATGCCTACTATTTATATTAAAATAAATATGTAAAGTAAAAGGACACAAGTGCAACTAATGTGACATTTTATTATGGCAACGTTTCGCTCTCCAGGAGCTTGATAAAGCTCCTGGAGAGCGAAACGTTCCCATAATAAAATGTCACATTAGTTGCACTTGTGTCCTTTTACTTTACATATTGTCGGTAATTCTACCGACTTTATTACATTAATATAAATAACTGATTAGCAAAAAAATTAAATAGAGAGTGTAGTTGTGTAGACAGGCAACATCGCACTGCTGTCAGCACAGTTAATGAGTGGCTGTTGAAGGCGCCTTGAACAGCTGAAATGTGACATTTATATGAGATGCGTTCAGTGGCTGCCCGTTTTCTGATTACGTTGCAGACTATTTTATCGTTTTTTATCTTAAATTCTTTGCTGATGGGGCCAGTGGCACCCTATTTGTAGGCAGCAGTCACCGGGCCTCAGTCAAAGAATAGGTAACACCAAACCTCAGTCATAGGCCCAGTAACGTCAGGCCTCAATCAGTCTGCTGGAAACACCAGGCCTTAGTGAAAGGGCTGGTAACACCAGGTCTCCATCAAAGGGCCGCTAACACCAGCCTTCAGTCACAGGCCTCAGTCAAAGGGCTGGCAACACCAGGTCTCAGTTAATTGGCCAGAAGCACCAGACCTAAGCCAAAAGACAGGTAATTCCAGATTTCAGTCAGAGAACCATTATCAGCACCTGCGTTTCTCTTCATAATGGAAACTCTTTGAAGGACCTACTGAACGGGCCATCATGCTACTGAAACCCGTATCAAAACGCCGTTTTCTGACGAAGAATATGTGTATACATATATACAATATCAGGCTTCCTTGTCTCTAAGGTGCTAGTCGTAATTTCTTCTTCAAGAAAGATGTCTCCTGACGCGGATATTACGATAACCTATTCATTGGAGCCCTTGGTTATTTGACCATGGCTTCTGCTGGCTTACCGGTTCCCCCACGGTTATAGTTACACGATTTGTACAAGTCAAATGAAACCTAACAAGCAACTTCTTTCAACTGAGAAAATGGAGGGAGTGGCAAAATAATCATTCAGGCACGGTAACAGCCTTAGAGGGCGTTAAACGTCCCGTTTAACACAATTCCTGGCGCATTTAATGATTACTTAATACAGTGTTGCGACGAGACATGACTGAACTGGCCATGAGGGAAGTGATGAAACACGGCCGTCATTAGATATAATCTTATGCTTTACCTCCTTCCTAACAGCTCTCCGAACAAGGAGAAGCTGTCGTAAACGTCTTAATTCTGGCTCTGAGGTGTGTAACTCGTGGACTTTATACCAGAAGAGTTTACGGTTATGTAGGCGACTATTGCACTCCTTACGTGATAAATCATTGTTATTCCGGCAGTGGGTAAGATAAGACATAGGTTGCAGAACGAGCTATGACTTGATGAAGCTCTGCACAGTGAAAAAACGTTGTTCTAAAAAATGCTTGCTCCACAACGTGTCCCCTCAAGGGAGATTCCTTGACGCTGGTGAGGGTTCTTGATCTAGGGAATTGAATCTGGGCTCCAGTTTCCTGAATTGAACCTGAATACCTTCCATCCCTCCCCCCCTCACAGGAACTATAATCCCTAAGGGTTTAGCGCTCCCCCATGATTATAATAATAATAATAATAATAATAATAATAATAATAATAATAATAATAATAATAAAAATAATAATAATAATAATAATAATAATAATAATAATAATAATAATAATAATAATAATAATAATAATAATAATAAGAAGAATAAGAAGAAGAAGATGAAGAAGAAGAAGAACATAAGAAAGAATCCTACACTGCAGCAGGCCCACCGTCTCACGCGAGGCAAGTCCAAGTCTCCTACCGGCCTAAGCCAATTCCTGAACCTACTCAGGTCAGGTCATACTCAGCATCTGACCCAGTAGCACAAGCTAGTCAGGTCTAACTCACACCCAGCCGCACACACTCATGCCTCTATAACTGTACTCGAGAGTTTGTTCCACTCATTCACAACTCTATTACCAAACCAGTACTTTCCTATATCCTTCCTGAATCTGAATTTTTCCAACTTAAAACCATTGCTGCGAGTACTGTTTATGTTAGATATTTTCAGCACGCTATTTACATCTCCTTTATTTATTCCTGTTTTCCATTTATACATCTCAATCATGTTCCCCCTAATTCTACGCCTTTCTAGAGAGTGCAGATTCAGGGCCCTCAGTCTATCCTCATAGGGAAGATTTCTGATACATGGGATAAGCTTTGTCACCCTCCTCTGTACGTTTCCCAGTGCATTTATATCCATTCTGTAATACGGTAACCAAAACTGTGCAGCATAATCTAGATGAAGCCTAACCAAGGATATATAGAGTTGAAGAACAACCTGAGGACTTCTGTCATTTATGCTTCTCGATATGAAACCAAGAATTCTGTTCGCTTTATTGCGAACACTTATGCATTGTTGTCTTAGTTTTAGATTACTGCTAACCACAACTCCCAAATCCTTTTTGCAATCCACAATATTAAGATCTACATTATTTATTTTATACGTGGCATAGTTATTTACCTGTCCAATGTTTATAACGTGTCTTTTCTTTACTATTGTCAACAGTACGCATTTTGGCTCTTTGAGGGACTGATTACCTCATCTTCTGTACATAGTTCTACTGTCTTCAAGTTATGTCCTGGAATTTGTATTGATAAAGCTACTGGATGGCGAAACGTCTACAATAAAGATACCCAGATGTTGCACATGTGTTTTAATTTCATCTTGTCGGTATTGTATACCATTCTTGTACTACGTTTTGGGTCTTTAATAACAATGTTATACTTTACACAAATTAGCGATAAACGGATTAATTGTAATTGTTTCGTTATTCTCAGCGATAAACTTTATAGTTGTTCCTCTTACAAATTAAAAAAAGTAATTTTAACAGTACCAAATATGATACGTAATAATGACCCGAAAATTTTTTTTTCTGGTGAATAGCTACCAAATTTTTCTGTGAGATTCATAAAAGATTTTGCCAATAATGTTCGCCTATCTCGGTCAGTGGTGTTGAGCAGTGGTGGGTCTGATTAGCAAGTGGATTGGTGACTGTTCCTGGTTAGGGTGACTTCGATAATCGACGAATTCGCTGTCTTTGACTTTTAAGCCATATCATAACGAATCCTTAACTGGAATTTTGCAATATTACTGGAAAACTCTTGAATGGTATGGTTATGTCTTGTTATTATACGAGCAAGAGTGATTCAACAGTAAGAAGAATGTCACAGTAAAGTGGCTGGTACAGTTTACAAATGGCTCACACTCTGGAAAGGATACTTTAGATACCCTTTCGGTCCGTCATGCACTCGCAAGTTGACAAGAGTACAGTATGGACCGAAACGACGTCTAAATTTTCCAATCGAAATTGTTAAGTGGCTTTCATCTGGTAAAAGAAACATCGCTTTTGGGTGGAAAATGGCAGCGCCATCTTCTTTGACTCTCTAAATCTTTGTATAAAAGACACCATGTAAACCATGATTTTTTTACCTTTCATAAGATTGTCTGAAAACGAAAATTTCTAAGATACCTGTAGATATGAAGGATAACAGCTAAACTTTCGCCTGAGGATATTCACAATTGAAAGCTGTTAATACACTGGATAGCTTTAATGAATGAGAGGATCCCTGACCACTAGAATCTCAGAAAAAATAAATTCCAGCAAGGTAAATTCATATCTAGTGGGATATAGGTAAGCTTTATTTTGGCATTGTAAACGTATGAAGACAAAGACTCGACTTGTAGAAGAAATTTACATAGAGAAAATATTCCAATCTGTGTAGAGCTTCAGGAGAAGTTACAATTAAAACAAAACATATTTACTGGAAGTTACAATGTAAGCAGGTGAGTGGAGAAGAGGTTTGTCTTGGATCGAGGATGCCAGAGCTAAAATCACTTCTACTCACCTACCACTCTTTAAAGGATTATATATGTATATTAACTATAACCTTTGTATCTTTGGACGAAAGTACACAGAGAGAAAAGTCGTCCAAATAAATAAAAATCAGTAATTTGTGTTACTGACTCCATACAAGTCATTAATGAGTGAGTCAATGAAAGTTAAAAAGTTGGTTTGTCAGGAAATAGGGCAGGTGTTTCTCGCTGCTGGTCTCAGTCATATAATGACCCGCAGCTTCAGGTTTTGGTCATTTGACCAAAGCTGGCTTACCGGTCCACCCCTTTAAAAAATTATGATTAGGATTATAACCAATTGTTAAGAATTTTATCACTTAAAGTGGTACCTAGGAGGGCTTAGAAAACATTAGGCAAATACACGAGTGGGAATGGTTAGGTATAAGTAGGACTTGCCTAGCATATTCACATAACCTTGTGTTTTTAACTTTGCTTTCATCGTTACTAGTTCAGATGCCGTGCTCCTCCCTTAAGTGAATGTGACTGACCTGACTAAGTTATGGCATTGCCTTAAGCCGGTGGGGGAATTGGACCTGCCTCGCATGGGCCAGTAGGCCAGCTGCACTGTTCCTTCTTTCTTACGTTACATTCATAACTCAACACTTTAATTTTCAGATATGAAATTAATAATCTGAACTCTATTACTGCTTTTACTTGGTTGGTTGATAAGTTAAATTTAAATACTATCGATTACGGAAAATAGTCATTAAGATTAGTAAGTAAATTTATTTAGGTATCTACAAATACAGTTACATAGATTATCATACATAGCAGCATGTGTGTAGAAGAGTCTAGGATAACCCCAAAAAAAAGTCAAAGTGATTTATTTCCATCAGGCTGCCAGTCGAGTATCCTTTAATCCCTAAAACTGGGATTAGAGAGATTTCTCAGCATACCTCTCAGCATAACCTTGTACTCTGGTTAGTTAATTAGTCAGAAACCCTCTTGACCACTCAAAGGACCATTAAAGCTGCATTTCACCTTTCCACCACCAGTCAAGAAAACTTTAATCCCCAAAATAATGTTTAAAGTAAACTCTTAGTGTGTATACAATGAGTGATATACACCTCGCGATGTATATATTCAGTTTGTATTTATGCCGTGCCTAATAGGTAAAACTGGTCGGTTAGAAAGAATTTATTTAAAATTAAGTCCTTTCTAAAATATTCTCTCATACGTTATATACTTATATATTATAATATATATATTATATATATAATATATATATATATATATATATATATATATATATATATATATATATAATTTATATTATATTATATTAAAATTAAAAATATTTATAAAATAATATAATTTATATATTATAACATCAATTTATGTTAATGTAAAATTAATAATTTTGTACCTAAGGAACATAAGAAAATAAAACCCTAACCTTATTATACAGGCAAAATTTATTAAGCTAATCTCAACTAAATACATTTTAGGTAATTTGAAAACAATTTAGTAAAAACAAACAAAGAATTATATTTGTTGTTAGATAGGTCAGAATAATTTTTGAAGAATTACTCGCATATACAACTTTTCGCATTGACTTAATCGGCAAGAAGAGCTCTATAAAACCAAATCAAAAGATTTACTTCTCGTACGACTGTACATTAACATGGCCCGAATAATGTAAATAGGTTGTAAATATTTTGACTCGCGAACATTTAAACCTATATTTGTTGATACCCAAAGCGTAGCCAGACACACCCTACCTCACACACACACACACACACACACACACACACACACACACACACACATACACGCACTGGAAAGACAAAACAGTGGGGTACACCAACAAGGGATATACCAACAAGTGTTGGATGAAATACACACAACCGAGGAAGAGGTGAAGAAGCTTCTAAGTGGCCTTGATACCTCAAAGGCGTTGGGGCCAGACAACATCTCTCTGTGGGTCCTTCGAGAGGGAGCAGAGACACTGTGTGTGCCACTAACCACAATCTTCAACACCTCTCTTGAAACTGGTCAACTACCTGACGTATGGAAGACGGCAAATGTGATTCCAATCTTTAAGGGGACAGAAACGAAGCACTAAACTATAGACCAGTGTCACTGACTTGTAGAGTATGCAAAGTCATGGAGAAGATTATCAGGAGAGTGGTGGAGCACCTGAACGGAACAGGGTTATAAAAGATACCCAGCACGGATTCATGGAAGGCAAATCCTGTGTCACAAACCTACTGGAGTTTTATGACAAGGTAACTGAAGTAGGACATGAGAGGGAGGGGTGGGTCGATTGCATTTTCTTGGACTGCAAGAAGGCTTTCGATGCAGTTCCTCACAAGAGATTAGTGCAGAAGCTAGAGGATCAGGCACGTATAACAGAAATGGCACTGCATTGGATCAGAGAATACCTGACAGGGAGGCAACAGCGAGTCATGGTACGCGATGAGGTATCACGGTGGGCGCCTGTGACGAGCTGGGTCCCACAGGGGACAGTCCTAGGACCAGAGCTATTATTGGTATATGTGAATGACATGACGGAAGGGATAGACTCAGAAGTGTTCTCATTTACAGATGATGTGAAGTAATGGGGAGAATTAAATCAGATGCAGACCAGACAGATCTTCAAAGAGACTTCGACAGACTGGACACCTGGTCCAGCAACTGGCTTCTAGAATTTAACCCTGCCAAATGCAAAGTTATGAAGATCGGGGAAGGGCAAAGAAGACCGCAGACAGAGTATAGGCTAGGCGGCAAAATACTGCAAACCTCACTCAAGGAGAAAGATCTGGGGGTGAGTATAACACCAACACGTCGCCGGAAGCCCACATTAAGCAAATAACTGCTGCGGCATATGGACGCTTGGCAAACCTGAGAATAGCGTTCCGATACCTCAGTAAGGAATCGTACAAGACTCTATACACTGTGTACGTCAGGCCCATACTGGAGTACGCAGCACCAGTTTGGAACCCACACCTGGTCAAGCACGTCAAGAAATTAGAGATATTGCAAAGGTTTGCAACAAGGCTGGTTTCAGAGCTAAGAGGAATGTCCTACAAAGAAAGGTTAAGGGAAATCGGTCTGACGACACTGGAGGACAGGAGGGTCGGGGGTGACATGATAACGACATACAAAATACTGCGTGGAATAGATAAGGTGGGCAGAGACAGGATGTTCCAGAGATGGGACACAGAAACAAGGGTCACAATTGGAAGCTGAAGACTCAGATGTGCCAAAGGGATGTTAGGAAGTATTTCTTCAGCCACAGAGTTGTTATGAAGTGGAATAATCTGCAAAGTGATGCAGTGGAGACAGGAACCACACATAGTTTTAAGACGAGGTATGATAAAGCTCATGGAGCAGGAAGAGGGAGGACCCAGTAGTGGTCAGTGAAGAGACGGGGCCAGGAGCTGAGTACTGACCCCTGCAACCACAATTAGGTGAGTACACACACACACACACACACACACACAGGTGAGTGCACACACACGAGGTCCAGGCAGAATTACAAAGGGATCTGGAGAGGCTGCAGGCATGGTCCAGCAAATGGCTCCTGGAGTTCAACCCCACCAAATGCAAAGTCATGAAGATTGGGGAAGGGCAGAGAAGACCGCAGACGGAGTGCACTCTAGGGGGCCAGAGACTACAAACCTCATTCAAGGAAAAGGATCTTGGGGTGAGTATAACACCAGGCACATATCGTGAAGCGCACATCAACCAAATAACTGGTGCACCATATGGGCGCCTAGCAAACCTCAGAACAGCATTCCGACATCTTAATAAGGACTCGTTCAGGACTCTGTACACTGTGTACGTTGGTCCCATATTGGAGTATGCAACACCAGTTTGGAACCCACACCTAGCCAAGAACGTAAGGAAATTAGAGAAAGTGCAAAGGTTTACAACAAGCCTAGTCCCGAAGATAAGGGCATGTCCTACGAGGAGAGGTTCAGGGAAATCGCCCTGACGACACTGGAGGACTGGAGAGATAGGGGGATATGATAACAACATATAAAATACTGACAGGAATTGACAAGGTGGACGGAGACAGGATGTTCCAGAGATGGGACACAGCAACAAGGGGTCACAGTTGGAAGTTGAAGACTCGGATGAATCACAGGGATGTTAGGAAGTATTTCTTCAATCACAGCGCTGTCAGAAAGTGGAATAGTCTGGGAAGTGATGTAATGGAGGCAGGATCCATACATGGCTTTAAGAATAGGTATGATAAAGCTCATGGAGCAGGGAAAAGTGACCCAGTAGCGACCAGTGAAGAGGCGGGACCAGGATCTGTGAATCGACAACTGCAACCACATCTAGATAGGTACAACCGAGTGAGCACACACACACACACACACACAGATCATTTACGTAAATGAAGAAATAATCTAATATCTGTATACCATTAAACATATAAGAGCAGTAATGTATGAGACTCCCTCAAAAGTTATATTTTTAAAGACTTGTCTTTGTAAAGCAATGTCACATAGAGATTACTTTTTAATAACAAAATTATACGGTTTCGAGAATTATTATAACAGTTTTTTGTGTTTGTGTTTATTCATGGAGACAGTGTGGCTCAAAAAAATCTCGTTTTCTTCTATAATATAACCAAAACAGGGGAGACATAACTATTTATTGTCATTAAGTTCACGTTTGAATTACCTAATACCTGCTATATAGACTTCGAAAATCCTTTAAATATAACTAATTTTGTGCCTTTCCTATAATTTCCTATCATTTAATTTGATTGTAAATGATCCTTATTTTCAGAATGTAATATTATGGTTTGAAAAGGTTGCTTAGCTAATCTAGTAAGGGCCCCTATGATACCCTTTTAAATTTACTCTTTTAATTTGAATTTTTCTTGAAGGTCTACCACTATATCTAACATAGTTGCGTCAGGTAAACTGTGTGAATCTGTTTGAACATACAGGTGCATACCTTTGACAAACCTTTGAAGAGTTCCGAGTTGTTCTACTTCCAGAGCCCGGCCTTGGGCCAGGTGTCGGTGCTTGCCTTTAAAAGTTTACTATAAAGGGCCAGCGATCCTCATCCCCGCTTGACCTAGAAAAGCGCATTTTTAATAAATAACGATTTCCGTCTTAAAGAATAACAAAGTAATTTTAAATTTAAATTCGTGAAAAATTCTTTATTCAGTTTTAGACAGTTATAGCAGTGCCATAAAAATAAAGTAAATATTTACGAGTTTTTAGGAAGAGTAAATACAGGCATCATAGTGAAAGTTTTTAAAATTTTTTTCCCCCTTTTTTTTTTTTCGAAACAATAAAAAGGGGTGCCTTTTTTTTGTGCTGACGGTTACCTACCGGTGGGTTTTTCCGGGGCAAAAAAAAAAAAGCCCCCGCGGCCCAAAACTTCGACCAGGCCTCCAGGGTTTTCCTTGCCACTTAAAAGTTTGTTTAAAAATCTGATTTTTTTAAATCTAAGGAATTAAGGTCAAAACCTTGAATCGTGCTAAGTTTAGGGAGATGGCTACTGACTGGGAGTTTATCTTTCGTTACCGAAAATTTTATTTTTAAAGCCTGGGTTTATCCAAACTCCCCCCCACTCACCCCCAGTTCTCGAACGAAATATGACAAAAACCCCAGGTCCTATTTATGCTGGGTAACTAGTGGTAACTTTTTACGTCTCCGTTGAAAGCCAAGGGCCTTTAAAAAGGTTTGAGCTTGCACCCCCTGCAGCCCCAAAAGTGCCTCCCCTCCCCCCCTTTTGGGGCGGGGCAGATGGCAGCCGGGGGCCCTAGCTTCCCCCTGGGCCCCCGTGGGGGCGGGGACTGGGGTGGGCCCTGGGGACATTTGGCCCCAAAGATGGGGGGGGTACTTGTACCCCTCCATGGGAGATTAGGTCCGAGACTTAGGTCACCACACTTGGAAAAGCCCCGGGGGCCGGGAGAATACCGGGCGAAAAAAAAAAAAAAAAAAAAGCCGAAGGGCCACCGCTTTTCCCCATCAGAAGATTTTGTGTACCTAATTAATTCTCCTTTCTAATAAATCCCTTTGGCCTTTTTTTTAGGTCTGAACTGACTCACAAACGTATGACACGATTGCAAACAAACCATTTAAACGGATGGGGATAAAACCCCGCGATCGAGATTTCTCAAACTAAACCCGTCGTGTTTAGCCATGGCCCAGCAGCCACAATAAGTTTCATCCAACTAGGAAATTTTTCTACACCATGGGAAAGGGTTAGCATAAGCACCATTGACCCCAAATGCAATTTTTTAAGACGAATCTCCAGAAATTTGCATTGGATGAGGAAAGAACAAAAATTTCTTGAGACATGACAGTTCGTTTCTCGAAATATTAAAAAAAATTATTTGCTTTTAATTATAATAAAAATAATAATAATAAAAATAAAAATAATAATTTTAATAATAAAATAATAATAAAAATTTTTTGATTATATTTTATTTTTATTTTTTTATTATTATTATTATTTTTATTATTTTCAAAACCTGTATTTTTTTTAGGTCACTCAAGGAACGAAGTAAAAAGGAGGACATTTGATTGAAATCATACCATGCCTTTTAACCCTTCTGGGGTAGGGTAGGGCCTAAACCCCGGCCTTTAGCTCTAAGACTTACCCCCATTTGCCCCTTGGGGGGGGGATGGCAGACCGAGGGGCCCCTAGCTTTGGCTAGGCCTGGGGACGTTGGTCCCAAAGTGAGGAGGTACTTGTGCCCCCCCATGGGAGATTGGGTTGACACCCCAAAGAGGGACCCAAAGGCCCGGGCCACCACTTGGAAAAGGCCCGGGCCGGGAGAATCCCGGGCTTAATCTTTAATAATAATAATAATAAAAAATTCGATTGAAACTCCAAAAACTAAAAGAACTGATAAAATTTTCTTTAAAAAAAAAAAACACATAATCCGTTTGGGGCACATAATTAGGCAGTTTAAAGTCACTCTTGAAACGTACCGTAATTGGGTGTATGGGAAGGCGCTGAGAGAGTGGTGAATTTGTTCGATAAATTTCCCTAAATGATTTCCAAGAAGGTCATTTTTATAATTTTTTTTAACCTGGTCTTCCCTCCTTTTTCGTGGGAAATATAAGATACGAAATTGTACGCTGAATTATTTTTTTTAATGGTATGTTAAAATTTGAATGAATCTGGACAGCTATTTTCTTATTTGTGGAATTGGAAAAAATTATTGGTAATTTGGGGATATATTTTTCCCCGCTTAATAAAAGAGAAATGAATGTTGCTGTTGTTATTACAGTGTTGTTACTACTACATTGTTCTGTTGTACCACTGTTGCTCTTTTTTTAATATCGCTTTTGTTACTTTTAAAATTTTACTCTGCTAATCCTTTTTCCCTATAATTTGTTTTGTAACTACTGTTGCGTGTTACTACCAGTTCTGTTTTCTACCATGTTGCTGTTTTACTCCCAAAAATTTGTTGTGCTTTTACTAAAAAGTTGGCTGTTACTCCATGTTGTGCGGTTCTACAATGTTGTGCTGTTTACCCTGTTGCTGCTGTTTTTCCCACTAGTGCTGCTTTTACTCCCACTTTTGCTGTGTTATTACAGGTGCTTTTGTTATTACCCGGGCGCTCTTTTTATACCGCCACTTTTGTTATAATGGTCATGCGCTTTTCTAATTATTTTTAAATTATTATTATTATTTTATTATTATTATTATTTTTTGTTATTATTATTATTATTTTTTTTTTTTATTATTTTTTTAAATATTTATTTTTTATTATTATTATTTTATTATTATTTTTATTATTATTTTGCTGTTATTGCGCTTCTATCGTTTTTGTTGCTGCTTCCTAATTCCACTTTCCTTTTTTCAATTAAAATCTCTCATTCTGTTTTACTCCGCTTGCTTAATTAATTCGGGAAAATTTTAAACAAATTTTGTTTTTCCTTCTTTGCTTAAGACTTTTTATTTGAAAAAAATTTTAATAATTACCATTCCTTTGGCAAGTCATTAATAAAATTTTAGGCGCACATCGAGAAGCACTGACTTGTAAATTTCCCTGTGTGCTGGTGTGTTGTGTGAGGGTGTGTGGTTGTGTGTGTGTGTGTGTGTACTCACCTAGTTGGGGTTGCAGGGGCGAATCACAGCTCCTGGTGTGTGTTTTGGTATGTTTTTGTGTGTGTAATTAAAACTAACCTGGGGGTTTTGTCCTAATTTGGGTCCGCCACTTCAATTGAGTTGACTGGAAATGGGTATATTTTGAAACTCATTTTTCGGCTTGGGTTTTGCGGAAAACAGAACCTGCTTTGTGTGAAGAGTCATCAAGTCATAAATTTATCATCAGTCATCAATTTATCTTAAGTCCATTTTATCTATCAAGTCATCAATTTACCTTAAAGTCATCAATTTTCCATCAATCATCAATTTATCTGTAAGCATAATTTTATTATAAGTCATAAATTTTATCTACAAGTCATCAATTTACTATAAATCATAATTTAACATAAGTCATGTTTACCTAAAGTCAGAATTTATATCAAGTATCAATTTATTTAAAGGGCTCAATTTATCTATCAAGTCATAATTTTCTGTCAAGTATCAATTACCTATCAAGCAAAAAATTTATTATAAAGCATCAATTACTATCAAGTCATAAAATTTTATCTATCAAGTCCAATTTATCTATCAAGTTAAATTTTATCTATAAGTCATCAATTTATCTATAAAGTCACAATTTAACTATCAAGTCACAGTTTATTTTAAAATTTACAATTTATCAAAAGCATAAAATTTATCTATAAAGTCATCAATTTATCATCAGTTTTCAATTTATCTTAAATCTCAATTTTTCTATAAGTCATCAATTTTTTTCTATCGGGTTTTTAAAATTTTAAATTATCAAGTCACAATTTATCTTAAGTTAAATTTTATCTATCGGTTATAATTATTATCGGTCACAATTTATGTATAAAGTCACAATTTACTTCCGAGATGTTTCTCTTATTTTTCTTTTACTTCTGTTATTCTGGGCTGCTGAAAAAATGCTACAAATATCTCCTTTCCATGGAATTCTTTTCCATTTTTTTTCCCCTTTTCTTTCCTTTTTTTTTCCAAACGGAAAATGTTATTTTTTTTATTTTTTGTGGCTTTTCGGTATTTTGCCACATCTTGCTATCCCTTCTTCTTCCGTTTTATAGCGTCCATTGGGCCCAACTCAGCAGTCTTCTTCATAAGTTATACTACTCACGGGGAAGAGACTTTATTGCAAAAAGTTGGACTTTTTTCGATATCCTCCGTTAGATCCTGTGATCTTATATGTATTCTAATTTAATTTTTTCTTTAATTAACCATGGGTTATTTTGTGCTGTTCCTCAGCCCCGAAACTGTAGGAAAAAAAATTTAGGTCATTCTTTTTTAGGGCCCCCTGAACATTTATACAATTTTATTGTTTTTATTTACCCACACTTTACCTTTATTTCCACTTATCTGATAAAAGTATTTTTCATTTTGTCAGCCATTTAACATCCCAAAATTAGTGGCTAAGTGAAGGTTGCCTAGGGGAAAAAAATTGTTTTTGACAGAAGGCATGTTGACCTCAGGGGCGTGTGTTCTGTGTACCTGATGGAGTAAGACTGCCACAGCCCGAAGGTACTGTGGTGTACTGGAGTGTTGTGGGTACTGGGTGTACTGTGGTGTACTGGGGTACTGTGGTGTATGGGTGTACTGTGGGGTACTGGAGTGTACGTGGTGTACTGGGTTACTGTGGTGTATGGGTGTACGTGGGTGTAGGAGTGTACTGTGGTGTATGAAGTACTGTGGAGTATGAAGTGTCTGGGTTACTGGGTGTATTGTGGTGTGTGGAGTGATTGTGGTGTCTGGAGTGTACTGTGGGGTAGGGGGTGTACGTGTTGGGGTGGAGTGTATTGTGGTGTACTGGAGTGTATGTGGTTACTGGGGTGTACTGTGGTGTACTGGAGTGTACTGTGGTGTTCTGGAGGTATTTGGTGTACTGGAGTTTTATTGTGGTGGCTGGAGTGTACTGTGGTGTATGGGGTATTGGGGGGTACAAAGTTATGGGTAATGGGGTGTACTGTGGTGTACTGGGTGTACTGTGGTTTTTCTGGAGAGTATACGTGGGGTTCTGGAGTGTACTGTAGTTACTGGGGTGTATTGTGGGGTTCGGAGTGTACTGTGGTGTACTGGAGTGTACTGTGGTGTAGGGGTACTGTGGGGTTTTTGGAGGTATTGTGGTGTACTGGAGTGATTGGGGGTGTGCTGGGTGACTGTGGTGTCTGGAGTGTATTGGGGGGGCAGAAGTGTCTGTGGTGGGAATGGAGTGTACTGTGGTGACTGGAGTATATGTGGTGTACTGGAGTGTACTGTGATGTTCTGGGGGTGTACTGTAGTGTATGGAGTGTTTTGTGGTGTCTGGAGTGTACTGTGGTGACTGGGTGATGTGGTGTACTGGATGTTTGTGGTGTACTGGAAAATACTGTGGTGTATGGATGCCTGTGGGGTACTTGAGTGTTTGTGAGTTTGGAGGGGACTGGGTTTTACGTGGGGGACTGGTTCTGTGGAGTCTGGAAGTATTTGTTTTATGGACTGTATTTCGGTGTACTGGAGGTACTGTGGTGACTGGAGTGCATTGTGGGGTACTGGGGATATTTGGGGTCTGGAGTGTACTGTGGGTTATGGGTGTATTGTGGTGTACTAAGGTACTGTGGCTCTAGAGAATCTGTGGTGTACTGGGTGTACTGTGGTTATGGGTTTTTGTGGTGTATGGGAAAGTTTGTGGTGTACTGTAGGCACTGTGGTGTATGGAGTGTACTGTGGTTTTACTGGAGGGAAATGTGGGTCTGGAGTGTACTGTGGTGTACTGGGGTTATTTGGGTACTGGGCGTATTGTGGGCTTCTGGAGTGTACGTTGTGTATGGAGGCATTGTGGTGACTGGAGGTATGTGGGGTAATGGAGTGTACTGTGGCGTCGGAGTGTCCTGGTGAACTGGGGTGCATTGTGGGGGTACGAATGAACTGTGGTGTATGGGTGTATGTGGCGTACTGGAGTGTATGTGGTGACTGGGTGTACTGTTGTACGGAGTGCATTGTGGGGTAATGGAGCGTATTGTGGGGTTCTAAGTGTACTGTGGTGTACTGGAGTTTATTGAGTGTATGGATTTTTTTACTTGGGGTATGGAGTGTATTGTTGGGACGGGTGTTTTTGGTGTACTGGGTTTACTGTGGAGTACTGGGGTGTATTGTGGTGGCTGGAGGTACTTGGCGCACTGGAGTGCATTGTGGTGTCTGAGAGTATTGTGGGGTATGGAGGTAAAAGTGGTGTACTGGAGTTCATGTGGTGTACTGGATGTATTGTGGTGTACAGGAGTGTACTCTGGTGTATGGAGTGTAAGGGTGTACTGGAGGTATTGTGGTGTACTGGAGTTTACTGTGGGTTTGGGTGTATTGTGGTGTATGGAGTTTACTGTGGTGCACTGGAGTGCATTTTGGTGTCTGGAGGTATTGTGGTGTACTGGGGTTTTCTGTGGCGACTGGGTGTATTAGTGAACTGGGGTGCATTGTGGTGTATCGAAGAGAACTGTAGTGACTGGGTTCTGTGGCGATGGGGGTGTACTGTGGTGTAGGGTTTTACTGTGGTGTCTGGGTGCATTTTGGTGATGGAGCCCCAATTGTGGTGTTCAGGGTTATTGTGTGTTGGAGTGTACTTGGTGTACTGGAGTGTATTGTGGTGTACTGGATGTATGTGGGGTATGGAGTGCATTTTTGGTGTACTGGATGTATGTGGTTTTACTGGAGTGTATTGTAGGGACTGGAGGCTGTGGTGTACTGGGGTATTGTGGTGTAATGGAGGTATTGTGGTGTTTTGGAGTTTACTGTGGGTCTGGAGTGTATTTTATGCCTGGAGGCTGTGGTGCACGGAGTGCATTGTGGTGTACCCGGGGAGTATTGTGGTGCAAGGAGGAACTGTGGTGTAGGAGTGATGTGGTGTATGGAGTGTATTGTGGGGGGGACTGGGTGTACTGTCGGTACGGGTGTACTGTGTGTACTGGAGGTACTGTGGTGTACTGGAGTGCATTGCGGTGTACTGGAGTGTCTGTGGGGATGGAGGTATTGTAGTGTAATGAAGATATTTGGGGTACTGGGGTGTTCTGTGGTGACTGGGGGTATTGTGGGGTACTGGGTGATTGTGGTGTATGGAGTGTCTGTGGTGTACAGAGTTACTGTGGTGTACTGAGAGTTTGAGGTTACTGGGTGCCTGTGGGGATGGGTGTATTGTGGTGATTTGGGGGGACTGTGGTGTCTGGGTGTTTGTGGTGTATGGAGTGTACTGTGGTGTTTGGGTCTACGGGGGGGTTTAAAGGAGTGTATGTGGGGTTGGAGTGTACTGTGGTGTGTGGGTGTATGGGTGTAAGAGTGTCCTGGTGTTTGGGGTGTATGTGGGTGTGGTTGTACTGCTTGTCTGGGTTTTTTCTTGGGTGTACTGCAGAGTATGGGGTTTTTGTGTGTAATGGGTGTCTTTTGTATGGGGTGTATTGTGGGGTACTGGAGTGCACTGTGGTGTACTGGGTGTTCTATGGTGTACTGGGGTGCATGTGGTGTACTGGGGGTACTGTGGTGCATGGACCCATTTGGAGTACTGGGGTGTACTGTGGGGTACTGGAGTGTACTGTGGGTATGGGGTTACTGTGGGTTGGGGGTGTTTCCCGGATACTGGAGTTTTACAGTGGATACTGTATTGTACTGTGGGTACTGGAGTGTACTGTTGATACTAGAGTGTACTTTGGAGTACTGGGGTGTATTAGTGTACTGGGGTGACTGTGGAGTATGGTTTGTACTTTGGGGTACTGGGTGTACTGTGGGTACTGGGGTTTACTGTGGATACTGGGGTATGTGGGGTATGGGGTGTAATGTGGGTACGGGTGTACGTGGGTACTGGATGTACTGTGGTGACTGGGGTGTACTGTGGTGTACTGGGTTACTGTGGTGTACTGGGGTACTTGGGGTACTGGAGTGTTTGTGATGTATGGAGTGTACTGTGGCGTATGGAGTGTTGTGGAGTACGGGTTTTACTGTGGGTACTGGAGGTCTGTGGAGTACTGGGGGTGTACTGGGTGTACTGGTGTACTGTGGTGTACTGGGGTATATTGTGATTCGGAGTGTTTTGTGGTGTAATGAGTTTATTGTGGGGTATGGAGTGTATTTTGGTGTACTGGATGTCTGTTGTGCACTGGGGTGTATTTTTTTGTACTTTAGAGTTTGTGGTGTAAGAGGTTTGTGGTGTATGAGGCACTTGGTGTGCTGGGTCCATTTGGTGTACTGGAGTGTATGTGGTGTACTGGGTTTCTTGGTTACTGGGGTGTCGTTGTGCACTGGGGTGCATTGTGGCTTATTGGAGGCACTGTGGTGCTGAAGTGTATTGTGGGGTAATGAATGTCTTTGGTGTACTGGAGTGCACGTGGTGTACTGGGGTGTACTGTGGTTACAGGGTGTATGAGGTATATGGGTGTAGTGTGGTTTAGGGTGTATTGTGGGTAATGGATTCTCATGGTTTTTCGGAGTGTATTTTGGTGTACGGAGTGTACTGTGGTTATTGGAGTCTACGGGGTTAATGGAGTGTTCGTGGTGTACTTGGGTATAAGTGCATTGTTGTGTAAGGGCGTACTGTTTGTGTACTGGAGTGTACTGGAGTTTACTGGGGTACTGTGATACTGGAGTGTCGGTGGGTACTTGAGTGTTTTGGTGTACTTGAAATTTTGTGGGGTACTGGAGTGTACTGTGGGGTACTGGAGGTACTGTGGGTACTGGGGGCGTATTGGGAGTACTGGAGTGTACTGTGGTTACTGGGTGTATGTGGAGTGTATGTGGGGTACTGTAGTGTACTCTGGTGTACTGTGGATTTCAGGATTGTGTGGGTTTACTGTGGGGTATGGAGTGTACTCTGGGGTACTGGATTTTATGTGGTTTATGGAATGTACTTGGGTACTGGGGGTTAATGTGGGGGGACTGGAGGGATGTGGTGTACTGGGTTTCTGTGGTGTATGGAGTGTATTTTGATGTACTGGGGGTTAGTGTGGTTACTGGAGTTTATTGGGTACGGAGTGTTTGTGGTGTATGGAGAGTATTGTGGTGTAGTAGAGTGTACTGTGGGGTAGGAGTGTATTGTGGTGTCTGGGGATATTTTGGGGGTAGGAGGTACTGTTGTTTGGGGGTTTATTGGTGTAATGGAGGATTGTGGTGTCTTTAGTGATTTGGTGTACGGAGTGTCTGTGGGGGTACTGGAGTTACTGTGGTGTAATGGAGGGTATTGTGGAATACTGGAAAGTACTTGGGTACTGGAGGAAGTGGAGTACGAAGGGGTACTGTGGATGTATGTGGGGTTTGGGGGTTTTACTCTGGGGTACTGGGGGTGAAACTGTGGATACTGGAGGTACGTGGTGTACTGGAGTGTACTTGGGTTATGGGGTGTACTGTGGGGTTTTTGGGTGTCTTGTGTACTGGAGTGTACGTGGTACGGAGTGTACGTGGTGTCTGGAGTGTACTGTGGAGTTTGGGGGAAATACTGTGGGGCACTGGAGTTACTGTGGAGTACTGAAGGGACTGTGGAGTGTACTGTGGGGTACGGAGTGTATTGATGTGTGGAGGTACTGGGGTACGCTGTATCTTTTGGGGGACGGAGTGAACTTGGGGGTATGGAGTGGACGTGGGGTATTGGAGTTACTGTGGTGTACTGGAGTGTATGTTGTGTACTGGGTGTATTGTGGTGTTGGGTTTTGTGGTGTATGGAGTTTTCGTGGACTACTTGAGTGTATTGTGGTGTACTGGGTGCACTGTGGTGCACTGGAGTGTATTTTGGTGTACTGCAGAGTATTGTGGGTAGAATTATGTTTGGGGTACTGGAGTGCCTGTGGTGTACTGGGGTGTATTGTGGTTTTATGGAGAGTACTGTTTGTATGGTCTGTACTGTGGTGTACTTGCGTGTACTGTTGTGTTGGAGGGATTGTGGTGTATTGGAGTGTACGTGGTGTCGAAATGTATTTTGGTGTAATGAAATGTACTTGGGGATGGATTTCTGGGTTTTAGGGGTATTGTGGTGCAGGGTGTATTTTGGTGTCTGGAGTGTACTGTGGTGTATGGAGTGTACGTGGTGTATGGAGTGTAGAGGGGATACGGGGTTGTCTGTGGTTTTACGGGTGTATTGTGGTTTAAAAGGAGCTACTTGGTGACTGGGGTTGTATTGTGGTTACTGGAGTGTACGTGGTGTATTTGGGGTCTACCCTGGTGTAAAGGGGTCTGTGGTGTAGGGGGTACTGGAGAGTACTGTGGTGTACTGGAGTGTACTTGGTGTCTGGAGTGTACGTGGAGTATGGATTGTACTGTTGTACTAGAGTTTTCTGTGGGGTGTACTGAAAGTATTGGAGTGTCTGTGGTGTAATGGGGTGTACTTGGTTCATGGAGTGTACTGGGGTACTGGGGTGTACGTGGGGTATGGGTTTACTGTTGTGCTGGGGTAATGTGGAGTGTCGTAAATATTGGGGTGTACTGTGGTGTAAAGGATGACTGTGTGTCGGAGTGTATGAGGGGTACTGGGGGTACTGTTTTGTGCTGGAGTGTTTGGTGTGTGGGTGTAATGTGGTGTACTGAAGGTACTGTGGAGTAAGGAATATACGTGGAGAAAACTGTGGGTTTCTGGAGTGTATCTGGTGACTGTGTGTACTGTGGGTACTGGAGTGTACTGTGGTGTACTGGAGTGTACTGTGGTGTACTGGAGTGTACTGTGGTGTACTGGAGTGTATTGTGGTGTACTGGAGTGTACTGTGGTGTACTGGAGTGTACTGTGGAGTACTGGAGTGTACTGTGGAGTATGGAGTGTACTGTTGGGTACTGGAGTGTACTGTTGGGGGTCTGGAGTGTACTGTGGTGTTGGAGTTTGTTGGTACTTTAGAGTTTTTGGTGTACTAGATGTACTGTGGTGTTGGAGAGCCTTGGTGTGTGGAGTCCAAAATTTTGGTTTACGGAGGTCTTGTGTACTGGAGGTTCTTGGGGTACTGGAGTGAACTGTGGGTACAAATGTACTGTGGGGTACTGTGGGTTGGAGTGTACTCTGGTGTACGGAGGAAAATGGGAGTACTGGAGTGTACAAGGGGGTCTGGGGTACTGTGGGTTCTGGAGTGTCGTGGTTTTTGGAGTGTGTTGGTGTACTGGAGTGTACTGTGGATACTGGGGTACTGTGGTGTATGGAGTGTATTGAGTATTGGGGAGTCTGTGGTGCACGGAGTGTACTGTGGAGTACTGAAGTGTACTTTTGGGGGTACGTGGGGGACTGGTGTTTTCTTGAGTGCTGGAGTGTACGTGGAGTCTGGAGTTACTCTTGTACTGGAGTGAACTGTGGAGTACGGAGTGCACTTGGTTTCGGGTGTATTGGGTGTATGGGAGTACTGTTGTTATGGCTTCTGTGGGTACTTGGTGTATGTTGGTAATGGATGTATTGTGGTGTATTGGGGGTCTGGGTGTACTGAAGTTTTGTGGTTTTAATAAGTGTACTTTTTTGTATGGAGTATTCTGTGGTGTAAGGAGTGTTTGTGGTGACTGGGTGTATTGTGGTTATGGAGTGTCTGTGGTGTACGGAGTGTACTGTGGTGTACTGGAGTGTACGGGGGTTTACTGGGTTGTACGTGGTTTACGGAGTGTATTGTTGTAAGGATTTACCTTGGGGTATTGGGGGTGTATTGTGGGGTACTGGAGTGTCTGTGGTGTATTGGGTCTACCCTGGTTAAGGAGTGTACTGTGGGGTACGTGGTGTATGGGAACTGTGGGTCTGGGGTGTACTGTGGTTACGGAGTGTACTGTGGAGTAGGGTTGTACTGTTGTGTACTAAATTTTTCTGTGGAGTGTACGTAAGTATTGGGGGTGTACTGTGGTGTAAAGGAGTGTACTGTGGTTTCTGGAGTGTACTGTGGTTATGGAGTGTACTGTGGGTAGTGGGTTGTACTGTTGTGTACTGGAGTTTTGTGGAGTGTACGTAGGTTTTGGAGGGTACTGTGGTGTAATGGAGTGTTTTATGTACTGGAGGTTTTGGGGGTACTGGATGTACTGTGGGTGCGGGGTGTACTGTGGTGTTGGGGGGTAAAGTGGTTACTGAACAGTACTGTGGGGTACTGGGGAAAATTTTTGTGGGGGAAAAATGTGGGGATGGGTGTACCTGGTGTATGATGTGTACTGTGGTACTGGGTGTATGTGGTGTATGGGGGTACGTGGGTACTGGGTGTATGTGGGGTACTGGAGTGTATTGTGAGTATGGAGTGTACTGTGGGGTACTGGGGTGTATGTGGAGTACTGGGTGTACTGTGGATTGGAGTGTAATGTGGAGTAGGGGGTATGTGGGGTACTGGAGGATGTGGTGTACTGGATGTATTGTGATGTACTGGAGTGTTATTTTGGGGTACTGAAGTTTTTTGTGGAGTCTGGGGTATTGTGGGTACTGGGTTTCTGTTGTGCAGGGGTGTATTTTTGTGTACTTTTGAGTATTGTGGTGTACTAGGTGTACTGTGGGGTTTCTGGAGAGCACTTTGGTGTGTGGAGTCCATTGTGGGTACTGGGTTTTGTGGGGTACTGGATGTTTGGGTGTATGGAGTGTACTGTGGTGACTGGATGCATTGTGGCGTATTGGTGCCTGTGGGGCTGAAAGGGATTGTGGTGAATGAAATGTACTTTTTTGTACTGAGTGCACGTGGGACTGGAGTGTACTGTGGTGTAAGGAGTGTACTGAGGTATATGGGTGTAGTGGGGGTTTACTGGAGTGTATTGTGGTGTTTAAAGGATTTTACTATGGGGTATGGTGTATTGTGGTTTTACGGAGGTACTGTGGTGTATTGGGTTTTACGGTGGTGTAAAGGAGTGTATGTGGTGTACTGTGGTGTACTGAAGTGCATTGTTTGTAATGGAGCGACTGTATGTACTGGGGTTGGAGTTTCGTGGAGTGTACTGTAGAGTACTGGAGTGTACGGTGGTTTTCTTGTGTATTGTGGTGTACTTTGTTTTTGGTGTACTGGGGTGTTTTTGTGGTGGGACTGGGGTTATGTGGGGTACTGGAGTGTACTGTGGAGTGTACTGTGGGGGGCTGTAGGTACTCTGGTGTACTTGGAATTTCAGGATGGCTTGGGGGGTGTACTGTGGGGTTTGGGAGTCTCTGGTGTAGGAGTGTACTTGGTTTATGGAATGTCTGTGGGGTACTGGAGGTACTGGGGGGGTACTGGAGTGTAATGTGGTGTACTGGGTTTACTTTTTGTACTGGGTGTTTGTGATGTCGGATGTTAGTGTGGTGTACTGGAGTTTACGTGGAGTACTGGAGTGTTTGTGGTGTATGGGGAGTATTGTGGTGTGTAGATGTCTGTGGTGTACTGGAGTGAAAATTTGGGGGGTCTGGAGAGTATTTTGGTGTACTGGAGTGTACGTTTGTACTGGAGTGCATGTGGTGTGGGAGTGTATTGGGTGTACTTGAGTGTATTGTGGTTATGGGTGTACTGTGGTGTAATGGAGTGTACTGTGGGTACTGGAGGGTATTTTGGAATAGGGAAGTACTGTGGTTACTGGAGGTGAACTGTGGAGTAAAAAAGGTTGTGGGTGTACTGTGGGGTACTGGGGTGTATTGGGGTTTGGAAATGAATGTGGGGTACTGGAGTGTTTCAGTGGGGTATGGAGTGAACTGGGGGTACTGGGGTGTACTGTGGGGTTTTTGGATGTGTCTGGTGTACTGGGTTTTACTGTGGATACTGGAGGTACTGTGGTGTCTGGGGTGTACTGTGGAGTACTGGAGGTACTCTGGTGTACTGGGGTGTCTGTGGGATTGGAGAGTACTGTGGTGCATGGGTGTACTGTGGGTACTGAAATGTACTGTGGAGTGTACTGTGGGGGCTGGAGTGTACTTGATGTGGGAGTGTACGTGGAGTATGGAGTGTATCTGGGGTCTGGGGTGAACTGTGGAACTGGGGGCTTGGGGTATTTGGGGTGTACTGTGGTGTACTGGAGTGACTGTTTTGTACGGAGTGTATTGTGGTGTACTGGAGGTTTTTGGGTGTACTGGGGTTTTTGGGACTACTTGAGTGTATTTGGTGTACTGGGGTGACTGGGTGCACTGGAGTGTATTTGGTGTACTGCAGAGTATTTGGTGTATGGAGTGTACTGTGGTGACTGGGTCACTGTGGTGCTGGAGTGTATTGTGGTGTACTGGGAGTCTGTTTTGTACTGGGCTTTTTGGTGTCTTTCGTGTATGTTGTGTATGGAGTTATTGGGTGTATTGGATGTACTGTGGTGTACTGAAATGTATTGTGGTGTAATGAAGTGTACTTTGGTTACTGGAGTATTCTGTGGTGTATGGGTGTATTGTGGGGCACGGGGTGTATTGTGTTTTCTGGAGTGTACTGTGGTGTACTGGGTGTACTGTGGGTTTCGGAGTGAAATGAGGTAACTGGTTGTACTGTGGTTTCTGGGGGTGTATTGTGGTGTTAATGGATTACCTTGGGGTACTGGAGGGGATTTTGGGGTACGGGGGGTACTGTGGTTATTGGGGTCTACCGTGGTGTAAGGAGTGTACGTGGTGTACTTGTGTCTGGAGAGTACTGTGGGGACTGGGTGACTGTGTGACTGGGTTACTGTGGGGTAGTGGATTGTCTGTTGTGTACAAGGGTTTTTTGGGATGTACTGTAGAGATTGGAGTGTATGTGGTGTAATGGAGTGTATGTGGTTTACTGGAGTGTACTGTGGGGGTACTGGAGTGGCTTGGATAGTGGGGGTTTTACTGTGGGTACTGGAGTATACTGTGGAGTGTATGTAGATATTGGAGTGTACTGTGGGGTAAGGAGTGTACTGTGATGTCTTGGGGGTATTGAGGTGTAGGAATGTACGTGGTGTGGGGAGGGACTGTGGTGGTTTCTGGGTGTAAATTGTGTACTGAAGAGTACTGTGGAGTTCTGGGTATATGTGGGGAATACTGTGGGGTACTGGATTGTATCTGGTGTACTGATGTGTATGTGATACTGGAGTGTATGTGGTGACTGGAGTGTATGTGGGATAGGAGTGTCTGTTTTGTACTGGAGTGTATCTGGTGTAGGATGTAAGTGAAGTACTGGAGTGTACTCGGGTACTGCAGTGTACTGTGGAGTCGGATGTACTTGGTGACTGGAGTGTTGTGGAGACTGGGGTTACTGTGGTGTACTGGAGTGTACTGAGGATACTGGGGTGTACTGTGGTGTACTGGAGTGTACTGTGAAGTACTGGGTGTAGTGGGTGTACTGTTGGGTTTTGGGTGTACCCGCTGTACTGGAGTTACGTGGAGTACTGGAGTGTTTGGTTCTGGGTGTACTGTGGGGAGGAGTGACTGTGGTGCACTGGGGTGTACTGTGGGGTGTACTGGGGGTACTGGGGTGTATTCTGGTGCACTGGGGTTACTGTGGATACTGGAGTGTACTGTGGTGTAGGAGTTCTTTGGGGGCCTGGGTGTATGTAGTGTACAGAGCGTCCTGGTGTACGGGTGTCTGTGGGCACTGGAGTTTACTCTGGTGTAGGAGTTACTGTGGTATGGGTGTAATGTGGTGTACTGGGTGTATTGTGGGGGCCTGGAGTGTAGTGTATGTACTAGAGTGTACTTGGGGGTATGGAGTGTACTGTGGGCCTGGGGGTTACTCTGGTGAACTGGGGTGTATGTGGGGGACGGAGTGTATGTGGTGTACTGGAGTGACTGTGGAGTACTGGATTATGTGGTGTACAGGAGTGTACTGTGGAGTAGTGGAGTGTACTGTACCATTATTAAAGCTTATTATTCCACTTTGATTTTTCTTTTTATAACATGAACAATAAGTTCCTTGATACTTATTGTATTAAAAATTTACCTTCCACCGTCAGCGGTCTTCCACAATTTACATAATTCTTCTTGAAAAAGATTTACACGAGTTTGTATTAACTGTTGTACATAAGAATTCAGCATTAAATGTACTCATTTTTTATTTATTTATTATGGAGCTTCATTTACATTTATGCGAAACACGAACCAGGAAATAGTGATAATTGTCGAATCCCACTGGAAACAATTCTCCATGAGGATCCAGACTGTATGTCCCACGAGGATCCAGACTGTATGTCCCACGAGGATCCAGATTGTATGTCCCACAGGATCCAGACTGTATGTCCCACGAGGATCCAGACTGTATGTCCCATGAGGATCCAGACTGTATGTCCCATGAGGATTCAGACTGTATGTCCCACTAGGATCCAAACTGTATGTCCCACGAGGATCCAGACTGTATGTCCCACGAGGAGCCAGATTGTATGTCCCCTGAGGGATCCAGACTTATGTCCCCGAGGGTCCAGACTGTATGTCCCCCTGGATCCAGACTGTAGTTCCCCCAAAGGGTTCAGACTGTATGTTCCCACTGGATCCAAACTGTATTCCCCCCGAGGATCCCGACTGTATGTCCCCCGAGGACCGAGTTGTCCCAGAGGGTCCAGACTGTATTCCCATGGGATTAGATTATGTCCCACTAGGATCCCAAATGTATGCCACGAGGGTCCAGCTGTATGTCCACGAGGATCCAGATTGATGTCCCCCAGGGTCCCGACTGTATGTCCCACGGGATCCCGATGTATGTCCCCCGAGGGTCCGATTGTATGTCCCCCGAGGGGCCAGACTTATGTCCCCTAAGATCCAGACTGCTGACCCCCGAGGGTCCAGACTGTATGTCCCAGGGATACAGACTGTTGACCCCCGGGTTCCCGACTGTATGACCCACGAGGATCCAGACTGACGCCCAGGGAACCCAAAGTATTCCCTGAGGACCAGACTGATGTCCCCCTGAGGGGCCAGACTGTATGTCCCCTGAGGATCCAGACTTGTATGTCCCCCGAGGATCCAGACTGTTGTCCCGAGGGCCGACGTATGTCCCACGGGGATCCAGACGTATTCCCCGGGATCCGACTGTATGTCCCATGAGGATCCGACTGTATGTCCCATGGGGTCCCGATGTATGTCCCACAGGTCCAGACTGTATGTCCCACGAATTCAGACTGTATGTCCCCTGAGGATCCAGACTGTATGTCCCACGAGGATCCAGACTGTATGTCCCATGAGGATCCAGACTGTATGTCCCACGAGGATCCAGACTGTATGTCCCATGAGGATCCAGACTGTATGTCCCATGAGGATCCAGACTGTATGTCCCACGAGGATCCAGACTGTATGTCCCATGAGGATCCAACTGTATTCCCATGAGATCCGTGTTTTCCCCCGAGGATCCCGATGTTTCTGTTGTCCCTGAGGTCCAATGATGTCCCACGAGGTCCAGCTTTGTCCCCGAGGATCCCAAATGTTGTCCCTGAGGATCCAGACTGTATGTCCCCGAGGATCCAGACTTATGTCCCATGGGATCCAGACTGTATGTCCCCCCGAGGACCAGACGGGATTCCCTGAGGATCCAGACTGTATGTCCATGAGGGTCCAGAAATGTATGCCCCCGAGGATTCAGACTGTATTCCCTGTGGATCCAGATGTATTCCCATGAGGATCCAGACTGTTGTCCCACGAGGATCCGACTGTAGTCCCACTGGTCCCGACATAGTCCCATGAGGATCCCGACTGTATTCCCACGGGATCCAGATGATGCCCATGAGAACCAGATGTATGTCCCATGAGGATCCGCTGTATGTCCCCGGGATTAGACGGTATTCCCATGTGGATCCAGAGTATGTCCCTGGGCCCGACTGATGTCCCCCGAGGGTCCAGATGTATGACCCTGAGGATCCAGCTGATGACCACGAGGATCAGACTGTATACCCCCGAGGGGTCCGACTGTATGATCACGAGGAACAGCGTATGCCCCAGGATACAGACTGCTGACCCCCGGGATCCAGATGTTGACCCCAGAGGATACAGACTGTATGACCCGAGGTTCCAGACTGTATGACCCCCAGGGTCCCAAATGTAGACCACGGGATCCAGACTGTTGACCCCCGAGGATCCAGACTGTATGCCCACGAGGATCCCCACTGTATGACCCCGAGGGTCCAGACCCCAGCCCCGAGGATTCAGACTGTTGACCCCCGGTGATACGACTGTATGACCCCAAAAGGATACAGATGTATGACAACGAGGTAAGACTGTATGCCCACGAGGTACAACTGTATACCCACGAGGTACGACTGTAGACCCACGAGGATCAGACTGTATGAACCCGAGGGAACAGACTATATACCCACGAGGGGGTCAGACCCAGAGGAGTCTCCCACGAGGTTTGCCCACGAGGATCAACCCCCCCGAGGAGTCGACCCACGAGGATCGACCCCCCAGGGGTCAACCCCGAGGAGTCAGACCCAAGGAGTAGACCCAGAGGGGTCAGACCCACGGGGTCAGACCCACGAGGAGTCAACCCACGAGGGGTCAGACCCCGGGATCGCCCACGGGATGTCTCCTAAAACTTCAGAATATTTTTCCCGGGGGTCGGAGATTAATAATAAAAAAAAAGTCCATTAATTGCTATTAATGAAAAGTTACGGTTATCCGATTTTCCTCTATTGCGAGGGACAAAAAAATAATCGGTGTCGACAATGTTATGAAGATTAAAATCCATACAAAATGAAAAAATCATAGTGAGCGCAGTAAAAGAATCCCGGGGAAGTGGAGAATAATAAACTTAAATTGGGAAATTGGCAATTGGTAAAAATTTGGAGGTTTTTTTTTTATATTATGGCATTGTTTTCCATAAGGTAGAGAGATTTGCGTGTTTTGTGTGTGTTGTGTGTTGTGTGGTGTTGTGTGTGTGTTGTTGTGTTGGTGGTGTGTGGTGTGTGTGTGTGTGGTGTTGTGTGTGCGGTTGTGTGTGTTGGTTGTGTGTGTGTGTGGTGTGTGTGCGTGTATGTGTTGTGTACTCACCTATTTGTACTCACCTATTTGTGGTTGCAGGGGTCGAGTCACAGCTCCTGGCCCCGCCTCTTCGCTGATTGCTACTAGGTCCTCTCTCTCCCTGCCCCATGAGCTCTATCATACCTCGCCTTAAAACTATGTATGGTTCCTGCCTCCACCACATCACTTTCTAGGCTATTCCACGGCCTGACTACTCTATGACTGAAGAAATACTTCCTAACATCCCTTTGATTCATCTGAGTCTTCAACTTCCAATTGTGACCTCTTGTGTCTGTGTCCCATCTCTGGAACATCCCGTCTTTGTCCACCTCGTCTATTCCGCGCAGTATTTTATATGTCGTTATCATGTCTCCCCTGACCCTCCTGGCCTCCAGTGTCGTCAGGCCGATTTCCCTCAACCTTTCTTCATAGGACAATCCCCGTAGCTCTGGGACTAGTCTTGTTGCAAACCTTTGCACTTTCTCTAATTTCTTGACGTGCTTGACTAGGTGTGGATTCCAAACTGGTGCTGCATACTCCAGTATGGGCCTGACGTAGATGGTGTACAGAGTCTTAAACGAATCCTTACTGAGGTATCGGAACGCTATCCGTAGGTTTGCCAGGCGCCCGTATGCTGCAGCAGTTATCTGATTGATGTGCGCCTCAGGAGATATGCTCGGTGTTATACTCACCCCCAGATCTTTTTCCTTTAGTGAGGTTTGCAGTCTTTGGCCATCTAAACTATATTGTGTCTGCGGTCTTCTTTGCCCTTCCCCAATCTTCATGACTTTGCATTTGGCAGGGTTAAATTCAAGGAGCCAGTTGCTGGACCAGGCTTGTAGCCTGTCCAGATCTCTTTGTAGTCCTGCCTGATCCTCGTCCGATTCGATTCTTCTCATTAACTTCACATCGTCTGCAAACAAGGACACTTCTGAGTCTATCCCTTCCGTTATGTCGTTCACGTATACCAAGAACAGCACAGGTCCTAGGACTGACCCCTGTGGAACCCCGCTTGTCACAGGCGCCCACTCTGACACCTCGTCGCGTACCATGACTCGTTGTTTCCTCCCTGTCAGGTATTCTCTGATCCATTGCAGGGCCTTTCCTGTTATGTGTGCCTGGTCCTCTAGCTTTGCAGTAACCTCTTGTGAGGAACTGTGTCGAAAGCCCTTCTTGCAGTCCAAAAATACGCAGTCGATCCACCCCTCTCTCTCTTGTCTTACTTCTGTCACCTTGTCATAAAACTCTAGTAGGTTTGTGACACAGGATTTTTCCTTCCCTGAAACCATGCTGGTTGTCAATTATACACTTGTTTCTTTCCCAGGTGCCCCACCACTCTCCTCCTGATGATCTTCTCCATGACCTTGCATACTATACTCGTTAGAGATACAGGTCTGTAGTTTAGTGCCTCATGTCTGTCTCCCTTTTTAAAAATTGGGACTACATTTGCCATTTTCCATACCTCAGGGAGTTGCCCAGTTTCAAATGATGTGTTGAAGATCTTTGTTAATGGCTCACACAATATCTCTCTCCCCTTTTAAGGCCCATGGAGAGATGTTGTCGGGTCCCACCGCCTTTGAGGTGTCAAAGTTCGCATAGCAGCTCTTCAACCTCCTCCTTGGTTATATGTACCTCATCCAGCACTTGCTGGTGTGCCCCCCTGTTCTGATTTCTTGGAGTCCTACTGGTTTCCACTGTAAATACCTCTTTAAATCTTGTTGAGCTCCTGACATACCTCTCGGTCGTTTTTTGTGAATTCCCCATCACCCTTCCTCAGTCTATTACCTGGTCCTTGACTGTTGTTTTCCCTCCTGATGTGGCGTACAACAGCTTCGGGTCAGTTTTTTACTTTTGATGCTATGTCATTTTCATATTGTCTCTGAGCCTCCCTTCTTATCTGCATATTCGTTTTTTGGCTCTTGGGCTGATTTCTCTATTCCCCCTGAGTTCTCTGCCCTTCTGTACCTTTTCCATTCTCTAGTACACCTAGTTTTTGCCTCCCTACACCTTTGGGTAAACCCAAAGGGACTCGTTCTGTTCTTCCCATTATTTCTGTTTCCCTTGGGAACAAACCTCTCCTCTGCCTCCTTGCATTTTGTTGCTACATAGTCCATCATTTCTTGTACTGGTTTTCCTGTCAGTTCCCTCTCCCACTGAATGTCTTGAAGGAAGTTCCTCATGCCTGAGTAGTTCCCCCTTTTGTAGTTTGGTTTTTCCCAGCCTATTCCTGCTACTCTCTCCACTTGGAGCTCAACTATGTAGTCGAAGCACAGAACCACATGATCACACTGTGTGTGTGTGTGTGTGTG
>NC_069421.1:5965840-5990840 GCF_026875155.1 Cherax quadricarinatus
AAGTTTAATAAAGCTGCGAGTCACACGATCACCATCACTCAACGCTCTTTGAATTATTAATATATAAACTCTACGCGTTTATAGTATGATACTCACTTATTGAGAGGTTAAAGAGTCAGAATATATTCAAACTTTGCATTATTATTATTATTATTATTATTATTATTATTATTATTATTATTATTATTATTATTATTATTATTATTGTTATTATTATTATTATAATTTTCATGATCAATATTATTATTATTATTGTTATTATTATTATTATTATTATTATTATTATTATTATTATTATTATTATTATTATTATTATTATTATTATTATCGTTATTATTATTACTATTATTATTATTATTATTGTTATTATTATTATTATTATTATTATTATTATTATTATTATTATTATTATTATTATTATTATTATTATTATTATTATTATTGTCATCATTATTATTTTTATCATTATTACTATTTTTATTATTATTAATATTATTATTATTGTTATTAAATTCATGGAGCAGCATTGAACCTTCGACGGTTATACACCGCCCATGAAGTGAGAGGTAAACAGGTTTGATCCGAGGAAAGGGAAGACAGCTCCGCGTCGAAATTCATTTTCCACATTTTCCTAACATCCAGGTCCTTGAGAATACATCATCAGCTGTCAACGGTTGCAGTTGATCTGCTTAATTTTGGTGTCTTGGGGAGCATTTTCTGATGTATGTTACTTTTGTATCTCTGCATGTGACCAGTAATAAGAGTCTTCTCCTCTTCTCTCTGCAAGCGCTTTTCTGGTCCTTTCTTAGTCAACCAGGCTATTGTTGTTGGCGGCCAGAAGGAAAGCGTCCAGCTCACCACCAGTTTCAATAAAGGTCCTGGTCAGCTCACCACCAGTTTCAATAAAGGTCCTGGTCAGCTCACCACCAGTTTCAATAAAGGTCCTGGTCAGCTCACCACCAGTTTCAATAAAGGTCCTGATCAGCTCACCACCAGTTTCAATAAAGGTCCTGATCAGCTCACCACCAGTTTCAATAAAGGTCCTGGTCAGCTCACCACCAGTTTCAATAAAGGTCCTGGTCAGCTCACCACCAGTTTCAATAAAGGTGTGATCAGCTCACCCCCAGTTTCAATAAAGGTTCTGGCTCAGCTCAAACATTTTCAAAAAAGTCCTTGTCAGTTACCCATTGTTTCATTTCATGGGTTTGGTCAGTACAACCAGTTCAATTGAAAGGCTTCTGGAGCATCTATTACCTTCAGGCAAAGCCCGGCCATGCAACATTGTTACATATTCAACAATTTTCTCATTTACCTGTTAGCACCTCAATTGTTGTTTTTGTGTGTTGGTGTGTATCATGATGTGTGTGATGCGTCTGCAAGGAGTAAATATCCTTACAAAGGAATCTTCAAGGAAAGATTTACCATTGTTGTTTACATATGTGTTTCAATAGAAACACATAGACTGGGGACTAGTTGTTTGTGTGATGTACGTGTGACGCGAGGAGTGTATATTCATGAAAAACCGTGAGATAGACATTATAGCTTAAAACGTAATGCTGGGCAAATTAGACAATTGGCCCTGGTTCCAGTTGTTTAGTATGTGAGGAGAGAAAAGATGGGGGACTAATTTTTACTTCGGAGAAGCGGCGACGCGACGAAAGTATCCAAAATGAAATAGAGATAAGACTTATAGGATTGGAAGGTCCTCTATTTCTGTTTTGATCTTACTGGCCCTTCTTCCCCGAAGCTTAAACCAATTCTAAAGTTCAATCATTTTATTGTTGGCCTTGTTCATGTACAAAAGCCAAATGTAAGAATGAAAAGGATTTTGATTTGTGCAGTCTCTTCTCTTTTCATTTGATTTGCTCCACAGAGTCTATGTCTCTCTTAATAAAGTTCTAAATAGACCCAAATGTTGTCATAGTAAAAGGCTGCAATGCAACTTTGTCTCTCCATCACTTAAGTCTTCCACATCTTTTACTCTTGCAGAGACTTACCATCGCTGCCCCTTGACTCAGTCCTTGTATTACTAGTTTTCACTTATCACCTACGCCTTTATTCTTCGCCCACTTCCTTGTGTTCAATTCTCATTATTGCACCTTAACTGTCCCTTCTTCTCCTCTTCTTGCCACTCCAACTCTTGTCTTCAGACTCTCAGCTTCAGTACACAAAACTGTCCTTGTGAAAAACACCTTGATTATTGTTGCTTCGGAGACGTTGTTATTAAAATCTCTCTCCATCTCTCTCTCTCTCTCTCTCTCTCTCTCTCTCTCTCTCTCTCTCTCTCTCTCTCTCTCTCTCTCTCTCTCTCTCTCTTCGCTCTCTCTCTCTCTCTCTCTCCTCTCTCTCTCTCTCTCTCTCTCTCCTCTCCTCTCTCTCTCTCCTCTCTCTCTCTCTCTCTCTCTCTCTCTCTCTCCTCTCTCTCTCTCTCTCTCTCTCTCTCTCTTCTCTCTCTCTCTCTCTCTCTCTCTCTCTCTCTCCTCTCTCTCTCTCTCTCCTTGCCATCTTTCATCTCAGCACTTCTCTCTGCTAGGGTCTGTCTCTCTATCTTTACCCTCTGCACATTCGCATCTCTCCTCTCCTCTGCTCGGCTCCCTTGCCGTAGTTTCACCGCACTTTTGTTAACGTATGAGGTCTGCTTCTTAATTTTTGCCAATACATATGGGCCTCCATGCACCTTTGTGTTTACCGTATGTATGTATCTGTTGTATGTAGCAATGTATGTCTATAGATTTGGGTATTTTGAGTGTGTTTTGTTTGTGTTGTGTGTGTGTGTGTGTGTGTGTGGTTTTGGTGCGTGACAGACATAATGACAGGTGTTTTCTTAATTTCTACTTATTTCCCACCAAAAACAAAATTAAAAATGAGCTTTTTTATTATTCGGCCTTTCCAGCCACTTAATTTATTCCTCTCTCTCTCTCTCTCACTCTGTTTCTCTCTCTCTCTCATTCTCTTTCCCCCTCCCCCTTCAGTTCTCCCCTCAGTTATCCACTAGTCCAGAGTTGGAGCAAGAAGCAGTTTGCCTCAAATTTCCCTGAGGAATGACATTGGTCTCCTTCTACCCTCTCTTGACACACACACACACACACACACACATACACACACACACACACACACACACACACACACACACACACATACACACACACACACACACACACACACACACACACACACACACACACACACACACACACACACACACACACACACAACCACACACACACACACACACACACACACACACACACACACACACACACACACACACACACACATCAACAGCAGCCAACATGGTTTCAGGGACGGGAAATCATGTGTCACAAACCTACTGGAGTTCTATGACAGGGTGACAGCAGTACTACAAGAGAGAGAGAGGGGTGGGTAGATTGCATTTTCTTGGACTGCAAGAAGGCGTTTGACATAGTTCCACACAAGAGATTAGTGCAAAAACTGGAGGACCAGGCTGGGGTAACAGGGAAAGCACTACAATGGATCAGGGAATATATATCAGGAAGACAGCAGCGAGTCATGGTACTTGGCAAGGTGTCAGAGTGGGAGCCTGTGACCAGCGGGGTCCCACAGGGGTCAGTCCTAGGACCAGTGTTGTTTCTGGTATTTGTGAACGACATGACGGAAGGAATAGACTCCGAAGTGTCCATGTTTGCAGATGACGTGAAGTTGATGAGAAGAATTCTTTCAATCGAAGACCAGGCAGAACTACAAAGGAATCTGGACAGGCTGCAGACCTGGTCCAGCAATTGGCTCCTGGATTCAACCCCACCAAATGCAAAGTCATGAAGGTTGGGGAAGGGCAAAGAAGACCGCAGACGGAGTAGGGTCTAGGGGGCCAGAGACTACAAACCTCACTCAAGGAAAAAGATCTTGGGGTGATTGTAACACCAGGCACGTCTCCTGAGGCGCACATCAACCAAATAACTGCTGCAGCATACGGTATCCTAGCAAACCTCAGAACAGCATTCCGACATCTTAATAAGGAATCGTTCAGGACCCTGTACACCGTGTACGTTAGGCCCATATTGGAGTATGTGGCACCAGTCTGGAACCCACACCTAGGCAAGCACGTAAAGAAACTAGAGAAAGTGCAAAGGTTTGCAACGAGACTAGTCCCAGAGCTAAGGGGTATGTCCTACGAGGGGAGGTTAAGGAAAATCGACCTGACGACACTGGAGGACAGGAGAGATAGGGGGGGACATGATAACAACATACAAAATACTGAGAGGAATTGACAAGGTGGACAAAGACAGGATGTTCCAGAGATGGGACACAGCAACAAAGGGGACACAGTTGGAAGTTGAAGACAGATGAATCACAGGGATGTTAGAAAGTATTTCTTCAGCCACAGAGTTGTCAGAAAGTGGAATAGTTTGGAAAGCGATGTAGTTGAGGCAGGATCCATACATAGCTTCAAGCAGAGGTATGATAAAGCTCACGGTTCAGGGAGAGTGACCTAGTAGCGACCAGTGAAGAGGCGGGGCCAGGAGCTAGGACTCGACCTCTGCAACCTCAACTAGGTGAGTACACACACACACACACACACACACACACACACACACACACACACACACACTCACACACACACACACACACACACACACACACACACACATGCACACACACACACACACACCCCACACACACACACACACACACCACAACATACACACACATACATACACACACACACACACACACACACACACACACACACACACACACACACACACACACACACAACACACACACACACACACACACACACACACACACACACACACACACACACACACACACACACACACACACACACACACACACACACACACACACACACAATCAATACTTTCCAGTGTTCTCGAGAAAGCATCTGGTCTGTCTGTCTCTTTACCTGTACCTAAGTTTGCTATCAGCCTGCGACTAGAAGGTAAGGAATAATGAAAAATAAATACATGTATGTGTTTGCCACTACTAACCACACGAGAATTTTAGTGGAAGCATTTTTTTGTTATAGTTCACATGCTGTCTAAGTCTTTTGTCTCACTAATAAACATTATACTTTGTCGTTACTTTTGTTTGTGTTTCGCATATCTGTTGTAAAATCTGAGTATTTTTCCCATGGCCATGGTTGTTGTCTACGACTGGGGCAGAAAAGTGGTAGAGAATTAAGATACTTTTGAACAATTGCCGATAAACAGGAAAGGATGGGGGGGGGGGTTAAAAAAAGAAGAAGTGTGAAGGCATCGTTGACAGTAAACAATGTGGAGGAGACTGGTAGGATTTTAATTGTTAGAGTAAGTTAACTGAAAAGATTTGCATCTGACAATTCAGCACTTTTCCTGTACGTCAAAAGCTATAATTATAATAAAAAGTGGGAACCATCTTCCACTGCACATAGTAAAAAAAATGCATGTGCCACTGCAAAATCCCTGAATTAACTGTATTTGCTTCATCACCCAATTTATACATCTTACAAAGCCTTTGGAAACTTAACCTTTTGCTATATTATATATCACTTTTGCATGACCTAACTTGATCAAGCACCTGTTTTTTTTCTACCTGTTCTAATTTCCTGACCTGTTTTACATCAAACCATACCACGGGTGGGATTTGAACCCGCGGCCAGAGAGTCTCAAAACTCCAGACTCTCTGATCGCGGGTTCAAATCCCGCCCGTGGTATGGTTTGTTTGCAATCGTGTCATTACGATTTCGTGAGTCATGTTCTACATCATATTGCCTAAGTCAGGTGAAATTTATTCATGCCGTATTCAGTATCCATCCTACACTTGTTACACTGATTCCAGTGCTAGAAAACCAGCGGTCAATGTTTCCTTGATTCCTCATGCAGCCATATGCTGTTTAATTTTACATGTATCCGTAGAGACCACCGTTTTGGGGAGCCTTCGTATTGTCGTTGCCTCGACTGAACGGGCTCCAATCTCATGACAAAAACCCGAGTTAGGTGATTTTTTTCCTGGCGAATAAACCAACAACATAAACCCACTAGACGGTTGAAGAGGGATAAAATATTCAGTATTCTTCCTTCCTGTTATATTTCTTCCATGTGGGCTCGGTTGTACATGACAAAAATGTAATTTTTAATATATACAAACAAATATATAAATGAACTACCTCTGGTTGGGGATCCAAGTCCTCAAAGTGAATAAGAAGCACAGAGAGTTGATGTTTGGGGGAGTCTCCTAACCAGGAAAAAGTTGCGAGCCAATCTTGTCGGTTCTGGAGCCTCCGTTACACATTGCATGAAATTGGATAAGTCAATCCCCTTTTGCTGTGTACATAATAATTTTTAACCAGATAGGTGGGGAAAGAGGGAGTTAAATAGGGTGCTTGATTGGCATGCATGGAGGTGGTTATACCAGCGATTTTAATTGTTATACATTTGACACTGGCATTAAATTGACATTGTCAGTTAAACTACAAAAATACTATTTGTTTTTCTTCTGATAGTAGCTGTTATACTGTTAAAACTAGTGCTACACTGCTGACACTAGCTGTCATACTGTTAATACTTTCTGTTACACTGTTTATAGTAGCTGTTATACTGATACTGCTAGCTGTTATATTGATACTGCTAGCTGTTACACTGATACTGCTACTGTTATACTGATACTGCTAGCTGGTATACTGATACTGCTAGCTTTTACACTGATACTGCTACTGTTATACTGATACTGCTAGCTGTTATACTAATACTGCTACTGTTATACTGATACTGCTAGCTGTTATACTGATACTGCTACTGTTATACTGATACTGGTACTGTATTATTGATGCTGCTAACTGTTATACTGATACTGCTAGCTGTTATACTGTTACTGCTACTGTTATACTGCTATTGCTACTGTATTATTGATACTGCTAGTTGTTATACTGATACTGCTAGTTGTTATACTGATACTGCTAGCTGTTATACTGATACTGCTATCTGTTATACTAATAGATGTTACACTGTTTGTGCTGGCTGTTATACTAGTAATGTTAGTTGTCATACTGTTTATACTAGCCGGCATACTGTTGAAATTAGCCGCTGTGCTGTTGATTCTATCTGGGAAGATGTTGATATTACCTGGGAAATTGTTGATAATAGCTGGGTAAATGTTGATACTAGCTGGAAAATGTTGACACCAGTTGCTATAATGCTAATGCTAATTGGTACACTATAGATGTTATTGTAATACTCATAACAGTAATTTGAAACGCATAAAATCAGTTTTATTGCTGAAAACAGTACAGTTTAAGATTCCGATTGTTATGCTGCTGAAGCTAACTAATATAATATCGATGTCATTTCTCAAGATACTGAGATTATAACTTGATACTAACGGCTATTCATACAAATATTAAGGGTGAAACTACTGATAATAGCTGATATACTCTTTGTGCTGTTCTGCTGATTTTAGCTCATATGTGAAGACCTGTTTGTGTGCTCTCTGTGAATCTGAACCAGAATGCCCTCTCTTGAGCAACTTTACCAGCAGCTGAAAGAAGAGCTTAGGGTTGCTAAGCAGGAGATACGGCGATTAACGGAGGAGAACAAGAGGATTCGAAGTAATCCTCCTGTTGTGAGTCCCCAGGTTAAGAGGGGAGCTTGGTCAGTGGCCGGGCAACATGGAACCAAGCTGAGGATCAAGAAGACTGCTGGAGAGGCAGAAACAACGAGGACCCAGAAGACTGCTGTGGAAACTTCCAACCCATTTTCGGTGCTACCTGACGAATGTGGGTGTTCTACTGGGAATGTCACAACGAGCACCAAGGAAGCATTGGCTGACGTGAGTGAGACATCTCTGGAAACCCCAACGAAAACCATCGTGAACGTCTTGACGAATTCCACAAGTGAAGGAGTAGTGCTACCTAACGTATGTCAGTCGACTACTGGGAATATCACGACGGACGTCGCCAAGGAAGGTAAAAACATTGTTGTTGTTGGGGATAGCCAGATTATGTACATGGATAGGGCATTCTGCTTGAAGGATAGGAGTAGGAGGCAGAGACTGTGTTATCCTGGGGCTGGGATGAAGGATATTGTTAGCCGTCTGGATGACATCATGAGAGGTAATGGAAGCAATCCTATTATCTGCCTCAGTGCTGGAGGCAACGATGTTGGCAGACGTAGGAGTGAGGACTTGATTAGCAGGTATAGGTCAGCAATAGAGATAATTAGGAGGAAGGGTGGGAACCCTGTCATATGTGGTATTTTGCCAAGGAGAGGAGTTGGAAATGAATGGTTGTCCAGAGCAATTGGTGTCAATTGCTGGCTGGACAAATGCTGTAAGGAAAATGCGGTAACATTCATTGACAACTGGGACCTCTTCTATGGCAGAAATGACATGTACGCCAGGGATGGGGTTCACTTAATTAGGTGTGGGGTGGGAGCACTGGCCAACGCAGTGGAGGCAGCTGTTAGGTCTTTAAACTAGGAATAGTTAGTGGTATGGGTTTTGGCGGGAAAACAGTGAAGTCGCAGTGTACTAATATGAGTACTAGGAGAACTAGTAATAGGCAAAATGAGGTGGATATTGGAAAGCCAGTGGCACTAATTGACAAGGACAGTAATAGGATTAGTGGAATAACAGAAAGGAGCAGGAAGGGTAAAGAGAAAGGAGGGTCCTTAAATATATATTACACAAATAGTCGTAGTGCTAGGAATAAGATGGACGAGTTGAGATTAGTTGCTACTGCAGGTAACATTGATGTATTTGCCATAACTGAGACGTGGTTTAATTCAAAAAGTCGGGACATGCCTGCGAAATGTCACATCCAGGGTTTTAAATTGTTCCAAGTAGATAGAAGTGTCGGGAAGGGGGGTGGGGTGGCATTGTATGTCCGAGATCGCTTGAACTGTTGCATAAAAACGGGTATTAAGTCTGCAGTAACACATACAGAGTCTGTTTGGATAGAATTTTCGGAGGGGCATGAAAAATTGATTTTAGGAGTGATATACCGTCCCCCAAACTTAGATAGGGACCAGGGGAGACTACTATGGGAGGAAATTGTTAGGGCCACAAGGCACGATAATGTAGTAATTCTAGGAGACTTTAACTTTAGTCATATTGATTGGAATTTCTTGACTGGGAATTTAGAATCATACGACTTCTTAGAAGTAGTTCAGGATTGTTTTTTGAAGCAGTTTGTGACAGAACCTTCAAGGGGTAATAACCTGCTTGACTTAGTTCTGGCAAACAATGAATCCCTTGTTAATAATTTAGAAATTTCAGAGGACCTGGGTGCTAGCGACCACAAATCAATTACATGTAGAATTGAATGGAAGTATGATAATAGGGATAACTCAGTAACAGTCCCAGATTTTCGCTTAGCAGATTACGATGGGCTTAGAGAACACTTATCATCTGTTGACTGGGGTAACGAAGAGAGCTATCAATATGACAGTTTTCTGAACACTATACATACTGCTCAAAGAACGTTTATCCCGTATAAAGAAATTAGATCAAATAGAAATGACCCAAAATGGATGAATAATTGGCTGAAATATCTACTTGGGCATAAGAAAGGAATTTATAGGCGTATCAAAAGAGGTGAGGGTCATCTTATGAATCAGTATATTGACATTAAGGGACATTAAAAAGGGGATACGAAAAGCTAAAAGGGACTATGAAATTAAGGTTGCTAGGGATTCTAAAACTAACCCAAAAAGTTTTTTCCAGGTCTATAGAACAAAAGTTAGAGATAAGATAGGTCCCCTTAAAAATAACTATGGGCATCTTACTGACAAAGAGAATGAAATGTGCTCGATTTTAAATAATTATTTTCTCTCGGTTTTTACACAGGAAGACACTAACAATATTCCAGTAATTAATTTTTATAGTGGGCCAGAAGAAGATAAATTATGTAACATCACAGTCACTAGTGAAATGGTTGTGAAGCAGGTAGACAGACTGAAGCAAAATAAGTCGCCGGGTCCTGATGAGGTTTTTTCAAGGGTTCTTAAGGAATGCAAGATGGAACTCTGTGAACCATTAACTAATATTTTTAATTTATCTCTTCAAACAGGTGTAGTGTCTGATATGTGGAAGATGGCTAATGTAATTCCTATTTTTAAAACAGGGGACAAGTCGTTACCGTCAAATTACCGCCCAATAAGCCTGACCTCAATTGTAGGCAAATTACTAGAGTCAATTATAGCTCAGATTATAAGAAGCCATCTCGATAAGCATAGCTTGATTAATGATACTCAGCATGGATCCACAAGAGGCTGGTCTTGTCTAACTAATTTATTAACTTTCTTCAGTAAAGCTTTTGAGGCTGTTGACCACGATAAAGAGTTTGATATTATTTACTTAGATTTTAGTAAGGCTTTTGATAGAGTTCCGCACCAAAGACTGTTAAAGAAAGTGGGAGCTCATGGCATTGGGGGAAGGGTGCTCTCGTGGATCGAATCATGGCTCACAGACAGGAAGCAGAGAGTGTCCATAAATGGGGTTAAATCCGAGTGGGGATCAGTAACAAGCGGCGTTCCACAGGGATCAGTCTTGGGCCCTTTGTTGTTTATAATATATATCAATGATCTTGATGAAGGAATTAGTAGTGATATGAGCAAATTCGCCGATGACACAAAGATATGTAGGATAATTGATTGAAACGTAGATGTTATGGAACTTCAGGAGGATTTAAACAAACTATATTCTTGGTCAGAAAAGTGGCAGATGCAGTTCAATGTAGATAAATGCAAGGTTCTGAAGCTCGGGAGTGTCCATAAGTTAAATGATGCAGAACTTAGCCATACAGATTGCGAAAAGGACTTGGGGGTTATGGTGAGCAGCAACCTTAAACCAAGACAGCAATACCTAAGCGTACGTAATAAGGCAAATAGATTACTGGGATTTATATCAAGAAGTGTAAGCAACAGAAGTCCAGAGGTCATACTGCATCTTTATACATCATTAGTAAGGCCTCACCTAGATTATGCAGCTCAATTCTGGTCTCCATATTACAGAATGGACATAAATTCGTTAGAAAACATTCAGCGTAGGATGACTAAATTAATACATAGCATTAGAAATCTTCCTTATGAAGAAAGATTGAAGACCCTTAAGTTACATTCACTTGTTAGACGAAGAATGAGGGGAGACCTGATCGAAGTGTATAAGTGGAAGATAGGTATTAATAAAGGAGATATTAATAAGGTCTTGAGGATATCTCTCCAAGAGAGAACCCGCAGTAATGAATTTAAATTAGATAAGTTTAGATTTAGAAAGGACTTAGGAAAGTATAAGAACATAACATAAGAACATAAGAAGGGGGAACACTGCAGCAGGCTTGTTGGCCCATACTAGGCAGGTCCTTTACAAATCATCCCACTAACAAAACATTTGCCCAACCCAATTTTCAATGCCACCCAAGAAATAAGCTCTGATATGCAAGTCCCACTCAAATCCAACCCCTCCCACTCATGTACTTATCCAACCTAAATTTGAAACTACCCAAAGTCCTAGCCTCAATAACCCAACTAGGTAGACTGTTCCACTCATCAACTACCCTATTTCCAAACCAATACTTTCCTGTGTCCTTTCTAAATCTAAACTTATCTAATTTAAATCCATTACTGCGGGTTCTCTCTTGGAGAGATATCCTCAAGACCTTATTAATATCTCCTTTATTAATACCTATCTTCCACTTATACACTTCGATCAGGTCTCCCCTCATTCTTCGTCTAACAAGTGAATGTAACTTAAGGGTCTTCAATCTTTCTTCATAAGGAAGATTTCTAATGCTATGTATTAATTTAGTCATCCTACGCTGAATGTTTTCTAACGAATTTATGTCCATTCTGTAATATGGAGACCAGAATTGAGCTGCATAATCTAGGTGAGGCCTTACTAATGCTGTATAAAGCTGATAAATTAGACACATGTGCAACTCTTGTGTCTAATTTATCAACATGTCGGTTCTCTGAACCATTCATCTACAAACCTGTATAAAGCTGCAGTATGACCTCTGGACTTCTGTTGCATACACTTCTTGATATAAATCCCAGTAATATATTTGCCTTATTACTTTTATTTTTTTTTAAGTTACTTATACTATCTGTTAATTACTGATAATAGCTAGTATATTACAGATATACTTCTGATATTAGGTGAAATTATTACAAACTGCTATGTTACTAATACTTGTTTGTATATTACAGATGCTAGATGCTAGTTATTATGCCTTTAACAGTAGATATATTACTAATACTGACTGACTGCTGCTGCTGCTGCTTTTCATCCTCCTCCTCCTCGTTCTCCTCCTCCTCCTTTTCATCCTCCTCCTCCTCCTCCTTTTCATCCTCGTCCTCCTCGTCCTCCTCGTCCTCCTCGTCCTCCTCGTCCTCCTCGTCCTCCTCGTCCTCCTCGTCCTCCTCGTCCTCCTCGTCCTCCTCGTCCTCCTTTTCCTCCTCCTCCTCCTCCTCCTCCTCCTCCTCCTCCTACTAGCTCTAGCTGCACTATTCTGAGAGCTGTCTTGAGAAACATGAAGTTGACGTCAGTAGGAATGCGAGGAAAGAAAGCTTATATAGTTGTGACTCGAATGAAGCCTTCAATTGTGAGGCAATCTGAAGAAACAACAGCTGGGTCAGAGCTGATGGTGTGACAGCAACATATGTGGCTGTTGCTGCCATGGTAGGAAATGATGAATGAGGTGCAGGAGAGAATAAACGAGGAGTGGGAGAGGATGAAGGTGGAGCAGGTGATGATAAAGTGGAAGTAGCAATCCTGGACGCTGATCAGGAGATGGAAAATTTAGAGCAAAAAGGTAAACAAAAGTGAAAGATTAACGAGGAGGCAGAGAGAAATGAGGAGAAAATATATGAGGAGATGAAAAATGAGTAGGAGAGAATAAACGAGTAGAAGAGTGTGAAATAAGAGCAGAAGATAAACAAAGAGCGTAAGATAAACGAAGAACATAAGATAAACGAAGAATAGAAAATGAAAGAAGAGCAGAAGGTAAACGCGGAGATCAAGACAAATGAGGAGCAGAAAAGAATAGACGAGGACAGTATAAATGCAAGCCGGAGAATATAACTAAGAACCAAAAAAAAAAAAATAAAAGACGAACATGAGAGAATAAACGAGAATGAGAAGTTCAGCTACAGAGGAGTATATAAACAATGACCAGGAGATAATAAACGAGAAGCAGGACAGGATAAACGAGGAGCAGGTGATAACTATACTAGCAGCTAGAGAAGAGAAGACAGGAGCAGGTGATAAATAAAGTAAAAAACAGATAAATCGGGAATATCGAGAGACTGTGTTTGTAGTCTTTCAAAAAAGGGATTGAGGAGATGTTTTCGTAGCGGCAGTAGAAACAGAGGAAGAAGACAGAAGGGATAAAAAGAGCTGTCTGTAACACCAGGTCAGTGTCGTAAAGAACTGTCAACTTCTAATACGATACCGACAGTTGCCTTTAACAGTCGTCGTTTTCTTCTTTACGAGAGCCGGGAAAGGCTCTTAGAGCAATCTATTTCCGATTATTTGAAGGCAAATAGCTCTTGCAGGCCCTGCATTTCCTCGAGGCAGTCTGAATGCCAATACCCCCACAGGCCCTCGCCTGCATATCAGACTTGCGGCTACACGCACAGGCAAATAGACAAATATCTGCTTAACCCCTCCCCCCAATCCCTACAACAACACACACACACACACACAACACACACCACCACACACCACACGCACACAAAACACACACACACACACACACACACACTCAACACCACACCACACACTCTCCTCCTGATAATCTTCTCCATGCAAAATCATGGAGAAGATATCCAGGAGAAGAGTGGTGGACACCTAGAAGAATGATCTCATCACAGCAGCCCAGCATGGTTTCAGGGACGGGAAATCCTTGTCCCCATCCTACTGGAGTTCTATTCATGTGACAGCATAAGACAAGAGGAGGGTGGGTGGATTGCATTTCTTGAGACTGCAAGAAGGCGTTTGACACGTTTCCACACAAGAGATTGGTGCAAAAACTGGAGGACCAAGCGGGATAACGGGGAAAGGGCACTACAATGGATCAGGGATATTGTCGGGAAAGGGACACAGCGAGTATGGTTCGTGGGAGGTTGTCAGAGTGGGACCTGTGACCAGGGGGGTTTCCCGCAGGGGGCACCCTAGGACAGTGCTGTTTCTGGTATTGTGAAGGGACATGACGGAAGGAATAACTTGAGGTGCCCGTTGAGATGGACGTGAAGTTGATGAAAGAAATACACTGATCGAACCGGCAGAACTACAAAGGGATTCTGGACAGGCTGCAGAAACTGGTCCAGCAATGGTCCTGGAGTTCAATCCCACCAAGTGCAAAGTCATGAAGATTGGGAAGGGCAAAGAAGGCGCAGACGGAGTACAGAGGGTAGAGACTACAAACCTCACCAGGAATAAAGATCTTGGGGATGAGTAAAAAACCCAGACAATCTCTGAAGGCACATAAACAAATAATCTGCAGCATAGGGCGCCTAGCAAACTAGAACGCATTCCGACATCTTAATAAGGAACGTTCAGGACCCTGTACACCGTATACGTTAGCCATAGTGGAGTATGCGGCACAGTTGGAAACCAACCTAGCAAGCACGTAAAGGAATCTAGAGAAAGTGCAAAGGTTTTGCAACAAGAAGTCCCAGAGCAAGAGTATGTCCTACGAGGAGAGGTTAAGGAAATCAACCGGAAACTGGAGACAGGAGAGATAGGGGGGACATGATAAGACATACAAATACGAGAGGAATTGACAGTGGACAAAACAGGATTTTCTGAATTGACACAGTAACAGGGACTCAGTTGGAAGCTAAGACCACTAGATGAATCAACAGGATGATAGGATATTTCTTCAGCCACAGGTAGTCAATATAAATTGGAAGCGATGTATGGGGCAGGATCCACATAGCTTTAAGCAGAGGTACGATAAAGCTCACGGCCTCACGGGAGAGTGACCTGAAAGCGAATCATGAAGAGGCGGGCCAGGAGCTCGACACGACCACGCAAACCTCAACTAGGGAGTACCAACTAGGTGAGTCCACGGTTAAGGAGGCAAAAAACAAAGTGCAATAGAGAATGGAAAAAGTACAGAAGGCAGAGAACCACGAAAATAGGGAGATCAGTCGCAGAGCCAGGAATGAGTATGCACAGGTAAGGAGGGAGGCCCAGCGACAGTTGAAAATGACATGGCATCGAGAATCAAGACTGACCCGAAACTGTTGTATAGCCACATTAGGAGGAAGACAACAGTCAAAGACCAGGTGATCAGATTAAGGACAGAAGGTGGAGAACTCACATGAAATGATCAGGAGGTATGTGAGGAGCTGAACAGGAGATTTAAGGAAGTTTTTACAGTAGAGACAGGAAGGGCTGTGGGAAGACAGCACAGAAGGGAGCATCAAGAGGGAATATACCAACAAGTGTTGGATGACATACGAACAACTGAGGAGGAGGTGAAGAAGCTCCTAAGTGACCTTGACACCTCAAAGGCGATGGGACCGGACAACATCTCCCCATGGGTCCTTAGAGAAGGAGCAGAGATGCTGTGCGTGCCTCTAACCACAATCTTCAACACATCCCTTGAAACTGGGCAACTACCTGAGAAATGGAAGACAGCTAATGTAGTCCCCATATTTAATAAAGGAAACAGAAACGAGGCGCTAAACTACAGACCTGTGTCTCTGACATGTATTGTGAGCAAAGTCACGGAGAAGATTATCAGGAGGAGAGTGGTCGAACACCTGGAAAGGAACAAGATTATAAATGAAAACCAGCATGGGTTCATGGAAGGCAAATCTTGTATCACAAACCTTCTGGAGTTTTATGACAAGGTAACAGAAGTAAGACACGAGAGAGAGGGGTGGGTAGATTGCGTTTTCCTAGACTGCAGGAAGGCCTTTGACACAGTTCCCCAAAAGAGATTAGTGCAGAAGCTGGAGGATCAGGCGCATGTAAAAGGGAGGGCACTGCAATGGATCAGGGAATACCTGACAGGGAGGCAGCAATGAGTCATGGTACGAGAAGAGGTATCACAGTGGGCGCCTGTTACGAGCGGGGTCCCACAGGGGTCAGTTCTAGGACCAGTGCTATTTTTGATATATGTGAACGACATGATGGAAGGAATAGACTCTGAAGTGTCCCTGTTCGCAGATGATGTGAAGTTGATGAGAAGAATTAAATCGGACGAGGATGAGGCAGGACTGCAAAGAGACCTGGACAGGCTGGACATGTGGTCCAGTAACTGGCTTCTCGAATTCAACCCAGCCAAATGCAAAGTCATGAAGATTGGGGAGGGGCAAAGAAGACCGCAGACAGAGTATAGGCTAGGTGGACAAAGACTACAGACCTCACTCAGGGAGAAAGACCTTGGGGTGACCATAACACCGAGCACATCACCGGAGGCACACATCAAGCAAATAACTGCTGCAGCATACGGGCGCCTGGCAAACCTGAGAATAGCGTTCCGATACCTTAATAAGGAATCGTTCAACACACTGTACACTGTGTATGTTAGGCCCATACTGAAGTATGCAGCACCAGTCTGGAACCCACACCTGGTCAAGCACGTCAAGAAGTTAGAGAAAGTACAAAGGTTTGCAACAAGGCTAGTCCCAGAGCTCAAGGGAATGTCGTACGAGGAAAGGTTAAGGGAAATCGGACTGACGACACTGGAGGACAGAAGGGTCAGGGGAGACATGATAACGACATACAAGATACTGCGGGGAATAGACAAGGTGGACAGAGATAGGATGTTCCAGAGAGGGGACACAGGGACAAGGGGTCACAACTGGAAGCTGAAGACTGAGACTAGTCACAGGGACGTTAGGAAGTATTTCTTCAGTCATAGAGTTGTCAGGAAGTGGAGTAGCCTAGCAAGTGAAGTAGTGGAGGCAGGAACCATACATAGTTTTAAGAAGAGGTATGATACAGCTCAGGAAGCAGAGAGAGAGAGGACCTATTAGCGATCAGTGAAGAGGCGGGGCCAGGAGCTGAGTCTCGACCCCTGCAACCACAATTAGGTGAGTACACACACACACACACACACAACACACACACCACACACACACACACACACACACACACACACACACACACACACACACACACACATACAAAGTTATTGATCTTTTCCATAAGCGATTCACACATAAAAATCAGATACTGAGAACTATTAGAAGCGAGTAAATACCTGGTAGAAGTGGGAGTGGAGAGGAGACGAACAGGAGAAAATAACAAACTACAATATATATATAACGCGAGAGACTATGGCGAGATGAAAAGCTACTTCAAAAAAATGAATCGAAGAAGAGAGCTTAAAAGTGGTAATTGGTTTTGATATTACAGCGAAGCAACAAATAAAAACATGTAAAAGATAAGGAGAGGAAACATGAAAGAAATTTAGGTCAGTGGTTCAGCTAAGGTTGCAAGAATGTCCACAAAATACAAATAATCTCAAATTTATAGATGAAACGTTTCACGACATTTCGGTCCGTCGTGGACGATTATAGATTCATATTACTTGATAATGGTCCAGGAGGCGACCGAAGTTGAGTTATTGCGAATTGTTCCATTCACGGTGGTACGAATTTTTCTCGAATTTGTAATGACACTGAAGACTTATAGAGCACACAAGACGAAGACAACAGATAAGTAAGAGATCGTCACTATGTAAGAATAAGAACGGAATCTGAGAGATAATTAGAAAATAATATAGTACCAGACGTTATAACGAACCCATAGTTGCCTCAAAGAGACATGACAGAGAAGCCGAAGTGTTGAGACTGAAGAAGAAAGAAGGATTACCTTCAATATAATGAAGGAGAGAAAGATATGCAAGCAACTTGATAATTATAGATGAATGGCTCAGAGAACCGACAAGTTGATAATTAGACACAAGTACAACACCTGGGCATCTTTGTTGCGGAAGCGTTTCGACACACAGTGGTTTCATCAGTTCGATACTAAGAAGAGTAGTGAAGATCAAAAGGAGATCGAGGTAGTCAGTCCCTCAGCCCCTCAGCCTTCAGGCTGAGGAGAGAGATTATTCGTATTTCCATGGGAAAACGCTGAACTCTCATGGGTCCTACAGCGCATGAGGAATCGGAGATAATCAGTGAAGATATTCATAGAGAAGAGGGGAGCAATAAGAGATAAAGGAGGACACGAACCGGAAAATAAAGCACTATATGAATCCAGCACGACTAAATTAGAGAACCTGACAACTTATTCCCTTGCAAAATGAAATAGTTAATTCACTACGCTACATATGTCCTACCGTCCAAGTCGGACCGAAACGTCGTCGTAAGCTCCTTTCTTCTATGTGCGGGTTATTTGTCTATTGTTCCAGTTAGGGTATTGTGCCTTTTTAGTTCTTTAGTGTATTCATTGTAGATCCACATATTGTCGGTATCACTATACCTTTCTACTTAGTGGACTCATTTTGTGACCTAATTCTTATGGATTTCAACAACTGGCTAGATACATATTAATACAAAGAAAGAGAACTAGGCCGCTGATAATGACCTGCCTATATAGCCCCCAATAGACGAAAATTAACATTTTTACGTGAATACCTACATTCGTATGAACGTATGAATACCTACATTCGTATGAACGTATGAATACCTACATTCGTATGAACTTATGAATACATGCATTCATACGACATGAACAGATTTATGCACTAAAATTTAACAATACTTAAGAATAAATCACATTGCACTTTATGCTTTAATTTTGCTAAAAGTAATTAGTAGGAACAATTGAGTTAGGTAGGCATAAGAGGTCTTTGTATTACATGATTCACTGCCTTCAAATATAAAGAGCTTTTCCACTCTGAATCTCATCAGTCGTGTCGGATTCGCCGGACTCAAACATGTGCCAATAAAGAAAAAAGCATTGTTGCCATTTTTTTCGTCAGGGAAGACAGGGGGTAAGGGAGAGGGGGTAATGGGAAGGGGTTAGGGGGGGAAAGGGGGTTAGGGGGGGAAAGGGGGTTAGGGGGGAAAGGGGGTTAGGGGGGATTAATTGCATCATACTGTACTTATAAGATGAGAGGCGCGTATATTAGTTTTTCTCTTCACCGAGGCCTTCATTTATTTTTCAGTCTAGATTCCATCTGTCTGTCTGTCTGTCTGTCTGTCTGTCTGTCTGTCTTTCTCTCTCTCTCTCTCTCTCTCTCTCTCTCTCTCTCTCTCTCTCTCTCTCTCCCTCTCTCTCTTCTCTCTCTCTCTCTCTCTCCTCTCTCTCTCTCTCTCTCTTCTCTCTCTCCTCTCTCTCTCTCTCTCTCTCTCTCTCTCTCTCTCTCTCTCTCTCTCTCTCTCTCTCTCTCTCTCTCTCTCTCTCTCTCTCTCTCTCTCTCTCTCTCTAATCCTCTGGTGTTTCTCATATTCCTCTGCATCTCTGCTTCGCCAGCTCCTGCCTTCGTTTAGTGTGGGAGAGGGGAAGTAGTACTCTCATGTTTGCAGAGTCAATTGGAAAGTCAGCTCTTCTCATTCGGAGCTATTTACTTCACAAATTTTATTTTCAGGATTTTTTTATTTCGTTTAGTAGTTCAAATGTGAGCCTCTGTGTGTGTGTGTGTGTGTGTGTGTGTGTGTGTGTGTGTGTGTGTGTGTGTGTGTGTGTGTGTGTGTGTGTGTGTGTGTGTGTGTGTGTGTGTGTGTGTGTGTGTGTGTGTGTGTGTGTGTGTGTGTGTGTGTGTGTGTGTGTGTGTGTGTGTGTGTGTGTGTGTGTGTGTGTGTGTGTGTGTGTGTGTGTGTGTGTGTGTGTGTGTGTGTGTGTGTGTGTGTGTGTGTGGGTCTGTGTGAGAGATGTCACAGCTGTTTTTAACATGTTTTCAGTCTGGCTAACTGTTTTTCCTGAATCAATTCATAAATGTTACGTACTTTGTTTACACTCCAACAGCACGTCAAGTCATGAAAACCACTTGCCTCCATTCACTCCTGTCTAACACGCTCACACACGCTTCTTGGATGTCCAGGCTCCTCGCATGAAAAAACTTCTTTACCCCCTCCCTCCAGCCACTCCAAGGTCGATCCCCACCTACTTTCCCTTCTCTACAGATTTATACGCCCTCCAAGTTATTCGCTTTTGCTCCATCCTCTCTAAATGTGCAAACAACCTCAGCCCTCTTCTCAAAAAATTTTTTTGTATTACCGTTAATCTTAATTTCTAAACTACAAATTCTCTGCATAATTCTCACACTATATATTGCCGTCATACACCACATCTACACTGCCTCGAGCCTCTTTTTTTTTTTAACAAGTCGGCCGTCTCCCACCGAGGCAGAGTGACCTAAAAAGAATATGCTTTCATCATCATTCAACACTGGAGGCTGGACTGCCATGTAGCGCTAAATGGTTCAGATATGTTGATGACATCTTGTGTCTTTGGCCAAATGATATGGCCCTGGATACATTTTTACCAAGACTTAACACTTTAGTCCCGTCTATTAAATTCAGCGTGGAGAAAGAGGTGGACTGTAAACTTCCATTCTTAGATGTGCTGATACACCGGGTACAAAGAAAGTTTAAGTTTGCAGTATATAGGAAGGCCACCAATTTGCGCTCATACATTCACTACTATTCCAACAATGAGACTAGAGTTAAAAGGAGTGTATTTCTTACTATGTTTCTGAGAGCCTATAGAGTGTGCAATCCGGAGTTCCTAGATGAAGAAATTAGGAAAATATTTGACACTGGCATGAAACTGCGACATCCTAAAGCGTTTGTGAAATCTGCGTTGCTGGCAGCTAAGAAAACTTATTATAGAACAGAACCTAAGACAACACCTCAGACCAAGAATGTGCTGGTCCTCCCATACAACGAGAATTTATCCTGCTGAATGCTCTTATTAGATTTAATATACAAGTAGTTTTCAAAAATTCACGGACTGCTAGAAGCATTCTGATAAAGAATTCACCACAACTACGTGTTGGTGGTGTCTACAGAGTTGGTTGCAACGGTTGCAGTCTCTCCTATTTGGGACAAACGGGAAAAGCATTAGAAATGAGAATTTCCCAACACCGTTATTCGATATGTATAGCACAGGAATCGAACGCGATTTTCAACCAAATCAGAGCTTGTAATAACCGTCAAATTGGTGGGAAGCAAGAGTCATCTTCCCTTGTTCCTCATGGTTTGAAAGGAATATTGTAGATTCAGCGATTATTAAGCATAATAGGCATTCATCATACAATATCAGTGACGGGTTGTTCAAATTAGATGCGTTTTTAGTTGAGGCAATAGTACACAGTCTAAAATTGGGCTCTTGTACAAATGCATCAGACTGTCTTCAAAGTAGTGCCACACTGAGGAATTAGGCCTCTTTTTTTTTTTAAGTTTCAGAAGGTTGGCCCAGAATTTGCCTCAAAATTATGTGGGTTGAATAACTGGCCGTCTTCCTTGCTATTACAGATGTCTCCCTCTTTAAATGAGTTTATTTTAATGAGCCCCGTTTCTTTTACATAACTTTTAGAAGTCTCCCCTTTAAATGTTACCGTTTTCTCGTCCCCTTTAAATGGACCCGCTTTCCCGTGAGTGGCTATCTCATACTTGCCAGTGACTTCTATATCACTGACAATATCTTTATGTATGTAAAGTTACTGATATCATAGGCGAATGTGACCAATTTTTTTAATATTGCCAGGTTAATTTCGTTTAGGCTATTGCATTATCAGTGCTTGTGGGATTTTTCTAATGCTATAATATTCATTCTTTCTGTCTATGGGCACTGGTTTGCCTAGGGGCCCTTCCAGTACCCTTCTCTCTCTCTCTCTCTCTCTCTCCTTCCCCCTCCCTCCCTCACTCACTCCAGTGAAGACGTCCTTTGGGAACGTACTTGCTTGGACATCCTCCTCTTTTCCGCAATTTTGCAAGCTCCTGATGATGCGTTGATTGCAACACGAAAGGCCTAGAGCTACCATTCTACTCCCTCTGTGGCTGTTTTGCACACACACACACACACACATATTATTATATATATATATATATTATATATATATATATATATATTTTATATATATATATATATATAATATAAATATATATATATATATATATATATATATATATATATATAAATATATATATTATATGTATATATATATATGTATATATATATATTATATATATATATATATATATATATATATATATATATATATATATATATATATATTATATATATATATATATATATATATATTGAAGGTAAGGTACCACCTCTAGAATTTTACTGGGGACCCTCATCCTCAGAGAAGACAATAAACGTACCTAAGAGAAAACTCAAGGTTCTCCCCAGAGGTGTTTGAATATTTTCTTCTCCTACCACCCCCTATAATTTATATTATATTACTTGACAGAATACATTGATATAAAACACAAGAATACACTGGTAAAATAATACACTGGTATAATATATCAAAGGTTATGAATCTCCTCTAGCTCCTCCGAAGCCGGACGCGAGCCCAGTATGCAGCATGCATTTCCCCTCTGGATGGCCACGCTGAGGCGCTGGAACATGAAAGTGGCTGCCCTTGGGTCCCTGGTGGTGTCGATAAGTCTGGAACACAGTTATTTAAGGAATCGTGTGGCATGTTTTCCCCATGATCCCAAGGTCTCTGATCCCACTGGGACTAATTGATACTGTTGGCTAATGTCCCTGTATTTGCTGATCTTGTACTCCTCCCTGTGGTCAGCAGCTCCTCCCTGTCGCCCCACACTGTGATGGATATAGGTGTTAGCCAGTGTGGACACACAGGTATAGTCCCATGCTAAGAGCTTGCCATTCTTCCAAGGATAGATGGTGAACCCATCGGGGCGGTTTGCTGGGTTGTGGGTATTGTTGGCTGCTAGTGATATATATATATATATATTTTTTTTTATTTTTTTTTTTTTTATTATCACACTGGCCGATTCCCACCAAGGCAGGGTGGCCCGAAAAAGAAAAACTTTCACCATCATTCACTCCATCACTGTCTTGCCAGAAGGGTGCTTTACACTACAGTTTTTAAACTGCAACATTAACACCCCTCCTTCAGAGTGCAGGCACTGTACTTCCCATCTCCAGGACTCAAGTCCGGCCTGCCGGTTTCCCTGAATCCCTTCATAAATGTTACTTTGCTCACACTCCAACAGCACGTCAAGTATTAAAAAAACCATTTGTCTCCATTCACTCCTATCAAACACGCTCAGCATGCCTGCTGGAAGTCCAAGCCCTCGCACACAAAACCTCCTTTACCCCCTCCCTCCAACCCCTTTCCCAGGCCGACCCCTACCCCGCCTTCCTTCCACTACAGACTGATACACTCTGAAGTCATTCTGTTTCGCTCCATTCTCTCTACATGTCCGAACCACCTCAACAACCCTTCCTCAGCCCTCTGGACAACAGTTTTGGTAAACCCGCACCTCCTCCTAACTTCCAAACTACGAATTCTCTGCATTATATTCACACCACACATTGCCCTCAGGACATGACATCTCCACTGCCTCCAGCCTTCTCCTCGCTGGCAACATTCATCACCACGCTTCACACCCATATAAGAGCGTTGGTAAAACTATACTCTCATACATTCCCCTCTTTGCCTCCAAAGGACAAAGTTCTTTGTCTCCACAGACTCCTAAGTGCACCACTCACTCTTTTTCCTCATCAATTCTATGATTCACCTCATCTTTCATAGACCCATCCGCTGACACGTCCACTCCCAAATATCTGAATACGTTCACCTCCTCCATACTCTCTCCCTCCAATCTGATATTCAATCTTTCAACCTAATCTTTATGTTATCCTCATAACCTTACTCTTTCCTGTATTCACCTTTAATTTTCTTCTTTTGCACACCCTACCAAATTCATCCACCAATCTCTGCAGCTTCTCTTCAGAATCTCCCAAGAGCACAGTGTCATCAGCAAAGAGCAGCTGTGACAACTCCCACTTTGTGTGTGATTCTTTATCTTTTAACTCCACGCCTCTTGCCAAGACCCTCGCATTTACTTCTCTTACAACCCATCTATTTAAAAATATTAAACAACCACGGTGACATCACACATCCTTGTCTAAGGCCTACTTTTACTGGGAAAAAATTTCCCTCTTTCCTACATACTCTAACTTGAGCCTCACTATCCTCGTAAAAACTCTTCACTGCTTTCAGTAACCTACCTCCTACACCATACACTTGCAACATCTGCCACATTGCCCCCCTATCCACCCTGTCATACGCCTTTTCCAAATCCCTAAATGCCACAAAGACCTCTTTAGCCTTATCTAAATACTGTTCACTTATATGTTTCACTGTAAAACACCTGGTCCACACACCCCCTACCTTTCCTAAAGCCTCCTTGTTCATCTGCTATCCTATTCTCCGTCTTACTCTTAATTCTTTCAATTATAACTCTACCATACACTTTACCAGGTACACTCAACAGACTTATCCCCCTATAATTTTTGCGCTCTCTTTTATCCCCTTTGCCTTTATACAAAGGAACTATGCATGCTCTCTGCCAATCCCTAGGTACCTTACCCTCTTCCATACATTTATTAAATAATTGCACCAACCACTCCAAAACTATATCCCACCTGCTTTTAACATTTCTATCTTTATCCCATCAATCCCGGCTGCCTTACCCCTTTCATTTTACCTACTGCCTCACGAACTTCCCCCACACTCACAACTGGCTCTTCCTCACTCCTACAAGATGTTATTCCTCCTTGCCCTATACACGAAATCACAGCTTCCCTATCTTCATCAACATTTAACAATTCCTCAAAATATTCCCTCCATCTTCCCAATACCTCTAACTCTCCATTTAATAACTCTCCTCCCCCTATTTTTAACTGACAAATCCATTTGTTCTCTAGGCTTTCTTAACTTGTTAATCTCACTCCAAAACTTTTTCTTATTTTCAACAAAATTTGTTGATAAACATCTCACCCACTCTCTCATTTGCTCTCTTTTTACATTGCTTCACCACTCTCTTAACCTCTCTCTTTT
>NC_069421.1:5998340-6015947 GCF_026875155.1 Cherax quadricarinatus
AACACTATAAAAAAACTTTTAACCTTAAACACATGTGCAACTTTTGGGGGTATCTTTTTTTGGGGAAACTTTTCGCCACCAGGGGGCTTCATCATCCATACCCTTCCCCAAAACGGGAGGAGAATGAGGTAACCCCAGCCCCAAACCCCTTGGCCCGTGGGGCCACCCCCCATCAATTTTGGAATAGAATACGGCAGAAGGGTTATAAACCGTAGGTATGAGAGGTGCACAGCATGGGTTGGTGTCACATTTGTTCAATTGGAAGTAGGTGTCCCCAAAATTAGGAAAGCGAAAATTTCCCAAGTATTAAGGGTCCCCAAAAAGTTGCATGTTGACAGGTTTTTCAGAAAAATGGTTTTAGAGAACCGACATTTGATAAATTAGACACTGTGCAATTCTTTGGGGATCTTTATTTTAGGAAACGTTTCGCCCCAAAAGTGGCTTCATCAGTTTGGGGGACGACCCCACTTCCCAATTTGGAAAAAATGGGGCAAAACCCCCTAAAGACCCGCTGCACCTCTCATACCCCCGGTTTAAAGCTCCTTCTCCGCCCCTTAAAGCCGTTTCTATTCAAGATTTATGGGGCTGACCCCATCAACTCAAGGTTGAGGGGTGATTTTCCTCTTCTCCTTTCCCGTTCTTCGAGATTTTCTTTGTAAAAGGACTGATGAAGCCACTTTTTGGGGAAACGTTTTCAATTAAAAAATACCCAAAAGGGTTTCACATGTGCTAATTTTTTCAAAATTTCGGTTCTTGAAAACCCTTTTCTCAAAAAATATTACCATTATAAAAACCCTGCAAAAAAAATGTTTAATTTTTTTTTTCTTTAACACAGCTTGACCCCATCATTAGGGCAATTAAAAACCTTTCACCAAACCCCTATAAACCCTTTTTTGTACACACAAATTTCTCTAGAAAATATATTCTTAAACAAAACCCATTCCCTTCCACATCCCCATTTCCTTTTTTCTCTCTGGTCCACCTCTCTTTGGCTCACATTTTTTTAAGTAATTGTTTACCCCCTCTTAAAAATTTTCTTTGGTTCATTTAGGTCTTTTCTGGTACCTACTCCTTTTTACTTCATCTGCCGTTATTCCGATAAAATTTATGTTATTATCGTAACTCGTGTGCTTTTTTATCCCCGTTCTTTGGGAAAACGATTAATAACCCCTTTTTTTCCTTTTGTCGTGCCGACAAAAGGGAAAAATTTGGGCAATTAGAAGAAAATCATTTAAAATTAAGTTTTCCCTTTCCCAAAAATTTTTTCTTGTACGTTTTTTTGATATGTATTTTTTCATATATTTGAATTTAAAAATTTAAAAATTTTGTACCAAAAGAATCTTTGAAAAAATCCCCCAACCTAATTTTAACAACCGCAATTTTTAAATTTTTGGGCCCAATCCAAGTAAATATATTTTAGATAAATTTTTCAAAAGTTAATAAAAAACAGACACAATGAAAAATATTTTTTCGTTAGGTTCAGAAAGATTTTTTTCGAAAATTTTTTAGCAAAAAAAAAAAAAAACACAAAATTTTCGCTTTCCTTTTCGGCAAAAAAGAGGTTTTTATTTTAAACCAAAAACCCCAAAATTTTTTCCCTATTATACGATATATTATAAAAATTATTTTTATAATAAAATATTATATATATATATATATATATATATATATAAAAATATTTAAATATATATATATAATATATATATATATATATATATATATATATATATATATATATATGTCGTGCCGAATAGGCAGAACTTGCGATTTTGGGCTTAAATAGCAACGCTCATCTTGCCATATAGGACAAGTGAAATTTGTGTATGCAATAATTTCGCCAAAATCATTCTGAACCTAACGAAAAAAATATATTTCACTGTGTTTGTTTAGTATTAAATTACTGTAAACAAATCTAAAATATATTTAGTTAGGTTAGGCTAAAATAAATTGCGCTTGTTATAATAAGGTTGGGTAAAGTTTTCTAAGTTCCTTTTGGTGCAAAATTATAAATTTTTACATCAACATTAATGAAAAAAATATATCTCTAAACGTACAAGAGAAAATTTTAAAAAGGATTTAATTTTAAATGAGTTCTTGCTAATTGACCAGTTTTACATATTAGGCACGACATATATATATATATAAATATATATATATATATATATATATATATATATATATATATATATATTATATATATATTATATATATATATATATATATATATATATACATATATATATATATATATATATATTATATATAAAATATATATATATATTATAATATAAAATATATTATATATATATATATATATATATATATATATATCAAGGAATTCGCAAGAGCAGGCGAAATATACACAAACACTGATCTCTGGCTGAAGGAGACTCGAACCTACGAACCTTGGAACAAGGTACGCAGTGCTATACCAGGGGATTAGATGAAAAGCTGTAAGCCTACTCCCTGAAAGCTGGCTGCCTTGGATCAACGTGTAGCGCAAGCTGCACGCCAAGGTATTGTCCAGTGTGGGTAGATTGATATAGCACTGCGTGCCTTGTTCCAAGGTTCGTAGATTCGAGTCTCCTTCAGCCAGAGATCAGTGTTTGTATATATATATATTACTAAATTTAAAAGGAGAAACTTTCGTTTTTTCCTTTTGGGACACCCCGCCTCAGTGGGATACGGCTGGTACGTTGAAAGAATATTTTATATATATATATATTTTAATTTTATATATATATATATTATATATATATTATATATATATATTATATATATATATATATATAAAATTTTACATATATACATATATACATATACATATACATATATACATATATACATATATATACATAGGTTGGTAGACAGCAACCACCCAGGGAAGTACTACCGTCCTGCCAGATGACTGTGAAACAAAAACCTGTAACTGTTTTGCATGATGGTAGGATTGCTGGTTTCTTTTTCTGTCTCATAAACACGCTAAGATAACAGGGATATCTTGCTACTCCTACTTACACTTTGGTCACACTTCACAGACACGCACATGCATATATGTATATACATACATCTAGGTTTTTCTCCTTTTTCTAAATAGCTCTTGTTCTTTTTTATTTCTTCTATTGTCCATGGGGAAGTGGAAAAGAATCTTTCCTCCGTAAGCCATGCGTGTCGTATGAGGCGACTAAAATGCCGGGGGCAATGGGCTAGTAACCCCTTCTCCTGTATACAATTACTAAAAAAGAGAAGAAGAAAAACTTTATAAAACTGGGTTTGCTTAAATTTCCCCGGGGATTTTGTGCGGGGGACAAAAACCCAATTTTGCTGAGTTTATAAAATGAAAAAAAGTTGGATGTCCTGGCCCAACCCAAAAACCAAAAACTGAAGGGGGAAAGGGAGTTTTTTCAGTGGGGGGAAATAAAGGGGTTTAAATATGGGATATCTGAGAGAGTTAGAGCAAAAAAAGGGGGGGGGGGCATAATTTTAAATTTTAACATTTTTGGGAAGGGGGGAAAAGAGAATATGAATTTTGTAAAATTTAAGAATTATGTGGATTAAAAGTAAAGGTTGGATGCAGAAGTGGGTCCCTAAAAAGCGGTAGGGCCCCCTGGAGAAGAGAGGAAAAGCAGAGGGAGAGAGAGTTTTTTGGGGGGTGTTAAGTTTAAAAGATAGGGCCTTTGAACCCCAAGTGAGAGAGTAATTTTTGGGGAGGGGACTTGAATGCTAAAAATAGGGGAAACTTTTAGAGAGGGTGTGGTAGGTAAATTTGGGGTGCCAGGTGTAAATGATAATGGGAGCCCTTTGATTGAACTTTGTATAAAAAGGGGTTTTTAGTTATAGGTAATACATATTTTAAGAAAAAGGGGATAAATAAGTATACACATATATGTAGGGCAAAATGACAGTATTTTGGTTGGTTATGATTGGTAGATAAAAGACTGTTGAGTAGACTTCGGGATGTACATTTTTTATAGAGGGGCCACAGATAATCAGATCACTTTCTAGTTGTAGCTACACTGAGAGTAAAAGGTAGATGGGATAAAAGGGAGAATAAAGCTCAGGGAAGAGAGAGGTGAAGGTTTTTTTAAACTAAAAGAGGAGGCAGTTAGGGTAAGATATAAACACTATTGGAGGATAGATGGACTAATGAGAGCATAGGCAATGGGGTCGAAGAGGTATGGGGTAGGTTTAAAAATGTAGTGTTAGAGTGTTCAGCAGAAGTTTGTGGTTACAGAAAGTGGGTGCAGGAGGGAAGAGGAGCGATTGGTGGAATATGATGTAAAGAGAGTAGTAAGGGAGAAAAAGTTAGCATATGAGAAGTTTTTACAAAGTAGAAGTGATGCAAGGAGGAAGAGTATATGGAGAAAAAGAGAGAATTAAGAGAGTGGTGAAAGCAATGTAAAAAGAGAGCAAATGAGAGAGTGGGTGAGATGTTATCAACAAATTTTGTTGAAATAAGAAAAAGTTTTGGAGTGAGATTAACAAATAAGAAAGCCCAGAGAAAAAATGGATTGTATTAAAAATAGGGAGGAAGTTTTTTAAAAGGAGAGTTAGAGGTATTTGGGAAGATGGAGGGGAAAATTTTTAGGAATTTTTAAATGTTGATAAGATGGGAAGCTTGATTTCGTGTAAGGGAAGGGAGGAATAACATCTTGTGGGAGTGGGGAAAGAGCCGTTTGAGTGGGGGGGAATTCGTGAGGCAGTAGGTAAAATAAAAGGGGTAAGGCACCGGGGTTTGATGGATAAAGATAGAAATTTAAAAGCAGGGGGGATAAGTTTTGGAGGGGTTGGTGCATATTTAAAAAAAGTATGGAAAGGGTAAGGTACCTTTAGGGATTGGGGCAGAAGCATGCAGTTCCTTGTAAAAAGGGGCAAGGGGAAATAAAAGAGAGTGAAAAAATTATGGGGGGATAAGTCTGTTGGTGTACCTGGAAAAGTGTATGGTAATTTTATAATTGAAAAAATTTTAAGAGTAAGGGGGGAATAGGAAAAATGAACAAGGGGGCTTTAGGAAAGATGGGGGTGTGTGGACCAGGTGTTTACAGTGAAACATATAAGTGCATATTTAGATAAGGCAAAAGATTCTTTGTGGCTTTTTATGATTTGGAAAAGGCGTTACGGGTGGATAGGGGGGAATGGGGAAATTTGAAGTGAGGTGAGGGAGGTATTTTCCGAAAGCATAAGGGTTTTTACGAGGATATGAGGCCAAGTAGAGTTGTAGGAAAGGGGGAAAATTTTTTCCCAGTAAAAGTAGGCCTTAGACAAGGATGTGTGATGTCACCGGGGTTTTTTTAATATATTATAGATGGGGTTGTAAAAAAGTAAATGCGAGTCTTGACAAGAGGCATGGAGTTGAAAGATAAAGAATCACACACGGGGGAATTGTCAAAAGCGCTTTTTTGCGAGACACTGTCTCTGGGAGATTCGAAGAAAGTTGCAAGTTTTGGTGGATAAATTTTGGGGGGTTGCCAAAAGAAAAAATTAAAGGGAATACGGGAAAGAGAAGGTTATGGGGGATAAAAAAAAAGATTGGGTGATGAAAGATTGAATATCAGATTGGGGGGAGAGAATACGGAGGGGGTGAACGTATTCAGATATTTGGGAGTGGGAGTGTCAGCGGAAAGGGTCATGAAAGATGAGGTGATCATAGAATTGATGGGGGAAAAAAGTGAGTGTGCACTTAGGATCGTGGAGACAAAAACTTTTCCTTTGGGAGACAAAGGGGGGGAATGTATAGAGTATATTTTTTTACCAACGCTCTTATATGGGTGGAAGCGTGGGTGATAAAATTTTTTAGCGAGGAAAAAGGGCTGGAGGCAGGGGAGATGTCATGTCTGGGGGAAAATGTGGGTGTAATATAATGAGAAATTTGTATTTTTGGAATTAGGAGGAGGTGGGGGATTACCAAAACGTTGTCCGGGGGCTGGGGAAAGGGGTTGTTGAGGGGGTTGGGGACATGTAAGAGAATGGAGCGAAAAAGAATGCTTAAAGATTATCAGCTTAGGGAAGGAAGGGGGGGTAGGGGCGGCCTGGGAAGGGTTGGAGGGGGGGGGGTAAAGGGGTTTTGTGCGGGGGGCTTGGACTTCCAGCAGGATCTGACGGTTTGATGGAGGGGAATGGAAAAATGGTTTTTAATACTGACGTGGGGGGGTTGGAGTGTGAGCAAAGTAACTTTTATAAGGGGTTTTCAGGGAAACCGCAGGCCGGACTTATCCTGGAGATGGGAAGACAGTGCCTGCACCTGAAGGGGGGTGAAATGTTGCATTTTAAAAACTGTAGTTAAAACAAACCCTTTTGGCAAGACGTGATGAGTGAATGAGGTAAAGTTTTTCTTTTTCGGGCCAAACCCCCCTTGGGGGAAAAGGCCCTGTGATAATAAAAATATAAAATATAATATATATATATAATATATATATATAATATATAAATTTATATATAAAAATATATATATATATATTATAAAATTTATATAAATAAATTATTTTAAAAAAAAATAAAATTATTAATAAAAATTTTAATTTTAATTTAAGGGGGGAAAAAAAATTGCTTTTTTTTAACCCCGAAAAAACCCCAATTAATTTGGGGAATAACGGGAAAATTAATTAAGGGTTTTAAATTTCCGGGTTACGCCCTTTCCAAAAATGGGCCGGGGAAATTTTCCGCGGAAGCAAAAACAGTAACCCCATGGCAAAAGCAGTGGTATTATATATTTTTTAAGCTGGCCAAAGAGGCCGTTTGTGGGTAAAATTTGAAAAAATTTGGCCCAATATATTCTAACCCGGGGGCCCTTAAAAATATTGTTACTTCTAACAATTTACGAAGGGTAATACTTTTTTTTTTTTTGGGGGGTGTGATGTAGCATTGCTTCAGATTAAAATTTTCGTCTTCCCTTTTCACCCACACAGGGCTATATATTTACCTGGAGTTTACCTGGGGAATTTCGGGGGGCAAAGCCCCCGCGGCCCGTCTGTGACCCCGGCCTCCTGGTGGATCACGCCTGATCAACCAGGCTGTTTCGCTGGCTGCACGCAAACCAACGACGGCCACAGCCCCTGATCAGGAAAATGACTTTAGTGCTTTTAGTGCCAGCTTGAAAAACTGCCAGGGTCTTTGGGAATCCCCCATGGTGCTGGGGGGCAGTTGAACAGTCTCGGGGCCCCCGAAACTTTTTGTATGGCTTAACGTGCTAGGACACCCCTGCTTTTTTATTGGGGGAGGTGCATCGTCTGCCCAAATCTTTGCTTTCGTAGTGAGTGATTTTCGTTGCAAGTTCGGTACAGTCCCTCTGGATTTTTCCCGGGTAAAAAAAACAGTATCTCTCCCCCCCTGCGTTCCAGGAATACTGTATATTTTTCAATGTATTTTTTTATATGGGGTGGGAGGAGAAATTTTTCAAACTGCTTCAGGGGCAACCTGAAGCAAGTTTTAATCTTTTCTCGGGGATGAGGGTCCACAGACATTTTTAGAGGAGACTTCCCTGAATATATATTTATATAAATATATATAATAATAATAATATATATATAATTTTATATATATAATATATAAATTATATATAATATATATATATTATAAAATAAATATAATATATATTATTTATAAAATATATATATATAAAATATATATATAAATATATAAAATATTTCCACCTAGTTAGGTTGCGGGGTCGATCCGACTCCTGGCCCCGCCCTTCACTGTCGCTACTAGGTCCCCTTCCCTGACCCTGGCTTTATCATACCTCGCTTAAAGCATGTATGGATCCGCCTCCACTACATCACTTCCCAAAAATTCCACTTACTGACACTCTGTGGCTGAAGAAATACTTCCAACATCCCTGGATTCTCCTGCTCGCCCAAATGTGTCCCCTTGTTACTGTGTCCAATCTCGGAACATCCCCGTCTTTGTCCACCTTTTCAATTCCCCCTCAGTATTTTGTATGTCGTTACATGTCCCCCTATCTCTCCTGTCCCCAGTGTCTCAGGTTTATTTTCCCTTAACCTCTCCTCGAGGGCATCCTCTTAGCTCTGGGGCTAGTCCCCTTTTTCAAAACCTTTGCACTTTCTCTAGTTTCTTAACGTGCTTGGCTGGGGGGGTTTCCAAAATGGTGCCACATACCCCAAATGGGCCTAACGTAAAACGTGTACAGGGGCCTAATGATTTTCCATTAAATTCGGAATGCTGTTCGATTTGCTAGGGGCCCATATGCTGCAGCAGTTATTTGGTTGATGGGCGCTCAGAGATGTGCCTGGTGTTTAAATCCCCCAAACTTTTTCCTTGAGTGAGGTTTTTAGTCTTGGCCCCCTAGACTATACCCGTCTGCGGGCTTCTTTGCCCTTCCCCAATCTTCATGACTTTGCACTTGGTGGGGTTGAACCCAGGACCAATTGCTGGGGCCAGGTTCCCCGCCCCTTTAAAAAAAAACCCTCTTCCCAAAAGCAAAAAAAATTTTTTTCAAATTTTTCCAAAAAATCAGAAATAAAAAAAAATACCCTTGTTTTGTTAAATTTAATTTTTGAAACGCCCAAAAAAATTTTTGGGTTTCAAAAAACCCCCTTTTTATTGTTAATTTTTTTTTCTTTTGGAAAAAATTTTTTCTTGGTTTTAAAAAAAAAAAAAAAAATTTTTAAAAAAATTAAAGAAAATTTAAAAAGGGGCTTTTTTTTTTATTTGCTGTGACAATTTTTACCTAAGGGGCAAATTTTAAATTTAAAATTTTTTTAAATATTTTTTTTTTTAAATTTTTTTATAATTTTAATTTTTTTAAAAAATTATAAATAATAATTTTTTTTTTAAATTTTTATTTTTTTTTTAAATTTTTAAAAAATTTTTTTTTCTTCCTCTTTTTTTTAAAAATTTTTTTAAATGTCCGGCTTTGTCTCCTCAAGGGGGGGGTTTTGGGGGTTTTTTTAGGCAAAAAAAAAAAAAAAAAAAAAAAAAAAAAAAAAAAAAAAAAAAGGGAAAAAAAAAAAAAAAAAAATTTTTTTAAAAAAAGCTCCCTTTAAATGTCCAAAAGGGTTGGGTAAAAAACCCCTTATCTATTTTAAATGAAAAAAAAAAAATCCTACCTATGAAAAATTTCATTTTTTTTTAATATTAAAAAAAAATTTTTTTTCTTTAAATCTCCGGGAATACACCTGCACTTAAAGGGGTTAATTTCAGAAAAATTGTGAAAAGCATTTTGGCAAACGTTGAAAAAGATTAAATTTTTTTTTGGGTTGGTAATCCCGGGAAATTAAAAAAAAAAAATTTAAAAAATTAAAAAAAATTTAAATATATAATAAAATTTTAAAATTTTTAAATTAAAAAAAAAAAAATTTAAAAATTTAATAAAATATATTTAAATTAAAAAATTTTTAAAATTTATATTTTTAAATTTTAAATTTAATTTTTTTTTAAAAATAATATATATATATAATATAAATATATAAAATATATAAAAAATTATAAATTAATATATATATATATAAAAAATTAAAAATATAAAAAAGACTAATATTAAAAGTCAATTAGAAAACTATTTAAAATTAGTTTTTCAAATTTTTCCCTTTCAAAATTTTTAAAATTTTTTAAATTTTTTTTTTAATTAAAAAAAATTAATTTAAAAAGGGTTAGAAAATATAATTATTTAACAAACCAAATTTTTGGGGAAAACTAAATTAAAATTTTTTTTTTAAAATTTTTAAAAATCAAAAAAAAAAATTTTTTTTTTTCTTGGTTCAAACAACAAAAAATTAAAAAAATTTCGGCCTAATAAGATACTTTTTTAAAAAAAAGGTTTTTTTTAAAAATATATATATAAATTAAAAATTTTTATATATATATATAAAATATATAATAAAATAATATTAATAAAAAATTTTTTTTTAAACCCCCAAAAAAAATTTTTGAAAAAAAAAAAAAATTTTTCCCTTTTTTAAAAAACAGGAAGGGTTACCCCCCTTTCCCCGGCTTTTAGCCCTCTTACACACGCATGGGTTTGGAGGAAAATTCTTTTCCCCTTCCCCATGGAAATAAAAAAATAAAAAGAAAAAGAACAAAAGAAAAAAGAAAAACCCAGAGGGGATGTATATATATTGCATGTTGTGTAGTGTGACCAGTGTAAGAGAAGTAGCAAGATCCTGAAAATTTTTTTGTTATAGCAGAAAAAAAACCACAATCCTACCATATGAAAAAAATTACAGGTTTTTGTTTCACTCATTGACAGGAGGAGTACCTCCCTGGGGGTTGTGTCTACCAACCTACTACCGGGAAAATATAATTAATATTAAATATAAAAATTAAAATATATAATTATTAAATTTTTTCCTCCATGCCTCCAGCCTTCTCCTCGCTGCAACATTCATCACCCAGCTTCACCCCCATATAAGACGTTGGTAAAACTATACTCCATACATTCCCCTTTTTCCCTCCAAGGACAGAGTTCTTTGTCTCCACAGCTTCTAAGTGCACCACTCATTTTTTTTTCCCTCATAAAATCTATGTTTCCCTCATTTTTCATAGACCCTCCGCACACGCCATCCCAAAATTCGAATACGTTCACCTCCTCCATACCTCTCCTCCAATCTGATATCCAATCTTTCATCACCTAATTTTTTTATCCTATAACCTTACTCTTTCCGTATTCCCCCTTTAATTTTCTTTTTTTGCACACCCACCAAATTTCATCCACCAATCTCTGCAACTTTCTTTGAATCTCCCAAGAGCACAGTGTCATCAGAAAAGAGCAGCTGTGACAACCCCCATTTTGTGTTTTCTTTTTTTTAACTCCACGCCCTTTTGCCAAGCCCCCCTCGCATTTATTTCTCTTAAAACCCCAAATCTACAATATTTTAACAACCCGGTGAACACCATCCTTGTCAAAGGCCCTACTTTTACGGGAAAAAATTTTCCCCTTTTTCCCTACATCTCTAACTTGGCCTCACATCCTCGCAAAAACTTTCACTGCTTTAAATTAACCTACCTCCTACCCCTACACTTGCAAATTGGGCCATTGCCCCCCTATCCCCCCGTCATACGCCTTTTCCAAATCCAAAAATCCCCACAAAGACCTTTTTAGCCTTATCTAAATACTGTTCACTTTACATGTTTAAAGAAAACACCTGGTCCCACACCCCCTCCCTTTCTAAAGCCCCTTTTGTTATCTGCTATCCATTCTCCGTCTTACTTTTAATTCTTTCAATTAAACTTACCATACCTTTCCCCAGTATACCAAAAGACTTTCCCCCTATAATTTTGCAAACTTTTATCCCCTTTGCCTTTATACAAAGGGAAAATATGCATGCCCTGCCAACCAGTACCTTACCCTCTTCCATCATTTATTAAATAATTGCACCAACCACTCCAAAACTATACCCCCCTCTTTTATCATTTTTATTTATTTTCCCCTCAATCCCGGTGCCTTTCCCCTTTCATTTTTCCCCACTGCCTCACAACTTCCCCCCCACCACAACTGGCTCTTCCTCACTCCTACAAGATTTTTCCTCCTTGCCCTATAACGAATCACAGCTTCCCTATCTTCATAACATTTAAAAATTCCCCAAAAATTCCCTCCATCTTCCCAATCCTCTAACTCTCCATTTTAAAAACTCCCCTCTCCAATTTTTTAAATGACAATTCCATTTTTTCTCAGGCTTTCTTAACTTGGGTTTAATCTCACTCCAAAACTTTTTTTTTATTTTCAAAAAAATTTTGTTGAAAAACACCCTCACCCCCCTCCTCATTTGCTCTCTTTTTACATTGTTTCACCACCCCCTTAAAACCTCTCTTTTTTTTCTCCATATCCCTTTTCCCCCCTTGCATCACTTCTACTTTAAAAAAACTTCTCATATGCTAATTTTTTCCCCTTACTACTCTCTTTACATCACCCTTCCCCCAAATCTCTCCTCTTCCCCCTTCCCCCATTTTCCTTTTAACCCAAAACTTCAGCTGAACACTCAAACACTATTTTTTAAAAAAACCTACCCCAAAACCTCTTCGACCCCTTTGCCTATCTCCTTTAAACCCATCTTTTCCTCCAATCTTTTTAATCTTACCCTAACTCCCTCCACTTTTATTTTTAAAAACCTTCCCCCTCTCTCTTCCCCGGGCCCCGGGTTCCCCTTTTAACCCATCTACCTTTTACCTCAGGGGAGCTACAACTAGAAAGTGAACCTGATATATCGTGGCCCCCCCTAAAAACATGTAAATCCTGAATTCTACCCACCCTTTTTTTCTACCAAACATAATCCAACAAATTTCTGTAAATTTTCGCCCTACATCATATTTTGTATACTTATTTATCCTCTTTTTCTTAAAATATTTTATTACCTAAACAAAACCCCCTTTTTTAAAAAAAAGTTCAATAAAAGGGGCCCCCTTTATCATTTACACCGGGCCCACCCCAAACTTATTTACCACACCCTCTCTAAAAGTTTTTCCTACTTTAAAATTCGGGTCCCCTTTTATACATTCACTTAACATCTCCCAATATCTCTCTCTCTCCCCTCTGCTTTCCCCTTTTCTTCCCCAGGTCCCATACACCTTATTTACCCACTTCCGCACCCAAACCCTTTTATTTTAAAACCACAAAATTTCCCTTAAATTTTACAATTCATATTCTTTTTTCTCCTTCCATAACTGATCATTTAACATTCCCGGCTACCCCTTTTCCCTTTGCTCAAACTTTCTCCGAACCCCAAAGTTTTTAATCCCATTTTTTTTCCCCCCATGAAACTCTCCCAAACCCCCCTTTAGCCCTTTTTTTTTTCGCTTAGGGCCAGGACATCCCCCCTTCTTTTCATTCATTAAATCACAATCATCTGTTTCTGTTCCCTCCGCAAATACATCCACACACATTTAAGCATCCCCGTTTTATAAAGTTTTTCTTCTTCTCTTTTTTAGTAAATGTCACAGGAAAAGGGGGTTTACTAGCCCATTGCTCCCGGCATTTTAGTCGCCTCATACGACACGCATGGCTTACGGAGGAAAGATTCTTTTCCTTCCCATGAACATAGAAGAAATAAAGAAGAACAAGAGCTTTTTAGAAAAAGAGAGAAAAAACCTAGATGTATGTATATATATATGCATGTGCGTGTCTGTGAAGTTGTGACCAAATTGTAAGTAGGAGTAGCAAGATATCCCTGTTATCTAGCGTGTTTATGAGACAAAAAAAGAAACCAGCAATCCTACCATCATGCAAAACAGTTGCAGGTTTTTGTTTCACAGTCATCTGGCAGGACGGTAGTACTTCCCTGGGTGGTTGCTGTCTACCAACCCACTACCTAGAATATATATATATATATATATATATTTTATATATATATATAAATATATATATATATATAATATTATATATATATATATAAATATATATATATAATATAATATAATTATATATATATATATTATATATATATATATATATATAATGTATATATTTAAAATATATATTATAATATATATATATATATATATATATATAAATATATATATATATATATAATATATTATATATATATATATATATATAATATATAATTTATTAGCACACTGGCCGATTCCCACCAAGGCAGGGTGGCCCGGAAAAGAAAAGCTTTCACCATCATTCACTCCATCACTGTCTTGCCAGAAGGGTGCTTTACGCTACAGTTTTTGAACTGCAACATCAACACCCCTCCTTCAGAGTGCAGGCACTGTACTTCCCATCTCCAGGACTCAAGTCCTGCCTGTCGGTTTCCCTGAATCCCTTCATAAATGTTACTTTGCTTACACGCCAATAGCACGTCAAGTATTAAAAACCATTTGTCTCCATTCACTCCTATCAAACACGCTCACGCATGCCCGCTGGAAGTCCAAGCCCCTCGCACACAAAACCTCCTTCACCCCTTCCCTCCAACCTTTCCTAGGCCGACCCCTACCCCGCCTTCCTTCCACGACAGACTGATACACTCTTGAAGTCATTCTGTTTCACTCCATTCTCTCTACGTGTCCGAACCACCTCAACAACCCTTCCTCAACCCTCTGGACAACAGTTTTGGCAATCCCGCACCTCCTCCTAACTTCCAAACTACGAATTCTCTGCATTAAAATTCACACCACACATTGCCCTCAGACATGACATCTCCACTTCCTCCAGCCTTCTCCTCGCTGCAACATTCATCACCCGTGCTTCACACCCATATAAGAGCATTGGTAAAACCATACTCTAATACATTCCCCTCTTTGCCTCCAAGGACAAAGTTCTTTGTCTCCACAGACTCCTAAGTGCACCGCTCACCCTTTTCCCCTAATCAATTCTATGATTCACCTCATCTTTCATAGACCCATCCGCTGAAACCTCCACTCCCAAATATCTGAATACATTCACCTCCTCCATACTCTCTCCCTCCAATCTGATATCCAATCATTCATCACCTAATTTTTTTGTTATCCTCATAACCTTACTCTTTCCTGTATTCTTCTTTTACGTACTCTACCAAATTCATCCACCAACCTCTGCAACTTCTCTTCTGAATCTCCCAAGAGCACAGTGTCATCAGCAAAGAGCAACTGTCACAACTCCCACTTTGTGTGTGATTCTTTATCTTTTAACTCCACGCCTCTTGCCAAGACCCTCGCATTTACTTCTCTTACAACCCCATCTATAAATATATTAAACAACCACGGTGACATCACACATCCTTGTCTAAGGCCTACTTTTACTGGGAAATAATCTCCCTCTTTCCTACATACTCTAACTTGAGCCTCACTATCCTCGTAAAAACTCTTCACTGCTTTCAGTAACCTACCTCCTATACCATACACCTGCAACATCTGCCACATTGCCCCCCTATCCACCCTGTCATATGCCTTTTCCAAATCCATAAATGCCACAAAAAACTCTTTAGCCTTATCTAAATACTGTTTTACTTATATGTTTCACTGTAAACACCCGGGGCCACACACCACCTACCTTTCCTAAAGCCTCCTTGTTCGTCTGCTATCCTTTTCTCCGTCTTACTCTTAATTCTTTCAATAATAACTCTACCATACACTTTACCAGGTATACTCAACAGACTTATCCCCCTATAATTTTTGCACTCTCTTTTGTCCCCTTTGCCTTTATACAAAGGAACTATGCATGCTCTCTGCCCAAACCCTAGGTACCTTACCCTCTTCCATACATTTATTAAATAATTGCACCAACCACTCCAAAACTATATCCCCACCTGCTTTTAACATTTCTATCTTTATCCCATCAATCCCAGCTGCCTTATCCCCTTTCATTTTACCTACTCCCACACGAACTTCCCCCACACTCATAACTGAGAGAAAGTTCCCTTGATTCATAACGCACATGCGACAAGGAATGTTAATTACCATAGTGTAATATCGTTAGGCTTTAAACCTAAGAAACCACCCAGGAATATTTACACCCCAGCAGACTTTCCCTCCCGCCTCAGCATCCAGCTCTGAGCATCCGGCTCTCTGAAGCTTCTCACTCAATTACTCAGACAGACAATATATATGAAGCGTGAAATCAATATGAATAATTCAAAGGAATATGTTGCGTGCTTCACAAGGAGTCGAATACAGTTAGCAGCCTTGAATGGCGTGAAAATTTGAATATTAAATACGGCCGAGAGAGACAGAAAGAGGTACAAGAAGCAGCTGCTCGGTGGAACTTGATTTAGCGATGGTTTTGTCATTTGTAGAAGTGGTCATGTAGTGTCCACGTATGTATGTAAATGAATGTATACATGTAGTGTGTGTGTGTGTGTGTGTGTACTCACCTAGTTGTACTCACCTAGTTGAGGTTGCGGGGGTCGAGTCCGAGCTCCTGGCCCCGCCTCTTCACTGATCGCTACTAGGTCACTCTCCCTGAGCCGTGAGCTTTTTCGTACCCCTGCTTAAAGCTATGTATGGATCCTGCCTCCACTACATCGCTTCCCAAACTATTCCACTTACTGACTACTCTGTGGCTGAAGAAATACTTCCTAACATCCCTGTGATTCATCTGTGTCTTTAGCTTCCAACTGTGTCCCCTTGTAACTGTGTCCAATCTCTGGAACATCCTGTTTTTGTCCACCTTGTCAATTCCTCTCAGTATTTTGTATGTCGTTATCATGTCCCCCCTATCTCTCCTGTCCTCCAGTGTCGTCAGGTTGATTTCCCTTAACCTCTCCTCGTAGGACATACCTCTTAGCTCTGGGACTAGTCTTGTTGCAAACCTTTGCACTTTCTCTAGTTTCTTTACGTGCTTGGCTAGGTGTGGGTTCCAAACTGGTGCCGCATACTCCAATATGGGCCTAACGTATACGGTGTACAGGGTCCTGAACGATTCCTTATTAAGATGTCGGAATGCTGTTCTGAGGTTTTGCTAGGCGCCCATATGCTGCAGCAGTTATTTGGTTGATGTGGCGCTTCAGGAGATGTGCCTGGTGTTATACTCACCCCAAGATCTTTTTCCTTGAGTGAGGTTTGTAGTCTCTGACCCCCTAGACTGTACTCCGTCTGCGGCCTTCTTTGCCCTTCCCCAATCTTCATGACTTTGCACTTGGTGGGATTGAACTCCAGGAGCCAATTGCTGGACCAGTTCTGCAGCCTGTCCAGATCCCTTTGTAGTTCTGCCTGGTCTTCGATCGAGTGTATTCTTCTCATCAACTTCACGTCATCTGCAAACAGGGACACCTCAGAGTCTATTCCTTCCGTCATGTCGTTCACAAATACCAGAAACAGCACTGGTCCTGGACTGACCCTGCGGGACCCCGCTGGTCACAGGTGCCCACTCTGACACCTCGCCACGTACCATGACTCGCTGCTGTCTTCCTGACAAGTATTCCCTGATCCATTGTAGTGCCTTCCCTGTTATCCCTGCTTGGTCCTCCAGTTTTTTGCACCAATCTCTTGTGTGGAACTGTGTCAAACGCCTTCTTGCAGTCCAAGAAAATGCAATCCACCCACCCCTCTCTCTCTTGTCTTACTGCTGTCACCATGTATGTGTGTGTGTGTGTATGTGTGTGTGTAGTGTGTGTGTATGTGTTGTGTGTGTGTGTGTGTGTGTGTGTGTGTGTGTGTGTGTATATGTGTGTGTGTGGATGTGTGTGTGTGTGTGTGTGTGTGTGTGTGTGTGTGTGTGTGTGTGTGTGTGTGTGTGTGTGTGTGTGTGTGTATGTGTGTGTGTATGTGTGTGTGTGTGTGTGTGGTGTGTGTGTGTGTGTGTATATGTGTGTGTGTGGATGTGTGTGTGTGTGTGTGTGTGTGGTGTATATGTGTGTGTGTGTGTGTGTGTGTGTGTGTGTGTGTGTGTGTGTGTGTGTGTGTGTGTGTGTGTGTGTGTGTGTGTGTGTGTGTGTGTGTGTGTGTGTGTGTGAATAAACAGTAGAATTGACTAGGACTTGAAACGAAGTCAGTGTGAGTAGCATTGCTCAGTAGTGTGCCAACCAGTCACAAGGGTCCTAATAGGATGATTTTATAGCCAGCACTTCTGGGCTGCATTAGCCACCACCGACTGTGACTCTACTGCCTCATCCCGCTGCCTCCACGGAGTATAACTACTGTCATTCCTCTCAAGACAATATAATCAAGAAAGTCGAGTCGGATTGAACAATTATGATTAAATAAGTAGAATGGACAGGACTAGATCCAGAG
>NC_069421.1:6016447-6078808 GCF_026875155.1 Cherax quadricarinatus
CTTCTTCAGTTTTGCCCGGGGATTTTAGAAAATTTTTTTTTAAAATCCCCCACATTAAGATATCGCTCTATAATCACTCAGTACTTTCCCTTCCTTCTTCTTCGGCACCAACACAACGATCCGGGTTTTTCTGTGTCTTCCCCATCCTCCCACTGCTCCACATATAATTCAAGACCTCCACTAAACCATACCTAATGCATTCCCAATAAACTCTATAAAAATCATTCGGTATTCCATCAATGCCCGGCGTCTTACCCTGACTCATCCCGTGAACCGCCTCCCCCACCTCCTCCTCACTAATACTACCCTCCAGCATTTCCTGTTCCTGTTGTCCCAATACATATATAGTATTCTGCATAACCCCAAATACCTCCTCACTGGCAACTTCCTTGTTCCTCCTCCATTTCTCCCTAAACCAATAATCAGCATAAACGCTAATGTCGTCCGTATCGGTAAGGCCTTGACCCACCACATAACCCCCCCCCCATCATCGACCACTAGATGCGCTATGGTAGTCACCATCTGCCTTTCCCTAAATTTTCTCAGGACATAACCTGATGGTTGATCACCCTTTAACACCTCCTCCAACCCTGCCCTAACTCTAATCGCGTCAAACCTTTCATTATGTAACTCTTCAATCCTACTCCTTAAACCATCCACATCCCCTCGCATACCCCCCCTACTCCCCCCCCTTCGTAAACAGCATTCAGCTGTCCCTCCAGGTAGTTTTGCAAACCATATCTCCACCGTGCCTGTTCCCTTCCACGTATCCTGAAAAACTCTGTGATTCCTGTCTTAGCCCGCATCTCCCACAAGTCAAGCAAATCCATCTCACCATCCCTACCATCCCAGAAATTTTCTCCACCATTCCTCAAAGGAAGAGCCTTCATCCCCATCCTGCAGAAGCCTCACATTCAATTTCCAATACCCAGCATATATGCGTACTATACCATCCACCCTTAGATCAGCTATCACCGCCCTGTGATCCGAAAAACCGACATCGAAAGCCCTCACTCTCTCCACACCAATCCCCTGCATCACATATATCCTATCTAACCTCGCCTCATAATTCCCACGAATGAACGTGTGCTCCACCCCATACTCCCCCCTCCCCACCACATCTACAACTCCTACATCCCTTAACACATCCCTTAGAGCACCCAAGACACATCCCGCCCCCGTAGGTGAGACATCCCCATACCTAATCACACAGTTCCAGTCGCCCCCAAGTACAGTTATGGAAGGTAGACCCCGCAAATAATACATCAAAACATCACGAACAAAATCAACTTTCACTCTAACATTGTTGCATGCCGGCATATAAACACCAATGAAGCATACTCTCCCCATCCCCCAGTGCCCATCTACCCTTACGACCCTCCCCCCTCCCCCCTCCTCCCAACCCATGACACGCAATGGGCTGGTCTCCTTTACAGCCACTGCCACCCCTCCTTTTAATTGCAAAGCATTACTTACAAATAGGTTATAACCCTGCAAATGCAATTCACACCCTAACCTATGGTTATGCTCCTGCAAAAAACATACATCTACATCAAACCTTCGTAAAAACCATTCTAACCAAACCCTTTTTACCTCAGATTTAAGACCATTTACATTTATTGTGACACACTTGAACTTCCCAGAAAAGGCGGCTTACCCCTATGCCGCTGTGACTTACTCAATTCACCTTTCATGGTACCTGTATCATTTTTATAATTTTTCCTAATCTGTCCACCAACCCCTCCTTGCCTTCCCCCTCTGAGTTTCCCCGGTACACCCCGTTGTTGTGACCCACCCTACACCACCACCCCCCCTGCACCCACCACCCACCCTACACCACCACCCACCCTACACCACCACCCACCCTACACCCACCACCCACCCTGCACCACCACCCACCCTGCACCACCACCCACCCTACACCCACACAACCCACCCCACACCCCCCCTACACCACCACCACATACTGCAAACTTGGTTCGTATAAATACATCTTGCATATTACTGGCACCAGCAAGAGAAAGGTAAAGTGGAAATCAGTTTTCTTCCGTGGCATACAGTGTAGTAGGATACAGACAGGATGTCAGCACAGCATATCTGTGGGACATGTAAAAAAATCCTTGGAAGGAATTCCAGAATCACATGCAACCTATGCTCTTCCAAACACCATATCTCTTGTACTAGACTAAATACAGCCTCAAAAAATGACCTTGAACTAGCAAGGTGCTTCTGGTTGTGCAATAAAGATGTAGAACTTTGGGCAGGTATCAGAAAGGTACTAAGGAGAGTAATAAATGATAAAAATAATCAAGAAAACAAGGATGACCTCTTGGATAGTCTACCAAAAATATATAAAACATGGGAGAAAGAGATAGTGTATCAAAAAATGCAGAATGTCCATACCACAACAGATGACTCGAAACTACCTAGTCACCCACATGGTGCTAAAGCCAGACCCATCCCCCCAGTCTTAGCACTAATACCCACAGTGATGGTGCTGGCCCAAGCTCCCCCAGGCATAGCACCAATACCCTCAGTGCTGGTGCTGGCCCAGACCCAGCCCCACCCCCCAGCCCCAGTGCTGACCCAGACCCAGCCCCAGCCCTACTGCCAGCCCAGACTCTCCTAGGGACACTACCCAAACCACCACAAAAACAGTAAATATACAACCATCATTGCACAAGACCGTGGCCCACAGTACAGATGTTGGAGAGGAGTCTCCTCCTTCCTCTACTGGGGAAAGTAGATGGAATCCAGGACGGGGTGGCCTGGCTTGGATCCCTGAGGATTATAGTGCAGTCCCAGAACCTGCAGAAATTGACAACACACCTCCCAACAATTCTCAACCAAAAAGGTGAATTTGTGCAAATATTATGCTTGGGGCATCTGTAAGCATGGAATAACAGGGGAAAAAAATGGGACATGCTACTTTGACCATCCCAAAAAATGTAGCGACCTCCTGTCTAAAGGAGTGTGTCGTTCTTCTTCCTGTACTTTCTTTCACCCAAAACTGTGCCACTCCTCGGTCCTCCAGAAGCAGTGTTAAAAACATCGAATGCCCTGCATGCCATCTAAAAGGGACCAGGAGGCACAGACCCCACAAGACAAACAATAGTAGCTACGACAACCCAACTCCAGGTGATTTTTTAGTGGAAAGGAAACGAAAAAAGAAAATGGAAGGAAATAACAAAAATAGTCCACCACCTTGGAGCCTTGTTGGACTGGAGGCGCAGCCAGTGGCCACACCATGGCCCTCCAGAATTATTACAACTACTGATGCCAATAACAAAATCCCCCCAACAAACACAGAATACAACCTCGTTCATATTTGCTAATATACAGGGCCTTAAGCCATCCACCAACAACAAAATACCTTTTAAATCAGTGGACTTCTAGTGGAGTCTAATGCAATGTTTGCAGCCTTCACAGAGACTCACACAAAAGATCACTTTGACAGTGAAATATGGATAAGTGGTTACAACCTTTTAGATGCGACAGAAAAAAAACAGGCAACAAGGGGGGGGTTGGCCTGTATGTCAAAGAGTCCCTTATCTGCACGGGAGTTGCTGAACACCACAAATGGGGTAGCTGAAGTTCTATCAATAAAGATCGAGAACCAAAACCTAGTCATTGTGGTTGTATACAAGCCACCAGATGCAACCTCCCAACAGTTAAAGGGAACAGCTACTGAAAATCGATTACTGTTTGGAAAACCTTCCAGCTCCATCCCCAAACATCTTACTGCTTGGTGATTTCAACCTAAGGCATACAAAATGGAAGAATGTAGCAAATAATGTTATAGCTGAAACAATCCCCGGAGGTAGCGCAGATGAAAGGTCACACACACATGAGCTACTAAGTCTCTGCGAAAAAACACACCTTAAGCCAGCAGATAGTGGAGCCAACAAGACTAGAAACACACTTGACCTTATCTTCACAAATAATGAGGACCTGATAAGAGACATAAGAATATCAAAAACAACTAATTCCGATCACAATCTAATCGAAGTCCAGACGTACATGCATAGGGGTCCTGAACAACAGAATGCATGTACCTGTGAAGGTGTCTTCACAAAATACAATTTCAACAAAGAACATCAACTGGGACCAGGTAAACCATGTCCTAAACGAAACATGTTGGGAAGATGTCTTAAATGACATGGACCCAAACCAGTGCCTTGAAAGGATCAACTGCCTGGTAGCCGAAGCATGTTCTAGGCATATTCCCCTAAGAAAGAAGAAGAGCAGGATAAACTGGAGAGAAAAAGACGCTCCCTCTACAGAAGACGACGAAGAGTCACTGAGCTCCTCAGGAGTGCTAGAATATCTGATACACGAAGGGGGGCGCTGACCAGGGAAGTGGAAACTATCGAACTTAAGCTAATGACTCTTACAGGAACCAGGAGAGGCAGGAGGAGCTTAAAGCTATTAGTGAAATTGAAAGAAATTCAAAATATTTCTTTTAATATGCCAAAAACAAGGCAAATACCACATCTAGTATCGGGCCCTTACTCAGACAGGATGGGACTTACACAGACGACAACAAGGAAATGAGTGAAATATTGAAATCCCAGTACGACTCTGTGTTTAGTGAACCACTAATCGGTCTGAGGATCGACGACCAAATGATTTCTTCATGAATGAGCCTCAAAACTCCATAAATGTATGCCAGATTTCCGACATTACCCTAACTCCGATAGATTTCGAAAAAGCCATTGACAACATGCCTATGCACTCAGCCCCGGGCCCAGGGCTCGTGGAACTCTGTTTTCATTAAGAATTGCAAGAAACCCCTCTTGCGTGCCCTAAGTACACTATGGAGGAGGAGCTTGGACATGGGTGAAAATTCCACAGTCACTTAAAACAACGGATATAGCCCCACTCCATAAAGGTGGCAGCAAAGCATTAGCTAAGAACTATATACCAATAGCTCTGACATCCCACATCATAAAATCTTTTAAAGAGTGCTAAGAAGCAGGATTGCAAATCACTGGATTCCCCAAATCTGCACAATCCAGGGGGAACATGGTTCAGGGCAGGTCGCTCCTGCCTCTCACAACTACTGGATCACTATGACATGGCCTTGGATGCACTGGAAGAAAATCAGAATGCAGATGTAATATACACAGACTTTGCAAAAGCATTTGACAAATGCGATCATGGCGTAATAGCCCATAAAAATACGTGCTAAAGGAATAACTGGGAAAGTGGGGAGATGGATCTTCAACTTCCTAACAAATCGAACACAAAGAGTAGTGGTCAACAGAGTTAAATCGGAGGCTGCCATAGTGAAGAGCTCTGTTCCACAAGGCCAGTACTCGCCCCCATCTTATTCCTTATCCTCATATCAGACATAAAACAGAGATATACACCACAGCACCGTATCATCCTTTGCGGATGATACTAGAATCTGGATGAGGCTGTCATCTGCTGAGGACGCGGTTAACCTCCAAGAAGATATAAACAAAGTTTTCCAGTGGGCAACGGTAAACAATATGATGTTCAATGAGGACAAATTCCAACTACTCCGTTATGGAAAACTGGAGGAGATAATAACTAGAACAGAGTATACTACTGACTCCGGCCATACAATAGAGCGGAAAAATAATGTAAGGGACCTGGGGGTAGTAAGTCTGAGGATCTCACTTTCAAGGATCACAACAGTGCCACGATCGCACGTGCAAAGAAAATGATAGGATGGATAATGAGAACTTTCAAAACGAGAGATGCCAAGCCATGATGATCCTTTTCAAATCATTTGTTCTCTCTAGGCTGGAATACTGCTGTACATTAACATCTCCATACAAAGCAGGTGAAATCGCAGATCTAGAGAGTGTACAGAGATCCTTTACTGCACGTATAAGTTCTGTCAAGCACCTTAACTACTGGGAACGCTTGGAAGCACTTGACTTGTACTCGTTGGAACGCAGGAGGGAGAGATATATCATAATCTACACTTGGAAAATCTTGGAAGGAATGGTCCCCCAAAACTGCACACAGAAATCACTCCCTACGAAAGTAAAAGACTGGGCAGGCGATGCAAAATGCCGCCAATAAAAAGTAGGGGCGCCATTGGTACACTAAGAGAAAACACCATAAGTGTCCGGGGCCCAAAACTGTTCAACAGCCTCCCATCAAGCATTAGGGAATTGCCAATAAACCCCTGGCTGCCTTCAAGAGAGAGCTGGACAGATACCTAAAGTCGGTGCCGGATCAGCGGGCTGTTGCTCGTACGTCGGACTGCGTGCGGCCAGCAGTAACAGCCTAGTTGATCTGGCCCTGATCCAACGGGAGGCCTGGTCGTGGACCGCGCGGGGGCGTTTGATCCCGGATAACTCCAGGTAACTCCAGGTAACCCCCTCCCTGCTTGCCTTTCCCCCACAGCTACCCATGATTCTTCCCAGGTCTCTGCCAGGTGTTAAAACTCATCGAGGTCCAAGGGCACCCGCTGCCGTTTGCCTGGAGCTCTCACTCACACACAATCGACCTCTGCGAGTCCTCCTGATGGACTTCCACACCATTCCCATGTTCCTCTCTGTCATCCGCGGGAATCTCCACCTGTCCTGCTGCTTCATCCATCAGCTGCCACCTCACTTAACTTCTCTGGTCGTCCTCCCCGCCTCCGGCTCGTCCAAGAACTCCTGCGCACTGCTTCCAACATTCTCTCCTGGGTAGATCTTCCACGTCCACCCTTCCCTTCAAGCCGATGGGGCCTCTCCCTGTCACTCCGGAAGGGTAAACACACGATCCATCCACCTATTCACCTTGTCCACCTCTTCGCTCCAAGAGATTCGTCTTCTGTCCATCCGCAACCCCAACTCCACATCCACGTTGCACGGTTGCTGTCCCACCATCCAGATAAACGCCATCCTAGGGGATTGCCTTCCGAGGACACTGCGCCGCAATGATGCTAGGAAGAATCACATTAATCAGGCAAGTTTTCCTATGCCCGCATAGTGGAACAAAATACCTGGGTCCTATAGGACATGTTAGCGTTTCTGACACGTGGGTTTTGGCGCCTCAATTACATATTCTCTGCTACCACCACCGTGCGCCCCGTTACTCAAAGCAGACGTTGGCCCCCCCCCCCGGTCAGAGATCCCTCGGGCAGGCCCTTCAAATGGCCGTCCCTCCACACCCCCATACTAGCCGTATGAACAGTTCAATTAATTGCTGAAAGGCTTCCTGAATGCCATACGACGTTGCCTGAATAGGTACATTACGTACCTTTACCACGTGTAATATTTTGAAACATCATGTAGACACACCTCTACTGTTGAGTTCAACTCCATCTTCCTCTCCTGAAATTCATCACAATCTGGTGTAAAAGCCGGCTCTTGTTAAACTTCACAAAAAACTCTTATATTCCATTAAGGGCAACACCGTACATTCCACGTTTGGTATCCCGTATACGTCCTAATTATAAGCGTATAAACATTACATGCAAATCTCCACTGCTTAAACTTACCATTACCACCTTCAAAAACATACTTAAACACATCTCATCAATAACCTCCCATAATTATCACTACCTCCTACCACCCCCCTCTTTTTTTTCCCTTTTTTTTTTTGGGGTGTCAAAATTTTTTTGGGGGGGGGGCGCGGGCGTGTAGGGAGACTCAAGAAGCGTCCTCTCTTCCCAGTGTCGAGTGACGAGATGGTTCATATGGGGCAGAATCCCAACATATGATCTATATTGCCGGCCTCTTACGCTGCTTAGAAATAAATACATCAACAACAACACAACAAACAGAAACCAACAACAATAACAACAACAACAACAAACAACAAACAACAATTATAAAATAAAAGATAATAATAATAATAATTAATATAATAATAATATTATAATTATAGTAAATAATAAGTCACATTCGTAACATAAGAATATTTTATGTTCAACCGCGGACTTTCTTCCTGCCTTTAATTGTCAAGGATTTCCCAAGAAGTCTGTCTTGACAAGAAGGAAGAAGAAGAAAGGGGTTGAATGAGGGGCAGAGGGGAGAAAAGAGAGTAGGAACGAGAGGACAGGGAGAGAGAGACGAAGAGAGGGGGAAATACAATAATTCAACCACCACTTACTTCTGTGTATATGGAGGAGGGAAAAAGGATAATGAAACTGGGTAGGGAAAAGCACAAACCTTTATATGCAGATTTGATGCATATAAAGGGTTTTTATACAAATGAGTTGGATCAAGCCTGTTGGCATTCCCTCTGTTGCATTCCTCTAAGGTTTGATGCTTTCCATATGAACATAATTTAATAATCAATAATAATAATAGGTGTCCTGTGGCTTGGTAGGCACGCCTCGGCTCACATATTGGGTCCGTGGTTCGATCCCCCATCACATTGGAAACATTGGGGTATTTCTTACATCTGCTGTAGCTATTCGCCCAAGCAGCAAGTAGGTACCTGGATGTTAATCGACTGGTGAGGTGGCAATCCTGGGGTTTGATATAAGCTGATAACAATCTTAGCTGTAAATAAAGTTGGGAGATTTTACCGACAATATGTAAGTAAAAGGATACAAGTGCAACTAATGTGATCATTTTATTGTGCAACGTTTCGCTATCAGGAGCTTTATCAGTTGATAAAGCTCCTGGTGAGCGAAAACGTTGCCACAATAAAATGTCACATTAGTTGCACTTGTTCCTTTTACTTAACTCTTAGCCTGTAAAATGATTTGTGTAAATACTAATAACATTAATAAAAAATAATAATAATTAGACAGTCACTGAGTGATCTAAGAAGCGTCTATCGTACTGCATAACCTCCAGCCCCCTCTACCTTCAAACCCACGCAAGATCCTAATTAAAAATCCTCATGAGGCATTAGGAGCTGCAAACCAGTTTCCTTGCAAGTCCCAGTTCTTATTATATGAGTCCTCGCAAGAAGATTAGAAGCTAAGTTAAACAGACTGAAGAAGCCCAGGAGGTTTATTCACAGTACTTCAAAAATTTGCAACACTTGTAGTGAGCAGTTTTAAGCTCGTTTTTGGTCTTCAGCACAAGTTGTGGATGCTCGACTCCAACGCCTGTTCATACGAGAGATGTGCTACTGTACTCTTGCAGCTGTGGCTACCCAAGCGCAAAGTGTGATACCAGCGCTGAAGGACTGGCTATAGTGGTCAATGGCATGAGTTTGGCATAGTGACAAGCAGCGTGAGATTAGTATAGTGTAGAAGCGCGAAGACTGGAATTGCAGCGTTTATGACTGGTATGGTGATGGGCAGGGTGAAAGACTGGCACAGTGACTTGCAGAGTGAAGATTGGCATAGTGTAAGACTAAGCGTAAAACTGGTATGGAAAAAAATTGAGGAAACAATAGCTAGAACGGAGTATACTGTAATCTCTAATTACAAAATAGAGCGAAAAAGTAATTGCCGAGGACTTGGATGGTGATATCAGAGGATATTACCTTCAGGATCACAACAGTGTCACTATTACATCTGGCGGGGAGGAAAATAAAGGAAGGATAATGAGAACTTTCAAAAACAAGGGTGCATTCCAATGTTGATCACTTTTTAAATCCACTTGTTCTCTATCAAGGCAGGAATACTGCTGTACACTAACATCTCCATTCAATGGCAGATGAAATCGCAGACGTACATGCGAAGGAACAAGATAAAATACCAATAGCAAAGGACTTGGAAGACCACACTAAGGCTATCTGCTGAGACTGTCCTACTCTTTCTCCATTAGGACTCATCGGGTATTATTTATGAGTTCGTGGAAGGAAAAGTAAAGCAGAATCTCTCTCACTTTCTTTCTCTCTCTCTTAGTCACGGAGCGTCTTGGCCTCTAACATTAAATACACGTTCTGAAAATAAAAGAAAGTAGCCAGAACTGAATAGCCAGAAGCTTCACTGTCTTTATGAGATATCACCACCGCGACAGCAAAGTAGTTCCTCAGTCTGAAGAACCAAAAAATGTCCAAACACATGATGTAAAGTCTGACGGTTTTAGACATATTACTCCAGTGTTGGTTTAATCCTTCCATTATTACACGTTAAAAATATATCAAGATGTGACTCGCCATTTTTATAGTTATCTAATGTTACGTCATTGTATGAATTTTTTTTTTTTTCTTATTTCAACTCGCAAATGATATCGTAAGACGCGATTCGAACATGTTTTCGCTACTAGCATAGATCCAAAACTTCGTTAATATTATAATTATGGCAAGACTTGGTCATTCGTAGTAGTTACGTTATTAGATTTTAGGAAAATTTGCCCTCCCTTCTTCCCATCGTCCTTCTCTTAGAACTTTGATTATATCGCATTTTCTAGTAAAAACAACTTCGTTGTTTTCTAGTAAAAGCAACGAACTACTAGAAATGCGAAGTTATTTTTTTTTTGCTGGCTTCCTAGACACTAATGTTCAGAGCAATTAACAAGCAGACTTTGCCACTCTATCAGCTATTTATGACATCCCGTATTTCCTCAAGGGCTTTCCTTTCTCGAATTATTTATCGGTGTTCTCTCAACAAGTTTGCAACCACAGGCATCAATATTGGTCTGAATTGGACCCAACAATTTTTGTTATCAGTCTACTCTTAGGATTGTGCCCACGTTCCTACTACTACATTTGAGTTTGAGGGTCACAATCCTAAGAGTGGATTGATAAAAAAAAAAATTTGTTGGGGTCCAACTCGGACCACTATTGTTGCCTGTCGGTTGCAAAGTTGTTGAGGAACATCGATGAATATTGATATTCGAGAAGGAAAGCCCTGCGGTAAATGCGGGTTGTCATAAATAGCTGACAGAGCGGAAAAAGTTTGCTTGTTAATTGCTTCTGGGGGGGGGAACATTGTGTCACGTACCACATCTTACATATTGGACACACACGACTCACTCGCAGATACCACATGGAAAAACGACTGAAACCACCCTGCGAGAACTGTCAGGTGCATTGTCAGTTCGCCTTTTCTTAATAAATTGTCCTGTCTATCAGCGGGCATACAGGATTCATATCCAATAACTCCACCCCAACACACTGACATCCTTGCTGAAAATTCTGACACACCTTTTAACTGAAACTAACCCACACCGACCTTCATTTGAAAAGTACTCCTACACTATCTCTCACCTCCATTAATACCTACTTTTGCACACCCCAGCCCCTCACTCCCAACTTTTCATATTCTTACTTTTGCACATCCCTTTCCGCAGCTCTCTACAACCCATATGGGTTGAGTGCCTAAATTGATTATATTACTACATATTTTACACACCCAGCACATATTTATGAAAGCATCTAACACAATAAAAACACTCTTGAAGTTCCTTTATAACCCTGCTCTTTTTCTTTTAACGACTTTGTACAGCCTTCACCTTCCATATGGTGCTCAATCCTCTATCGTACACTGTTCACTCTTTCTATCCATGCCATAAAATTATTTATTATACACTATCCATTTACCTCTCCGTACCTCAAGTACGGGATCGGGTGTCTGGGTACCAACACCAACAGCCATCTCCAAACATCACACGCATATTCCACCAATCAGGATCCACAATTAACTTCTACTTCACGTAAATATTTATTTTTATTAATTAAACGTTAAACTTTTTGTGGTTATTCAGCAATGAAGTGAGGAGGGCTCGATCCACGTTCTGTAGTCGTGGACCAACTCTGTCTGGTTAGTCTAATATGAAGTCACTTCAAAGGCATCGTTATGGGTACCAATCAAAGATGCGGTTCAGAGATACATTCTGGGCCATTCGATTTAGTGGTCGCGGTACCATTAGAAGCACCCTTGGATGGTACCCTGTACTCTTGAATGGTATCCAGGGACTCTCTTATCTTCCATATATCCCTCCGCACCTACTCTCCCCACCCTCACTACTCCCTCTTCCGTTCCATCCACCTCTTCCTCCCACCCCTCCTCTCATCACTCCTCTTCCCATCCACCACTCCCTACCTACACTTCTTCCTTTCCATCACTCCCTCTCATCTCTCTTCCCTCCCTCTTCCCTCCATTCTCTCCACTCCACCTTCCCTTCTACTACTTAATCCTCTTCCTCTCACCTTTTCTCCCTCCTTGTCTTCCTGCCCTCACTCTCTCCTTACTAGCCCCTTCTTCCTTCGGGGAAATATAATATTTTTGACGGCTCTCGACGGACACTATTCATCGTTCTATCCAAAGAAAAACACGACTTTTTTTTGTGATTAAGCAAATAAATTAAATGATTATTTTTTTATATATTTTTTTTTGCAGAATTTCATTGAACGACCGGAATTAGTTTGTAAATTAATCGATTCTAAAGCGTGGAGCAGGATTGCCAGTAAGCTAAAAGCACATTGATTATGAGAATTACAGGGAATGCTATTTGGCAATTCCGAATGTCATGATATTAGCAATTTTAAATATATCACGATGGGTCACCAGCAATAACCTCGATGAAAATGCATTTTACCAATATTATAAAAAGGCTCAGGAGCGCAAATTTGGGCACTTTTTTTTCCCGATCCGGGTAATAAAAAATTAAATGAGATTAACTCATATATAAATCAATTAAATATGTGTTATGTCGCGCTCCCTGTCTAATTCCTTGATATAAATTTTTTTTCATTCCGATTTTTTGCTGGTTGTAAAAATTTTTAATGTTGACACGGAAAATTTTCCGATTGTTTCACTGCATTACTTAAAAAAGAAATTTTTGTGCTAAGACTGTCCAGTTACTATGGAAATTAGGACGTTGGATTCCATTTGTGAGAAGATTTTTTTTTTAAACTAGGCGTCGCTCGTTCAACTTTTTGCATTGGTGACACGAGTCTCGACAACACTAATACAGTTTAATAAAGACACAGGTTGAGTACGAAACACAATTCAAGTACCAAAGTGTTTGTACTGTAAGAAATACTGTTTTCAGTGTTCACTCGCTAGCAAAATGAATTCTGTGGAGATCATTTCATGACAGGAAGGAAAATATCAAGTATAATATCTAAATTCAAACCAGCATGAACTTGTGATGCTTTTCTGACAAATTGGTCTGGTTGGAAATTTCGAATAGAGAACAAATTTATGGAGGAAAATTTTGGATAAAGGCAAAACATGAACAAGCAAACAGAGATAAACGTACAGATGAAATTTGCCCGGCTCCGCTCGGCTCCACCGGCCCCGCCAGCTCCGCTCGGGCCCCGCCCGGCTCCGCTCCGTGCTCCACCCGGCACCGCCAGGCCCCGCCCGGCCCCGCCCGGCTCCGCCGGGCCCCGCCAGGCCCCCCCCCCTCCCCCCAACGCCCCGGCCCCCCACCCCCGGTCCGCCGGCCCCGACCGGTCCGCACGGCCCCGGACCGGCACCGCCCGACCTCACCCGACCACGCCCATCTCGTACACGATTTAAATAAAATCAGATTACATGTACTGGCCATAAGCAAAATAAAATTTAATATCGAGGATAAAAATTTGTTCATTCCTTACACATTGCAATCTTGCAATACCTACATGAAACTAATATATTGAGTATTCTTTCTATAATAAGTATCTCTCTACAATACCAAAATACCAAGTTCTACAATACCAAATACCAATATCTACAATACCCAAAATACCAAGTTTACAATACTAATTATTATACACCAATATATGGTACACCGATATATCGTAATAATTCTCTTATACAGAAGAGTACAATGACATTCCATCTTAGTCATCCACTTGCAGACAAGTGGTGACTGACAACATGGGACCACAATGGATATCTTTGTTGACGAGGACGTTTCGCCGCGCAGCCAGGTTATTTGACTTAAGGGGTAGTAAAGACCTTGTCTTCTAATCCACTCCTTTATTTCTCCAACTATAATCTACCTTGTCCATAATTGCCATCGCATTTGCTTTGTCTATTCCGTAAGGTGAAGCTCCAGGATATTCTTTACTTCATGGTATAACTTAACAAACTCTTTGAGGCAAATTGTCCCCCCCCCCCCCTTCTGTTTCCTCAAATATTTGTTATACCCACTTGACCACCGATTCCTTGGATGGAATCGGGGGTCATTTGGGTAAGGTTAATGGTGATACGTTGTTCTGTCTCTTGAGGCGGGGAGAATCTGTCGCAGGATCTCTAATCTAGGATCTAATATTATATATTATATATATATATATATTATATAATATATATATATATATATATATTCCAGAAAAGAGAGAAACAAGACCTTATAATCATTCGATATGAAAGGCAATTTTTGTAATGGCTGCCGTAACTGGAAAAGCTCTGAAATGCGGCCTATTTCTTGAGAGAAATGCCTCCCGAATGGGCCAGTCCGTATTACCATACAGTGGAATATTAGTATTACCATATTTGCTGCCTCGTTTTCCTGCGTCTTCTTCCCAGCGCGCTCATCTACAGTGTTGATCTTCAACGCCTGGATGATCAGATGCTGATCCGCGTTTAGCTGATTAATGAAACAGTATCTGTTATGCTTGCGCTGGAATGACCCCTTTACGGGTTTAGCGCTTCGTGGAATTAAAAAATAAAAAAAAGGAAGAACTAATTCCGCCAGGGGTATACCAGCGTCTAGAGACTGGGGAAGGGGGGGGGTAGGTTTGTTCCAAGGGAGGCTAGAATTGTTGTATTTCCCTGGATCAATGAGCTCATTTTCTAGAGCATGTACATTTTCAATTCATTATTTAGTTTCCGCCTTTGGTGTTTCTTCTTACGGTAATGGTAAAACAGTACAGACAAAGTGGATGAAAAGGACACATGTGCAACACCTGGGTTTGTTTCTCATACGTAAAGATATGCAGGTGTTACACATGTCTCTTAATCTTCATTTTTGCCTTCTTTGTTTTCTTTTATTAGACTCTGTCTTCATCAAGGCTTTCTCTGCACCCTATTCAAAACTCCCAGCTTAACCTCTTCTCAAGACCACTCTCTACTCTCTCTCTTTTCTCTCTCTCTCTCTCTCTCTCTCTCTCTCTCTCTCTCTCTCTCTGTCTCTCTCTCTCTCTCTCTCTCTCTCTCGCTCTCTGTCTCTCTCTCTCTCTCTCTCTCTCTCTCTCTCTCTCTCTCTCTCTCTCTCTCTCTCTCTCTCTCCTCTCTACTCTCTCTCTCTCTCCTTCTCTCAGTGCCTCCATTACCACCCATCGCACAATCGTTTAACTTTAATGAGATATGGTACCGAGCTATGCCTAACAGGCGTCCAGCCTATAACAACTTACTGATACCTCTTTCCTTCATCGTTAGTCTTACCTTTCAATAACTTGACAGTTCTCAAGTTTATTCCTTTAGTCCCTTCTAATCGGGGATTTCGTCCAGTTTTCTCTTCACCTTCTTTATTATCTGTTTCACTTTATATATAATATTATTTTATTATTATTATTATGTTATTATTATTATTATTATTATTATTATTATTATTATTATTATTATTTATTTTATTATTATTATTAATTATTTACATTCTTATTATTATTATTATTTTCCCGAAGGGGCCTTTAAGAGGTTGCCTTATTTTCTTCTTTCTTCCTCCATTTTCGATTTTATTTTGCTCATAACTTGACACGCCTCATCAAATGGCTTCAAATTTTTGAGCACTTAGGTATGGCAACCAGGACCGAAATCCTGAACTAGCATGTTCACGTGCCATAGACGAAGTTTACTGAAGATGTTTCCAAGCATCCAGAAACAGCTCCGGTAACTTCCAGCATCCTCAGTGGCGGAGTTCAAACGTTCACGCACAAACAGAAAAAAAAAGGTGTTATAAAATACGAGACAGAAGAGAGTAAAAAGTGAAATGTGTTGGTGAGATTTGTAGATTTTGTGTGTAAGTGTGTGAAATTTCATTCCCGTTAAATTACGTTATATTAAATTTCCGTTTAACAATTTCTAACGTTTACCTATTAAAATGGCTGCCAGTGATAGTATATATAAGTTTCGTTTTCAAGTGCTGGAGATTTGTTTGTAGCAAAATAGAAAAAAAAAATTGTATAGTTGGAATCAGATAAATTACTGTAGAATGTCTTAACTGATCGGCTCAACCCTTGCCATTGATATAGTGTATTTTAAACATTGATGTATTTTTGCATTACTTTTGAGTGTACAGATGCAACTTTGCCATTTTTTTACCCAATTTTATCAACTAGATTTTCCCCAAAAAAATATAAATATAATAGTTTTTTTCCTTTCAGGATTGTAGAGTATTTAAATAGACTGTAAATGTGAAAAGTAATTAGTAAAACTACCTACGAATTTATGGCGTTTAAAGTTTTACGAGGAGATCTTTCTTATTTCTCGGAACATTTCTCAGCAATTTTGTTCGTTTAATTAAAATGTTCGTTAATTACTCCCCCGGTAACACCCTGTAGATCGGTTTCAAAAATTTCAATGCACAATCCTACCTTACGAATATTCTCTTTTTTCTGTTTAACTTAATTGCATTATTTTTCCCCTTGAATTACTGGTTAGGGGATTCTTGTTCCATGGAATGAGCTCATCTTTTCCCTTGCTTGAATCTATTTGAATGTCGCCCATGACACAGGTGATATGTGACCCCTACGGCTTTTTAATGCTTTCTCCTGATTAATAATAACAATTGTAACAGCATCGTAGGAAATAGGATGCATCGCTGCCTGGATTTAGCTGTGTAGGCTCAAATCTTGCTGGAGTTTGTGCTCAATAGGAAGGAAAATGCATGTCTGGTCAGCTTTAAACTTTTAGTGCTGATGTGTTTTCATGTGCAATTTTATTTAATCAAATTGTTTATGTGAAATAACTGGAGAAAGGTCTCTTTTGATCAGAAAAAACGTCACAGTGACATTTTTTGTTTATCTTAGGTTACATAAACTGTAATGTTCTTTTATGTATCTATTACATGTGTGTGTCCTCGAGACCATTCTTAAGTATTTGTATGCTATGTTATGCTCAACCAGCCTTATTTAACAGGTGGGTCCAGTTTACTTAGAGAAAAGTGTGGATTGACTTTAAACCTGTCTAAGTTTCAATTAGCTTTTTAGAGAAAAAAATGGAAAAACCTGAAATTCTGCTTTTCATGCCTTATTTACTGAGCACTGCATCTGATAGGGCTTGAAGCCTTCTCCATGCGCTTCTCTGCTGCTTCAACCTTAATGTGCTGTGTATTTTCGGATATTGGTCTCTTTGAAGGTTTGAATTAGATGTGGATTGTACATGTTTTGAATTTTACAGTTTTTATTGAAGAATTTATATAATTAGTTTCCAAATAATGATTTATGAATGCCTCTTCTGATTCCCTTCAAATCTTCAACACTAATATTTTGACAATACTATTAAACTGTGCCGCACTCTACACTATCTATCACGTGTATTGAGCACAAGGGTCTGGGATTATGGAATACGGAGTACCTTCTTCGGATACGGCAACAGCTGAAACGCTCTAGTATTTTTACTATTATTAACAGCATGTGGAAGCGCTCAGTACGATGAGGACAAACAACGCTAGGAAAAAAGGAGGTAAACAGGTTGAATTCCAGACAAATGAGGTTAGTTACAATTTTCTAGGGATCAAGAGCCCTTTATTGGCATCAAAGGAATCCTCACCTTGAAGGGTCAGTTCATTCTTCCATCCAGTCCCTTTATTTTCCGTTTTCGGTATTCCTCGATGCGATCTGGCATTCTCCCCTTCACTTTATTTCTCTCCTATTCTTTTCTCTTTCTCTTTACTGTGAACTCTTTTTTCTTCATTTGATTGCGGTTCTTCCCTGCACTAAAATATTTTTTTGCGAGTTTTCGAAATAATATCAGATTGGAACCAGAGTTTGATTTTTGACAGAGAGAGATCTGTGGTTAAGATATTTTAGAGGAATGTTGCTACGGACTGGCGTGTGCATGCAAGCATAGTATGTTTTAGAAATATTTGGGAACAGTAGTATTTTGTGAGTCGAGACACGTGTATAGACATGTCACGGTCGCACTAAAAACAGGCGCGTATTCATACACTAATAGGGCACACTACTATTCACACATAATTCTCACTAATATACATTACCCCACTAACATAGCATAACACGCACATACACTAAGACAGACAGACACCACATGGCATACACATAACACGCACTCATGATACATTAGACTTACGTTACACATACACACAAACATACACACGCTAACAAACGCACATTACACAGACTCACTAACATAAAACATATTACCACACACTAAAAAATCACTACACAAAAGCAACACTTAGAAAAAACAGAAAGGCACAACCAAAACATTACAACACACAAACATGACATATTACACAGACAAATATCCACAAGAACACCGACACACTAATATATATATATATATACTCTATATAATATATATATATTATTTATATACTATATATATTAATATTATATATTATATATTTATATTATATATATATCTATATATATATATATATATATATATATATTTATATATAATTTATATATATATATATATTTTATGATATATATAATATATATATATATATATATATATATATTACAAATGGTTCAGATGAACCGACAAATTGAATAAATTAGACACATGTACCAACACTTGAGTATCTTTATGAGGAAACGTTTCGGCCACACAGATGGCTTTCATTAGTCCATACAATGGTAGAATGGTGAAAAGAAACAGAGAGAAGTTTGAAGTAATCATGTCCTCTCAGCCGTGAGTCGATGTAATTAGTCCATCAGTCTTGAAAAAAAAATACAGCACATTGTGCGAAGTGGCTTATGTACTGTAGGAAAGTGAGGTGCAGCAGTAGTAGTGTCTCATCACATTTGACAAATCCAAATGTGGGAGAATTCCTGCATTAAGATCCCAGTGTTGCTGTGTCTGACAGGATGAAGATGAAATGGTTCAGAGAACCGATAAGTTGATAAATTAGACGCATGTGCAACCACTTGGGTATCTTTAATGGGGAAACGTTTCGCCACACAGTGGTTTCATTAGTCCATACAAAGAGAATGGTGAAGAATCAGGAGGAGTTTGAGGTAATCAGTCCCTAACCTTGAGTCGATGTATCATACATCAATCTGAGAAGATGGATCAAGCAACTCTCCCAGTGCGACTGGAAGGAATATGGGTGCGCACCAAACGCAGTAGCTTTACCTGCATTTCAGATCCTCGTGCATGGCCTCTGGTGGACCAGTCAAGTGAATATTGTCCCGAACGCTTGAGAGGCGCGGTAGGACTCAAGACCCCAGGAGTTCACTGAAGTAGCAGGTGTGGGCCCACTTGCAGATTCCTCAGGCAGTGCTTCGCCAAGAGCACAAACGAGTCCCACTGGATCAAACCTATCTTGGAAAAATTTCCAACACAATACTCAACAACGCTTCAGCATAGACAAAGCTCGTCCCTAACGGTCAAGCACCACATTCAGAAAGATTTTCCTTTCAGTCGTCCCAACTCCTCCTTGGGCACCGGACTCGACCAAGACCATTCAGATTGGTGTTTTCTTCTGCCTAAGCCGCCTCAATACTCAGTGGAATATCGGTGTATTTGAGGCAGGGAGTCGACTGATCAATTCGCGACTTCAAGGTCTCCGTGTGTAATACATCAGAAGGGAAGATGCAAGACATAAGGAGGGGCAACGAACATCATGGAGAGAGATTCTCGCACAGTCCGTTGCCCAGTTAATGGGAACCCCAAGCATGTAGGTCCTGAGGGAAGTCAAAAGTGTCCAGATGGAGCACTATGCTACCCTGGAAGAATGGTAAGCAAAATTGCCTGGGACTACACCTGTGCTGCCAACGTTGAAGGACACCCTTTTACCATACTCTGCAGTTGAAGGGGTGGAGCCGCCATTCATGGGAGACACAGAAAAAAACATAATACACTTCGTTTGAATCAAATCCACGTTTGGAATACTAATCGGATGATGTTGCCGTCCTTCGTATTTTTATGTATAAATACGGGGCTGTGATTAATATATAATTATATACTATATATTTGTTTTTAAGCAACAAGTTGTGATATTGGCCTTATAAAAACAAAACAATACATTTCTTTTATATCAGAGAGTGAAGACACTGATCCAAAACCTCATGTGAGAAAACACGAGTAGCCTTCTCAAGGATATTCCACCAATAACTATTAAATTTAGGTTCTTCTAATTATTTTTGGGGAATGGTCGGGTACGTAGGCTAACATACACACACACACACACACACACCACACACACACACACACACACACACACACACACACACACACACAACCACACACCAACACAAGCAAACAAAACACCACAAACACAATACACACGCACGCAACTCACCCGCACACGTACACACCACACACCAATCACACACACAACAAAACATACATTTTGATAAGCACCAGTTCGGAACCACACCTGTCAAGCTATCAAGAATTAGTTGAAAATGCAAAGGTTTGCAAGAAGACTAGTCCCGGACCTAAGGGACATATCCTATTAGGAGAGATTACGGGGAATCTACTTGAACAACATTGGGAGGCCAGAAGGGATAGGGATGACATGATAAAGACATGATAACGGTGAATAGGACAAATTTTCAGAGATGGGAGGACAGCAACAAGGGTATTTCTTCAGTTACAGAGTTGTTTCAGAAATGGGAATATGTGAGAGTGATGTAGTGGAGGCAGGATTCATTGATAGCTTTAAGAAGAGGTATGATAAAGATCAAGGAACAAGAAGAGGCGTAGACCTAGTAGCGACCAATAGAGGCGGGGCCAGGAGTTGAGTCTCGACCCTGCAACCACATTAGGTGAGTGCAATTAGGTGAGTACAACACACACACACACCCCCACACACACACACACACACACACACACTCACACACACAAACTATCGACAAGTGCCTTTAAAGTTAGGCCACCGTAATGACAGTAAGAACATTAATCGTCTAGAGAAATAAATTGTATAATATTTAATTTTCTGTTTATTTAATTACCCATTGTGCAATAAGTTATTCTTTATTTTATTGGCATAGTCTTATAATTTAAAGAAATAATGTGTGTGTATGTGTACTCACCATAATTGTGGTTGCAGGGCGAGTGACTCAGCTCCTGGCCCCGCTTCTTCACTGACCGCTACTGGTCCTCCCTCTCCTGCTCCATGAGCTTTATTCATCTTCGTCTTTAAAATATGTATAGTTCGTGCCTCCACTACTGGTGTGTGTGTGATGTGTGTGTGTGTGTGTGTGTGTGTGTGTGTGAACTGTGTGTGTGTGTGTGTGTGTGTGTGTGTGTGTGTGTGTGTGTGTGTTTGTGTGTGTGTATGTGTGTGTGCTATTATATATGTGTGGTGTTGTAGTGTGTGTGTGTGTGTGTGTGTCGTGTTTGTGTGTGTGTGTGTGGTGTGTGTGTGTGTGTGTGTGTGTGTGTGTGTGTGTGTGTGGTACCACTAATTTGAGTCACCTATAGTGGGTTGCAGGGGGGGTCGATTAACGGCTCCTGGCCCCGCCGCCTTTAATTGGTCGCTACTAGGTCTACTCTCTTTTCTTGTTCATGATCTTTATCATACCTCTTTTTTAAAAGCTATGCCATGAATCCTGCCTCACTACATCACTCTCCACCCACTATTCCCATTCCTGAGACACTCTGTAACTGAAGCAAATACCCTTGATGCTGTCTCCCATCTACTGAAACATTTGTCCCTATTCACCGTTTATCATGTCTTTATCATGTCATCCCTATCCCTCCTGGCCTCCAATGTTGTCAAGTAGATCCCTTAATCTCTCCTAATAGGATATGTCCCTTAGGTCCGGGGACTAGTCTTCTTGCAACTTTGCATTTTCTCTAAATTCTTGATATGCTTGACCAGGTGTGGGGTTTCCGAAACTGGTTTTTGCTACATATGTATGTGTGTGATGTGTGTGTGTGTTTTGTGTGTGTGTGTGTACGTGTTGCGTGAGTGCGTGCGTGTGTATGTGTGTTTGGTGTGTTTGTTTGCTTGTGTGTGTGTGTGTGTGTGTGTGTGGTATGGTGTGTGTGTGTGTGTGTGTGTGTAGTGCACAACACACACACACACCACACACACACACACACACATACACAAAACAGGGCTCTGGGAAGACAGCACAGAAGGGAACATCAAGAGGGAATATACCAACAAGTGTTGGATGACATACGAACAACCGAGGAGAAGGTGCAGAAGCTGCTAAGTGACCTTGATACCTCAAATGCGATGGGACCGGACAACATCTCCCCATGGGTCCTTAGAGAAGGAGCAGAGATGCTGTGCGTGCCTCTAACCACAATCTTCAACACATCCCTTGAAACTGGGCAACTACCTGAGAAATGGAAGACAGCTAATGTAGTCCCCATATTTAAGAAAGGAAACAGAAACGAGACACTAAACTACAGACCTGTGTCTCTGACATGTATTGTGTGCAAAGTTATGGAGAAGATTATCAGGAGGAGAGTGGTCGAACACCTGGAACGGAACAAGATTGTAAATGAAAACCAGCATGGGTTCATGGAAGGCAAATCCTGTGTCACAAACCTTCTGGAGTTTTATGACAAGGTAACAGAAGTAAGACACGAGAGAGAGGGGTGGGTTGATTGCATTTTCCTAGACTGCAGGAAGGCCTTTGACACAGTTCCCCACAAGAGATTAGTGCAGAAGCTGGAGGATCAGGCGCATATAACAGGGAGGGCACTGCAATGGATCAGGGAATACCTGACAGGGAGGCAACAACGAGTCATGGTGGGCGCCTGTGACGAGCGGGGTCCCACAGGGGTCAGTTCTAAGACCAGTGCTATTTTTGATATATGCGAACGACATGATGGTAGGAATAGACTCTGAAGTGTCCCTATTCACAGGTGATGTGAAGCTGATGAGAAGAATTAAATCGGATGAGGATGAGGTAGGACTGCAAAGAGACCTGGACAGGCTGGACATGTGGTCCAAAAACTGGCTTCTCGAATTCAACCCTGCCAAATGCAAAGTCATGAAGATTGGGGAGGAGCAAAGTAGACCGCAGACAGAGTATAGGCTAGGTGGACAAAGACTACAGACCTCACTCAGGGAGAAAGACCTTGGGGTGACCATAACACTGAGCACGTCACCGGAGGCACACATCAATGAAATAACTGCTGCAGCATACGGGCGCCTGGCAAACCTGAGAATAGCGTTCCGATACATACTGTGTATGTTAGGCCAATACTGGAGTATGCAGCACCAGTCTGGAACCCACACCTGGTCACGCACGTCAAGAAGTTAGAGAAAGTACAAAGGTTTGCAATAAGGCTAGTCCCAGAGATCAGGGGAATGTCGTACGAGGAAAGGTTGAGGGAAATCGGAGACATGATAACGACATACAAGATACTGCGGGGAATAGACAAGGTGGACAGAGATAGGATGTTCCTGAGAGAGGACACAGAAACAAGGGGTCAAAACTGGAAGCTGAAGACTCAGACTAGTCACAGGGACGTTAGGAAGCATTTCTTCAGTCATAGAGTCGTCAGGAAGTGGAACAGCTAGCAAGTGAAGTAGTGGAGGCAGGAACCATACATAGTTTTAAGAATAGGTATGACAAAGCTCAGGAAGCAGAGAGGGAGAGGACCTATTAGCGATCAGTGAAGAGGCGGGGCCAGGAGCTGAGTCTCGACCCTGCAACCGCAATTAGGTGAGTACAATTAGATGAGTACACTCACAGACACACACAACACACACACACACCACACACACACACACACACACACACACACACACACCACACACACACACACACACACCAGTAGGCGCCAGTGACGAGCGGGGTCCCACAGGGGTCAGTCCTGGGACCAGTGCTATTCTTGGTATATGTGAACATGACGGAAGCGATAGACTCAGAAGTGCCCCTGTTTACAGATGAAGTGAAGTTAATGAGGAGAATTAAATCAGACGCGGACCAGACAGGTCTACAAAGAGACCTGAACAGGCTGGATGTGTGGTCCAGAAACTGGCTCCTAGAATTTAACCCCGCCAAATGCAAAGTCATGAAGATCGGAGGAGGGCAAAGAAGACTGCAGAAAGAGTATAGGCTAGGTGGCCAAAGGCTGCAAACCTCACTCTAGGAGAAAGACCTAGGAGTGAGTATAATACCGAGTACATCGCCAGAGGGACACATTAACCAGATAACTGCTGCAGCATATGGGCGCCTGGAAAACCTGAGAATAGTGTTCCGGTACCTCATTAAGAAATCGTTCAAGACTTTATACACTGTGTACGTCAGGCCCATACTGGAGTACGTAGCACTAGTTTGGAACCCACACCTGGTCAAACACGTGAAGAAATTAGAGAAAGTGCAAAGGTTTGCAACAAGGCTAGTTCCAGAGCTAAGGGGAATGTCATACGAAGAAAGGTTAAGGGAAATCGGTCTGACAACACTGGAGGACAGGAGGGTCAGGGAAGACAGATAACGACATATAAAATACTGCGAGGAATAGACAAGGTTGACAGAGACAGGATGTTCCAGAGATGGGACACAGAAACAAGGGGTCACAATTGGAAGCTGAAGACTCAGATGAGTCAAAGGGATGTTAGGAAGTATTTCTTCAACCATAGAGTAGTTAGGAAGTGGAATAGTCTGGCAAGCGGTGTAGTGGAGGCAGGAACTATACATAGTTCTAAGACGAGGTATGATAAAGCTCATGGAGCAGGGGGAGAGAGGACCTAGTAGCGGTCGGTGAAGAGGCGGGGCCAGGAGCTGAGTCTCGACCCCTGCAACCACAATTAGGTGAGTGCAATTAGGTGAGTACACACACACACACACACACACACACACACACACACACACACACACACACACACACACACACACACACACACACACACACACACACACACACACACACACACACAAACTATCGACAAGTGCCTTTAAAGTTAGGCCACGTAATGAGTAAGAACATTATCGTCTCAGAGAAAATAAATTTAATTTTCTGTTTATTTAATACCCATTGTGCAATAAGTTATTCTTTATTTATTGAGCATAGTCATTATAATTTAAAGAAAATGTGTGTGTATGTGTACTCACCTAATTGTAGTTGCAGGGGTCGAGACTCAGCTCCTGGCCCCGCTTCTTCACTGACCGCTACTGGGTCCTCCCTCTTCCTGCTCCATGAGCTTTATCATACCTCGTCTTAAAACTATGTATAGTTCGTGCCTCCACTACTGGTGTGTGTGTATGTGTGTGTGTGTGTGTGTGTGTGGGGTGTGTGTGTGTTGTGTGTGTGTGTGTGTGTGTGTGTGTGTGTGTGTGTGTGTGTGTGTGTGTGTGTGTATGTGTGTGTGTATATGTGTGTGTGTGTGTGTGTGTGTGTGTGTGTGTGTGTGGTGTGTGTGTGTGTGTGTGTGTGTGTGTGTGTGTGAGTACACACCTAATTGTGGTCACCTAATTGTGGTTGCAGGGGTCGATTCACAGCTCCTGGCCCCGTCTCTTAATTGGTCGCTACTAGGTCTACTCTCCTTGTTCCATGATCTTTATCATACCTCTTCTTAAAGCTATGTATGAATCCTGCCTCCACTACATCACTCTCCACACTTTTTCCCATTCCTGACAACTCTGTAACTGAAGAAATACCCTTGTTGCTGTCTCCCATCTCTGAAACATTCTGTCCCTATTCACCGTTATCATGTCGTTATCATGTCATCCCTATCCCTCCTGGCCTCCAATGTTGTCAAGTAGATTCCCCTTAATCTCTCCTAATAGGATATGTCCCTTAGTTCCGGGACTAGTCTTCTTGCAAACCTTTGCACTTTCTCTAAATTCTTGATATGCTTGACCAGGTGTGGGTTCCGAACTGGTGCTACATAATGTATGTGTGTGTGTTGTGTGTGTGTGTGTACGTGTGCGTGAGTGCGTGCGTGTGTATGTGTGTTTGTGTGTTTTTTGTTTGTAGTGTGTGTGTGTGTGTGTGTGTGTGTGTGTGTGTGTGTGTGTGTGTGTGTGTGTGTGTGTTAGCCTACGTACCCGACCATTCCCCTAAAATAATTTAGAAGAACCTAAATTTAATAGTTATTATGGAATATCCTTGAGAAGGCTAGCTTCGTGTTTTCTCACTTGAGATTTTGGAACAGTGTCTTCGCTCTCTGATATAAAAGAAAGTATTGTTGTTTTATAAGCCAATATCACAACTTGTGCTTAAAAATAAATAAATATATATATATATATATATATATATATATATATATATATATATATATATATATATATATATAATATATATATATATATATATCACAAGCCCCGTATTTATACATAAAAATACGAAGGACGGCAACATCATCCGATTAGTATTTCCAAACTGTGGATTTGTTCAAACGAGTGTATTATGTTTTTTTCTGTGTCTCCCTGTAACTGGCGGCTCCACCCCTTTCAACTGCAGAGTATGGTAAAAGGGTGTCCTTCAACGTGGCAGCACAGGTGTAGTCCCAGGCAATTTGCTTACCATTCTTCCAGGGTAGCATAGTGGCTCCATCTGGACACTTTTGACTTCCCTCGGACCTACATGCTTGGGGTTGCCATTAAGCTGGGCAACGGACTGTGCGAGACTTCTCTCCATGATGTCGTTGCCCTCCTCATGTCTTGCATACTTCCCTTCTGATGTATTACACACGAGACCTTGAAGTCCGAATTGATCAGTCGACTCCCTGACTCAAATACACCGATGTTCACTGAGTATTGGGGCGGCTAGGCGAAGAGAAACACCAATCTGAATGGCCTTTGGGTCGAGTCCGGTGCCCAGGGAGGAGTTGGGAACGACTGAAAGGAAATCTTCTGAATGTGGTGCCTTCACCGTTAGGAGACGAACTTTGTCCTATCCTGAAGCGTTGTTGAGTATTGTGTTGGCAATTTTTTTCCAAGATAGGTTTGATCCAGTGGGACTGTTTGTGCTCTTTGGGCGAAGCTGCTCTGCTGGAGGAATCTGCAAGTGTGTCCCACAGCCTGGCTACTTCAGTGAACCTGGGGTCATGAGCTCCTACCGCGCCTCTCAAGCGTTCGGGGACAATATCCTTGACTAGTCCACCAGAGGCCATGCACGAGGACTGAAATGCAGGTAAAGCTACCTGCGTTGCCTTGCGCACCCTTATTCCTTCCAGTCGCACTGGGAGAGTTGCTTGATCCCATTCTTCTCAAGATTGATGTAATGATTACATCGACTCAAGGTTGAGGGACTGATTACCTCAAACTCCTCCTGTTCTTCACCATTCTCCTTTGTATGGACTGATGAAACCACTGTGTGGCGAAACGTTTCCCCATTAAAGATACCCAAGTGTTGCACATGCGTCTAATTTATCAACTTATCGGTTCTCTGAACCATTCATCTTCATTCCTGTCAGACACAGCAACATCTTGGGATCTTAATGCAGGAATTCTTCCACATTTGGATTTGTCAAATGTGATGAGACCTACGACTGCTGCACCTCACTTTCCTACAGTACATAAGCCACTTCGCACATGTGCTGTATTTTTTTCAAGACTGATGGACTAATTACATCGACTCACGGCTGAGGGACTGATTACTTCAAACTTCTCCTGTTCTTCACCATTCTCCTTTGTATGGACTAATGAAGCCACTGTGTGGCGAAACGTTTCCTCATTAAAGATACTCAAGTGTTGTACATGTGTCTAATTTATCAATTTGTCGGTTCTCTGAACCATTTGTATATATATATATATATATATATATATATATATATTATATATATATATATTATATATATATATATATATATATATATATATATATATATATATATATTATATATATATATATATATATATATATAATATATATATATATATATATATATATATATATATATATATATATATATATATAGTGTGTCGGTGTTCTGTGGATATTTGTCTGTGTAATATGTTAGTGTGTGTATGTTTGGTGTGTGCCTTTCTGTGTTTTTCTAAGTTTGCTTTTGTGTAGTGGTTTTTTAGTGTGTGTAATTTGTTTATGTTAGTGTGTATGTGTAATGTGCGTTTGTTAGTGTGTGTATGTTTGTGTGTATGTGTAACGTAAGTTAATGTTCATGAGTGCGTGTTATGTGTATGCATGTGTGTCTGTCTGTCTTTAGGTGTATGTGCGTGTTATGCATGTTAGTGGGGGTAATGTATATTAGTGAGAATTATGTGTGAATAGTAGTGTGCCTATTAGTGTATGAATAACGCGCCTGTTTTAGTGCGACCGTAAATTATGTATATACTCGTGTCTCGACTCACAAATACTACTGTTCCAAAATATTGTCTAAAACATACTATGCTTACATGCACACGCCAGTCGAAGCAACATTCCTCAAAAATATCTTACCAGCAGATCACTCTCTGTCAAAAATCAAACTCTGGTTCAATCTGATTTTTTTTCGAAAACTCGCAAAAAAATATTTTAGTGCAGGGAGAACCGCAATCAAATGAAGAAAAAGAGTTCACAGGTAAAGAGAAAGAAAGAATAGGAGAGAAATAAAGTGAAGGGGAGATGCCAGATCGCATCGAGAATACCAAAACGGAAAATAAAGGGACTTGAATGGAAGAAGTGAACTGACCCCTTCAAGGTGAGGAGTTCCTTGATGCCAATAAAGGGCTCTTGATCCAAGAAATTGTAACTAACCTCATTTGTCTGGAATTCAACCTGTTTACCTCCTTTTTTCTAGGCGTTGTTTGTCAGTCGTCGTACTGAGCGCTTCCACATGCTGTTAATAATAGTAAAAAATAACTAGATGCGTTTCTGCTGTTGCGTGATCCGAAGAAGGTATCTCCGTATTCCATAATCCCAGTCCCTTGTGCCTCAATACACGTGATAGGAATAGTGTAGAGTGCGGCACAGGTTAATAGTATAGTTAAATATTAGTGTTGAAGATTTGAAGGGAATCAGAAGAGGCATTCATAAATCATTATTTGGAAACTAATATATAAATTTCTTCAATAAAAACTGTAAATTAAAACATGTACAATCCACATCTAATTCAAACCTTCCAAAGAGACCAATATCCTAAAATACACAAGCACATTAAGGTTGAAGCAGCTGAGAAGCTGCATGGAAGGCTTCAAGCCTATCAGATGCAGTGCTCAGTAAATATCGCATGAAAAGCAGAATTTCAGTTTTTCATTTTTTTCTAAAAAGCTAATTGAGACTTAGACAGGTTAAAGTCAATCCAAACTTTTCTCTAAGTAAGACTGACCAGCCTGTTAAATAAGGCTGGTGAGCATAACATAGCATACAAATACTTAAGAATGGTCTCGAGGACACACACATGTAATAGATACATAAAAGAACATAAAGTTTATGTAACCTAAGATAAACAAAAAAGTTACTGTGACTTTTTTCTGATCAAAAGAGACTTTCTCCAGTTATTTCACATAAACCAATTTGATTAATAAAATTTGCACATGAAAACACATCAGCACTAAAAGTTTAAAGCTGACCAGATGATGCATTTTCCTTCTATTGCACAAACTCCAGCAAGATTTGAGCCTACACAGCCTAAATCCAGGCAGCGATGCATCCATTTCCTACGATGCTGTTCGCAATTGTTATATATTAATCAGGAGAAAGCATTAAAACCGTAGGGGTCACATATCACCTGTGTCATGGGCGACATTCAAATTAGATTCAAGCAAGGGAAAGATGAGCTCAGTTCCATGGAACAAGAACCCCTAACCAGTATCAAGGGGAAAAATAATGCAATAAGTTAAACAAAAATATGAGAATATCGTAAGTAGGATTGTGCATTGAAATTTTGAAGTCGATCTACTGGGGGGTTACCGAGTAATTAACGAACATTTTTAATTAAACGAACATAAATGTTGCTGAAAATGTTCCGAGAAATAAGAAAGAGTCTCCTCGTAAAACTTTAAAACGCCATAAATTCGTAGGTAGTTTTACTAATTTACTTTTCACATTTACAGTCTATTTAAAATACTCTACAATCCTGAAAGGAAAAAAACTATTATATTTATATTTTTTTGGGGAAAATCTAGTGTGATAAAATTGGTAAAAAAATGGCAAAGTTGCATCTGTACACTCAAAAGTAATGCAAAAATACATCATGTTAAAATACACTATATCAATGGCAAGGTTTGAAGCCGATCAGTTAAGACATTCTACAGTAATTTATCTGATTCCAACTATACCAATTTTTTTTTTTCTATTTTGCTACAACAAATCTTCCAGCACTTGAACGAAACTTAATATATACTATCCTGGCAGCCATTTAATAGGGAAACCGTTAGAAGAGGTAAACGGAAATTTATATAACGTAATTTAACGGGAATGAAATTTTCACACACTTACACACAAAATCTTCAAATCTGCACCAACACATTTCACTTTTACTCTCTTCTGTCTTCGTATTTTTAACACCTTTTTTTTTTTTGTGTGTGTGCGTGAACGTTTGAACTCCGCCACTGAGGATGCTGGAAGTTACCGGAGCCGTTTCTGGATGCTGGGAACATCTTCAGTAACTTCGGTCATAGGGCACGTGAACATGCTAGTTCCAGGATTTCGGTCCTGGTTGCCATACATAAGTGCTCAAAAATTTGAAGCCAATTTGATGAGGCGTTCTCAAGTTATGAGCAAAATAAAATCGAAAAATTGGAGGAAGAAAGAAGAAAATAAGGCAACCTCTTAAAGGCCCCCTTCGGGAATAAATAATAATAATAATAATAATAGTAATAATAATAATAATAATAATAATAATAATAATAATAATAATAATAATAATAATAATATATAAAGTGAAACAGATAATAAAGAGGTGAAGAGAAAAACTGGACGAAATCCCGATTAGAAGGGACTAAGGGAATAACTTGAGAACTGGTCAAGTTATTGAAGGAAGACTAACTGATGAAGGAAGAGAGGTTATCAGTAGTTGTTATAGGCTGGACGCCTGTTAGCAGTAGCTCGTACCTATCTCATTAAAGTTAAACGATGTGCGATGGGTGGTAATGGAGGCACTGAGAGAGAGAGGAGAGAGAGAGAGAGGAGAGAGAGAGAGAGAGAGAGAGGAGAGAGATAGAGGGGAGAAAAGAGAGAGAGAGAGAGAGAGAGAGAGAGAGAGAGAGAGAGAGAGAGAGAGAGAGAGAGAGTAGTGAGTGAGTCTTGAGAAGAGGTTTAGGCTGGGAGTTTGAAGAGGGCTGCGAGAGAAAGCCTTGATGAAGACAGTAAATTAAAAGAGAAAGAAAGAAGGCAAAAATGATGATTAAGAGACATGTGTAACACCTGCCATCTTTACGGTGATGATAAACATACCCAGGTGGTTGCACATGTGTCCTTTTCATCCACTTGTCTTAATGTTTACCATACAGTAATGAAGAAGAACCGGAAGGCGGAAACTATAATAAGAATTGAAAAAAGTGCATGCCTAGAAAATGAGCTCTTGAGCCAGGTAAATACACAATTTACCTCCTTGGAACAAACCTACCCCCCCTTCCCCAGTCTCTAGACGCTGTTACCCTGGCATATTAGTTCTTCCTTTTTTTTTTTAATTCCACGAAGCGTAAAACCCGTTAAAGGGGTCATTAGCGCAAGCATTAACAGTACTGTTTATTAGTCGCTAAACAGCGGACCTTGGACATCTGATCCCAGGCTGTTGAAGTCAACACTGTTAGATGAGCCGCGGGGGAAGAGACGCAGGAAAACGAGGCAGCAAATATGGTAATCCCAAATATTTGTTGGTAATACTGGACTGGCCCATTACGGAACGGATTTTCTCTCACGAATAGGCCCTTTAAGGCTTTTCCTGTTACGGCAGCCATTACAAAAATGCCTTTCATATCGAATGAGATTAAGTCTTTGTTTCTTCTTTTCTGGGAATAATATATGATATACTATTAGGTATATTTTATATATATATATATATATTATATATATTATTAGTATACTATATATATATATTTTATATATATATATATTTATTATTTATTTTATATATATATATATATATATATATAATATTTATATATATATATTTTAAATATTAGATCCGAGATTAGATCCTGCGATCAGATTCTCCCGCCTCAGAGACAGAACAACGTCACAATTACCTTACCAACTTGACCACGATTCATCCAAGGATCCGGTGGTCAAGTGGGTATAACAAATATTTGAGGACAACACAATTGTCCTCAAAGATTTGTTAAGTTATACCATGAAGTAAAGAAAGATCCTGGACTTCACCTTACGGAATAGACAAAGCAAATGCGATGGCAATTATGGACAAGGTAGATTATAGTGGAGAAATAAAGGAGTTATTAGAAGACAAGGGTATTTACGTACCCTTAAGTCAAATAACCTGGCTGCGCGGGCGAAACGTCTCGTCAACAAAGATATCCATGTGGTCCCATGTGTTGTCAGTCATCCACTTGTCTGCAAGTGGATGACTTAAGATGGTATGTCATAGTATTCTTGTATAAGTGAATATTACGATATATCGGTGTACCATATATTGGTGTATAATATGGTATTGTAGAACTTGGTATTTTGGTATTGTAGAGAGATACTTATTATAGACAGATACTCTAATATATTAGTTTCATGTTAGGGTATTGCAAGTTGCATATTGTGTAAGGAATTGACAAATTTCAATCTCGGATAATTATTTTATTTTGCTTATGGCCTGTACATGTAATCTGTTGATTAAATCGTGTACGAGAGGTGGGGCGTGGTCGGGTGAGGTCGGGCGGTGCCGGTCGGGCCAGGCGGAGCCGGTCGGGGCCGGGCGGAGCCGGTCGGGGCGGGCGGAGCCGGGCGGGGCCGGGCGGAGCCTGGCGGGGCCGGGCGGAGCCTGGCGGGGCCGGGTGGAGCCGAGCGGGGCCGGGCGGAGCCGAGCGGGGCCGGTCAAATTTCATCTGTACGTTTAGCTCTGTTTGCTTGTTCATGTTTGCCTATATCCAAAAGTTTTCCTCCATAAATTTGTCTCTATTCGCAAATTTCCAACCAGACAATTTGTCAGGAAAAGCATCACAAAGTTCATGCTGGTTTGAATTTGATATTATACTTGATATTTTCTTCCTGTCATGAATGATCTCACAGAATTCATTTTCTAGCGAGTGAACACTGAAAACAGTATTTCTTAACGTACAAACACTTTGGTACTTGAATTGTGTTCGTACTCAACCTGTGTCTTTATTAAACTGTATTAGTGTTGTCGAGAATCTTGTCACCATGCAAAAGTTGAACGAGCGACGCCTTAGTTTAAAAAAAAAATCTTCTCACAAATGGATATCCAGACCGTCCTAATTTCCATAGTAACTGGACAGTCTAGCACAAAAATTTCTTGTTTAAGTAATGCAGTGAAACAATCGTGAAAATTTCGTGTCAACATTAAAATTTTACAACAGCAAAAAAATCGAATGAAAAAAAAATATATATCAAGGAATTAGACAGGAGCGCGACTAACACATATTTAATTGATTTATATTATGAGTTAATCTCATTTAATTTTAATTTACCCGGATCAGGGAAAAAAATGTGCCCAAATTGCGCTCCAGTGCCTTTTTATGAATATTGGTAAAATGCATTTTCATCGAGGTTATTTGCTGTGTCCCATCGTGATATATTTAAAATTGCTAATATCATGACATTCGGAATTGCCAAATAGCATTCCTGTAATTCTCATAATCAATGTGCATTTACGGCTATTGGCAATCCTGCTCCACTTTAGAATCGATTAATTTACAAACTATTTCCGGTCGTTCAGATGAAATTCTGCAAAAAAAAATATATAAAAAAATAATCATTTAATTTATTTTCTTAATACACAAAAAAAAGTCGGTGTTTTTCTTGGATAGAACGATGGAAAGTGTCTTCGAGAGCCGTCAAAAATAAGATATTTCCCCGAAGGAAGAAAGGGGCTTAGTAAGGAAGAGAGTGAGGCAGGAAAGACAAGGAGGGAGAAAAGGTGAGAGGAAGAGGGATTTAGTAGTAGAAGGGAAGGTGGAAGTGGAGAGAAGGAGGGAAGGAGGGAGGGAAGAGAGATGGGAGGGAGTGATGGAAAGGAAGAAGTGAGGTAGGGAGTGGTGGATGGGAAGGAGGGAGTGATGAGAAGGAGGGGTGGGAGGAGAGAGTGATGGAACGGAAGAAGGGAGTAGTGAGGGGTGGGGAGAGTAGGTGCGGAGGGATATATGGAAGATAAGAGAGTCCCTGGATACCATTCAAGAATACAGGGTACCATCCAAGGGTGCTTCTGAATGGTACCGCCGACCACTAAATCGAAGCCCAGAATGGTATCTCTGAACCGCATCTTTGATTGGTACCCATAAACGATGCCTTTGAAGTGACTTCATTATTAGACTAACCAGACAGATTGGTCCACGACTACAGAACGATGGATCGAGCCTCCTCCACTTCATATGCTGAATAACCCACAAAAGTTTAACGTTTCATTAATAAAAATAAATATTTACGTGAAGTAGAAGTTAATTGGTGATCTGATGGTGGAATATTGCTGTGTGATTGGTTTGAGATGGCTGTTGGTGCTGGTACCCAGACACCGATCCCGTACGTGAGGTACGGAGAGGTAAATGGATAGTGTTTTAGATAAATAATTTTAGTGCATGGATAGAAGAGTGAACAGTGTATCGATAGAGGATTGAGCACCATATGGAGAGGTGAAGGCTGTACAAAGTCGGTAGAGCAGGGTTATAAAGGAACTTCAAGAGTGTTTTTATTGTGTTAGATGCTTTCTTAAATATGTGCTGGGTGTGTAAAATATGTAGTAATATAATCAATTTAGGCACTCAACCCATATGGGTTGTAGAGAGCTGCGGAAAGGGATGTGCAAAAGTAAGAATATGAAAAGTTGGGAGTGAGGGGCTGGGGTGTGCAAAGGTAGGTATTAATGGAGGTGAGAGATAGTGTAGGAGTACTTTTCAAATGAAGGTCGGTGTGGGTTAGTTTCAGTTAAAAGGTGTTTTCAAGAAAAAAAGGATGACCTCTTGGATAGTCTACCAAAAATATATAAAACATGGGAGAAAGAGATAGTGTATCAAAAAATGCAGAATGTCCATACCACAACAGATGACTCGAAACTACCTAGTCACCCACATGGTGCTAAGCCAGACCCACCCCCCAGTCATAGCACTAATACCCACAGTGCTGGTGCTGGCCCAGGCTCCCCCAGGCATAGCACCAATACCCTCAGTGCTGGTGCTGGCCCAGACCCAGCCCCACCCCCCAGCCCCAGTGCGGACCTAGACCCAGCCCCCAGCCTTACTGCCAGCCCAGACTCTCCTAGGGACACTACCCAAACCACCACAAAAACAGTAAATATACAACCATCATCGCACAAGACCGTGGCCCACAGTACAGATGTTGGAGAGGAGTCTCCTCCTTCCTCTACTGGGGAAAGTAGATGGAATCCAGGACGGGGTGGTCCTGGCTTGGATACTGAGGATTATTGTGCAGTCCCAGAACCTGCAGAAATTGACAACACACCTCCCAACAATTCTCAACCAAAGGTGAATTTGTGCAAATATTATGCTTGGGGCATCTGTAAGCATGGAAAACAGGGGAAAAAAATGGGACATGCAACTTTGACCATCCCAAAAAATGTAGCGACCTCCTGTCTAAAGGAGTGTGTCGTTCTTCTTCCTGTACTTTCTTTCACCCAAAAATGTGCCACTCCTCGGTCCTCCAGAAGCAGTGTCACAACATCGAGTGCCCTGCATACCATCTAAAAGGGACCAGGAGGCACAGACCCCACAAGACAAACAATAGTAGCTACGACAACCCAACTCCAGGTGATTTTTTAGTGGCAGGAAACGAAAAAAGAAAATGGAAGGAAATAACAAAAATAGTCCACCACCTTGGAGCCTTGATGGACTGGAGGCGCAGCCAGTGGCCACCCATGGCCCTCCAGAATTATTACAACTACTGATGCCAATAACAAAATCCCCCCAACAAACACAGACTACAACCTCGTTCATATTTGCTAATATACAGGGCCTTAAGCCATCCACCAACAACAAAATACCTTTTATCAGTGGACTTCTAGTGGAGTCTAATGCAATGTTTGCAGCCTTCACAGAGACTCACACAAAAGATCACTTTGACAGTGAAATATGGATAAGTGGTAACAACCTTTTTAGATGCGACAGAAAAACAGGCAACAAGGGGGGGTTGGCCTGTATGTCAAAGAGCCCCTTATCTGCACGGAGTTGCTGAACACCACAAATGAGGTAGTTGAAGTTCTATCAATAAAGATCGAGAACCAAAACCTAGTCATTGTGGTTGTATACAAGCCACCAGATGCAACCTCCCAACAGTTCAAGGAACAGCTACTGAAAATCGATTACTGTTGGAAAACCTTCCAGCTCCATCCCCAAACATCTTACTGCTTGGTGATTTCAACCTAAGGCATACAAAATGGAAGAATGTAGCAAATAATGTTATAGCTGAAACAATCCCCGGAGGTAGCGCAGATGAAAAGTCACACACACATGAGCTACTAAGTCTCTGCGAAAACACACCTTAAGCCAGCAGATAGTGGAGCCAACAAGACTAGAAAACACATTGACCTTATCTTCACAAATAATGAGGACCTGATAAGAGACATAAGAATATCAAAAACAACTAATTCCGATCACAATCTAATCGAAGTCCAGACGTACATGCATAGGGGTCCTGAACAACAGAATGCATGTACCTGTGAAGGTGTCTTCACAAAATACAATTTCAACAACAAGAACATCAACTGGGACCAGGTAAACCATGTCCTAAACGAAACATGTTGGAAGATGTCTTAAATGACATGGACCCAAACCAGTGCCTTGAAAGGATCAACTTCCTGGCAGCCGAAGCATGTTCTAGGCATATTCCCCTAAGAAAGAAGAAAGCAGGAGTAAACTGGAGAGAAAAAGACGCTCCCTCTACAGAAGACGACGAAGAGTCACTGAGCTCCTCAGGAGTGCTAGAATATCTGATACACGAAGGGGGCGCTGACCAGGGAAGTGGAAACTATCGAACTTAAGCTAAATGACTCTTACAGGAACCAGGAGAGCAGGAGGAGCTTAAAGCTATTAGTGAAATTGAAAGAAATTCAAAATATTTCTTTTCATATGCCAAAAACAAGGCAAATACCACATCTAGTATCGGGCCCTTACTCAGACAGGATGGGACTTACACAGACGACAACAAGGAAATGAGTGAAATATTGAAATCCCAGTACGACTCTGTGTTTAGTGAACCACTAATCGGTCTGAGGATCGACGACCCAAATGATTTCTTCATGAATGAGCCTCAAAACTCCATAAATGTATGCCAGATTTCCGACATTACCCTAACTCCGATAGATTTCGAAAAGCCATTGACAACATGCCTATGCACTCAGCCCGGGCCCAGACTCGTGGAACTCTGTTTTCATTAAGAACTGCAAGAAACCCCTCTCGCGTGCCCTAAGTACACTATGGAGGAGGAGCTTGGACATGGGTGAAATTCCACAGTCACTTAAAACAACGGATATAGCCCCACTCCATAAAGGTGGCAGCAAAGCATTAGCTAAGAACTATAGACCAATAGCTCTGACATCCCACATCATAAAATCTTTGAAAGAGTGCTAAGAAGCAGGATTGCAAATCACCTGGATTCCCAAAATCTGCACAATCCAGGCAACATGGGTTCAGGGCAGGTCGCTCCTGCCTCTCACAACTACTGGATCACTATGACATGGCCTTGGATGCACTGGAAGAAAATCAGAATGCAGATGTAATATACACAGACTTTGCAAAAGCATTTGACAAATGCGATCATGGCGTAATAGCCCATACAATACGTGCTAAAGGAATAACTGGGAAAGTGGGGGAGATGGATCTTCAACTTCCTAACAAATCGAACACAAAGAGTAGTGGTCAACAGAGTTAAAATCGGAGGCTGCCATAGTGAAGAGCTCTGTTCCACAAGGCACAGTACTCGCCCCCATCTTATTCCTTATCCTCATATCAGACATAAACAGAGATATACACCACAGCACCGTATCATCCTTTGCGGATGATACTAGGATCTGCATGAGGCTGTCATCTGCTGAGGACGCGGTTAACCTCCAAGAAGATATAAACAAAGTTTTCCAGTGGGCAACGGTAAACAATATGATGTTCAATGAGGACAAATTCCAACTACTCCGTTATGGAAAACTGGAGGAGATAATAACTAGAACAGAGTATACTACTGACTCCGGCCATACAATAGAGCGGAAAAATAATGTAAGGGACCTGGGAGTAGTAATGTCTGAGGATCTCACTTTCAAGGAGTCACAACAGTGCCACGATCGCACGTGCAAAGAAAATGATAGGATGGATAATGAGAACTTTCAAAACGAGAGATGCCAAGCCCATGATGATCCTTTTCAAATCACTTGTTCTCTCTAGGCTGGAATACTGCTGTACATTAACATCTCCATACAAAGCAGGTGAAAATCGCAGATCTAGAGAGTGTACAGAGATCCTTTACTGCACGTATAAGTTCTGTCAAGCACCTTAACTACTGGAACGCTTGGAAGCACTTGACTTGTACTCGTTGGAACGCAGGAGGGAGAGATATTATCATAATCTACACTTGGAAAATCTTGAAGGAATGGTCCCAAATCTGCACACAGAAATCACTCCCTACGAAAGTAAAAGACTGGGCAGGCGATGCAAAATGCCGCCAATAAAAAGTAGGGGCGCCATTGGTACACTAAGAGAAAACACCATAAGTGTCCGGGGCCCAAAACTGTTCAACAGCCTCCCATCAAGCATTAGGGGAGTTGCCAATAAGCCCCTGGCTGCCTTCAAGGGAGAGCTGGACAGATACCTAAAGTCGGTGCCGGATCAGCCGGGCTGTGGCTCGTACGTCGGACTGCGTGCGGCCAGCAGTAACAGCCTAGTTGATCAGGCCCTGATCCATCGGGAGGCCTGGTCATGGACCGGGCCGCGGGGGCGTTGATCCCCGGAATAACCTCCACGTAACCAGGTAAGGATGTCAGTGTGTTGGGGTGGAGTTATTGGATATGAATCCTGTATGCCCGCTGATAGACAGGACAATTTATTAAGAAAAGGCGGACTGACAATGCACCTGACAGTTCTCGCAGGGTGGTTTCAGTCGTTTTTCCATGTGGTATCTGCGAGTGAGTCGTGTGTGTCCAATATGTAAGTGGGTACGTGACAACAATGTTCAGAGCAATTAACAAGCAAACTTTTCCGCTCTGTCAGCTATTTATGACAACCCGAATTACCGCAGGGGCTTTCCTTTCTCGAATTATTTATCGATGATCTCTCAACAACTTTGCAACCACAGGCAACAATAGTGGTCCGAGTTGGACCCCAACAATTTTTTTTTATCAATCCACTCTTAGGATTGTGACCCTCAAACTCAAATGTAGTAGTAGGAACGTGGGCACAATCCTAAGAGTAGACTGATAACAAAAATTGTTTATCTGGAGTTTATCTGGAGAGAGTTCCGGGGGTCAACGCCCCCGCGGCCCGGTCTGTGACCAGGCCTCCTTAGGTCAGTGTCCCAGGATGCGACCCACACCAGTCGACTAACACCCAGGTACCCATTTTACTGATGGGGAACATAGACAGCAGGTGGAAAGAAACACGTCCAATGTTTCTACTCTGGCTGGGAATCTAACCCAGGCCCTCACCGTGTGAAGCGAGAGCGTTAACCACCAGGCCACCAATTCAGACCAATATTGATGCCTGTGGTTGCAAACTTGTTGAGAGAACACCGATAAATAATTCGAGAAAGGAAAGCCCTTGAGGGAATTCGGGATGTCATAAATAGCTGATAGAGCGGCAAAGTCTGCTTGTTAATTGCTCTGAACATTAGTGTCTAGGAAGCCAGCAAAAAAAAAAAAAATAACTTCGCATTTCTAGTAGTTCGTTGCTTTTACTAGAAAACAACGAAGTTGTTTTTACTAGAAATGCGATATAATCAAAGTTCTAAGAGAAGTACGATGGGAAGAAGGGAGGCAAATTTCCGAAAATCTATTAACGTAACTACTACGAACGACCAAGTCTTGCCATAACTATAATACTAACGAGTTAGGTCTTGCAGTAGCGAAAACATGTTCGAATCAGTCTTACGATATCATTTGCGAGTTAAATCATACAATGACGATAACATTAGGATAACTATAATAATGGCGAGTCACATCTTGATATATTTTTAACGTGTAATATGGAAGGATTAAACCAACACTGGAGTATATGTCTAAAACCGTCAGACTTTTCATCATGTGTTTGGTACATTTTTTGTTCTTCAGACTGAGGAACTACTTGCTGTCGCGGTGGTGAATCTCATAAAGCCAGTGAAGCTTCTGGCTATTCAGTTCTGGCTACTTTCTTTATTTTCAGAACGTGTATTTAATGTGAGAGGCCAAGACGCTCCGTGACTAAGAGAGAGAGAAAGAAAGTGAGAGAGATTTCTGCTTTACTTTTCCTTCCACGAACTCCTAAATAATACACGATAGTCCGTAATGGAGAAAGAGGTAGACAGTTCTCAGCAGATAGCCTTAGTGTGGTCTTCCAAGTCCTTTGCTATTTGTATTTATCTTGTTCTCGCATGTACGTCTGCGATTTCAGCTGCCTTGAATGGAGATGTTAGTGTACAGCAGTATTCCAGCCTTGAGAGAACAAGTGATTTAAAAAGGGATCATCATTGGAATGCATCCCTTGTTTTGAAAGTTCTCATTATCCTTCCTTTCATTTTCCTCGCAGATGTGATAGTGACACTGTTGTGATCCTTGAAGGTAATATCCTCTGATATCACCATCCAAGTCCTTCGCATTACTTTTTCGCTCTATTTTGTAATTAGAGATTACAGTATACTCCGTTCTAGCTATTGTTTCCTCAAGTTTTCCATACCAGTTTTCACGCTGCTATCACTATGCCAATCTTCACTCTGCTGTCACTGTGCCAGTCTTCACCCTGCTATCACCATACCAGTCGTAAAGCTGCAATTCCAGTCTTCGCGCTTCTACCACTATACTAATCTTCACGCTGCTGTCACTATGCCAATCTTCATGCTTTTGTCACTATAGTAGTCTTCACGCTGGTATCACGACTTGCGCTTGGGTAGCACAGCTGCAAGAGTACAGTAGCACATCTCTCGATGAACAGGCGTTGGAGCGAGCATCCACAACTTGTGCTGAAGACCAAAAACGAGCTTAAAACTGCTCAGCTACAAGTGTTGCATTTTTTGAGTCTGTTGAAATAAACCTCCTGGGCTTCTTCAGTCTGTTATTCTTTAGCTTCTAGATCTCTTGCGAGGACTCATATATAAGAACTGGGGTCTTGCAAGGAAACTGAGTTGCAGCTCCTAAGCCTCATGAGGATTTTTAATTAGGATCTTGCGTGGGTTGAGGTAGAGGGGGCTGGAGTTATGCAGTACGAGAGACGCTTCTTAGATCACTCAGTGACTGTCTAATTATTATTATTTTTATTAATGTTATTAGTATTTATACAAATCAGTTTTACAGGCTAAGAGTTAAGTAAAAGGACACAAGTGCAACTAATGTGACATTTTATTGTGGCAACGTTTCGCTCTCCAGGAGCTTTATCAAGCTTGATAAAGCTCCTGGAGAGCGAAACGTTGCCACAATAAAATGTCACATTAGTTGCACTTGTATCCTTTTACTTTACATATTGTCGGTAATTCTACCAACTTTATTACAGGCTAAGAGTTGTTATCAGCTTATATCAAACCCCAGGATGCAACCTGCACCAGTCGATTAACATCCAGGTACCTACTTGCTGCTTGGCGAATAGGTACAGCAGATGTAAGGAAATATCCCCAATGTTTCCAATGTGATGGGGATCGAACCACGGACACTAAGTATGTGAGCCGAGTGCGTTGCCTACCAAGCCACAGGACACCTATTATTATTATTATTATTAAATTATATTCATATGGAAGCATCAAACCCTTAGAGGAAATGCAACAGAGGGAATGCAAACAGGCTTGATCCAACTCATTGGATCAAAAACCCTTTATATGCATCAAAGTCTTGCATATAAAGTTTTGTGGCTTTTCCCCACCAGGTTTTCAGTTATCCTTTTCCCTCTCCATAACCACAGAAGTAAGTGGTGGTTGAATCTTGTATGTTCCCCTCGTCTTCTGTCTCTCTCTCCCTGTCTCTCGTTCCTACTCTCTTTTCCCCTCTGCCCCTCATTAAACCCTTTCTTCTTTTTCCTTCTTGTCAAGACAGACTTCTTGGGAAACTCCTTGACATTAAAGGCAGGAAGAAAGTCGCAGTTGAACATAAAATATTTTTATGTTACGAATGTGGCTTATTATTACTATAATTATATTATTATTATTATTATTATTATTATTATTATTATTATTATTATTATCATTATTATTATAATTGTTGTTGTTGTTGTTGTTGTTATTGTTGTTGCTGTTGTTGTTGTTGTTGTTGTTGTTGTTGTTGTATTTTATTTCTAAGCAGCGTTAAGAGGCCCAGGGATTCTGCCCAATATGAACCATTCGTCTCTCGACCACTGGGAAGAGAGGACGCTTCTTGAGTCTCCCTACACGCCACCTGGTGGTGACTGCTTGACTTAGGCACCAACATGGCGGATCGTATCAGCCGGAGAGTGAATACTGTCTGTATTGAATTAGTTCGAGGAACGTTAAGCAGTGCGACAATGCATGTACTGTTATCGGCCATAATTAGGGACGTCTACGGGATACCGAACGATGAATTGTACGGTGTTGCCCTTAATGGAATGATAAGAGTTTTTGTGAAGTTTACAAGAGCCGGCTTTTACACCAGGATTGTGGATGAATTTCAGGAGAGGAAGATGAGTGTGAACTCAACAGTAGAGGTGTGTCTACATGACGTTTCAAAATATTACACGTGGGTAAAGGTACGTAATGTACCCTTTCAGGCAACGTCGTATGGCATTCAGGAAGCCTTCAGCAATTATGGAACTGTTCATACGGCTAGTATGGGGGTGTGGAGGGACGGGCCATTTGAAGGGCTGCCCGAGGGATCCTGCACCCTGAAGATGTAATTGAGGCGGCCAATACCCTCGTATGTTACGCTAACAGGCTATGGGACCCAGGTATTTGTCCACTATGCGGGGCAGAGGAAAACTTGCCGATTATGTGATTCTTACGAGCATATGGCGGCGCAGTGTCCTCGAAGGCAAGCCCCTAGGATGGCGTTATCATGGATGGTGGAACAGCAACCGTGCAACGTGGATGTGGAGTTGGGGGTTGCGGATGGACAGAAGACGAATCTCTGGAGTGAGGAGGTGGACAAGGTGGAAGAGGTGATGGGGACGTGTGTTACCCTCCCGGAGGTGACAGGGGAGAGGCCCCCATCGCCTGAGGGAAGGGTGGACGTGGAAGAGTCTACCCAGGAAATAATGTTGGAAGCAGTGCTGCAGGAGTTCTTGGACGAGCCGGAGGCCGGGGAGGACGGACCCGAGAAGTTAAGTGAGGTGCAGCTGATGGATGAGCAGCAGGGACAGGTGGAGGATTCGCGGAATGACAGAGAGGACAGGGAAGTGGTGGTGGAAGTCCATCAGGAGGACTCGCAGGAGGTAGATATGTGTGTGAGTGAGAGCTCACGCAAACGGACTGCGGGTGCCTTGGACCTCGATGAGGTTTTAACACCTGGGCAGAGACCTGGGAAGAAGTCATGGGTAGCTGTGGGGGAGAAGGCAAGCAGGGGAGGGGGTGTACCGGGGAAGCTCAGAGGGGGAGGGCAAGGAGGGGTTGGTGGACAGGTTAGGAAAAATTATAAAAATGGTACAGGTACCATGAAAGGTGAATTGAGTAAGTCACAGCGGCATAGGGGTAAGCCGCCTTTTCTGGGAAGTTCAAGTGTGTCACAATAAATGTAAATGGTCTTAAATCTGAGGTAAAAAGGGTTTGGTTAGAATGGTTTTTACGAAGGTTTGATGTAGATGTATGTTTTTTGCAGGAGCATAACCATAGGTTAGGGTGTGAATTGCGTTTGCAGGGTTATAACCTATTTGTAAGTAATGCTTTGCAATTAAAAAGAGGGGTGGCAGTGGCTGTAAAAGAGACCAGCCCATTGCGTGTCATGGGTTGGGAGGAGGGGGGAGGGTCGTAAGGGTAGATGGGCACTGGGGGTTGGGGAGAGTATGTTTCATTGGTGTTTATATGCCGGCATGTAACAATGTTAGAGTGAAAGTTGATTTTGTTCGTGATGTTTTGATGTATTATTTGCGGGGTTTACCTTCCATAACTGTACTTGGGGGCGACTGGAACTGTGTGATTAGGTATGGGGATGTCTCACCGAGGGGGGCGGGATGTGTCTTGGGTGCTCTAAGGGATGTGTTAAGGGATGTAGGAGTTGTAGATGTGGTGGGGAGGGGGGGAGTATGGGGTGGAGGACACGTTCATTCGTGGGAATTATGAGGCGAGGTTAGATAGGATATATGTGATGCAGGGGATTGGTGTGGAGAGAGTGAGGGCTTTCGATGTCGGTTTTTCGGATCACAGGGCGGTGATAGCTGATCTAAGGGTGGATGGTATAGTACGCATATATGCTGGGTATTGGAAATTGAATGTGAGGCTTCTGCAGGATGGGGATGAAGGCTCTTCCTTTGAGGAATGGTGGAGACATTTCTGGGATGGTAGGGATGGTGAGATGGATTTGCTTGACCATCCCAAAAAATGTAGCGACCTCCTGTCTAAAGGAGTGTGTCGTTCTTCTTCCTGTACTTTCTTTCACCCAAAAATGTGCCACTCCTCGGTCCTCCAGAAGCAGTGTTACAACATCGAGTGCCCTGCATACCATCTAAAAGGGACCAGCAGGCACAGACCCCACAAGACAAACAATAGTAGCTACGACAACCCAACTCCAGGTGATTTTTTAGTGGCAGGAAACAAAAAAAGAAAATGGAAGGAAATAACAAAAATAGTCCACCACCTTGGAGCCTTGTTGGACTGGAGGCGCAGCCAGTGGCCACCCATGGCCCTCCAGAATTACAACTACTGATGCCAATAACAAAATACCCCCAACAAACACAGAATACAACCTCGTTCATATTTGCTAATATACAGGGCCTTAAGCCATCCACCAACAACAAAATACCTTTTATCAGTGGACTTCTAGTGGAGTCTAATGCAATGTTTGCAGCCTTCACAGAGACTCACACAAAAGATCACTTTGACAGTGAAATATGGATAAGTGGTTACAACCTTTTTAGATGCGACAGAAAAAACAGGCAACAAGGGGGGGTTGGCCTGTATGTCAAAGAGTCCCTTATCTGCAAGGAGTTGCTGAACACCACAAATGAGGTAGTTGAAGTTCTATCAATAAAGATCGAGAACCAAAACCTAGTCATTGTGGTTGTATACAAGCCACCAGATGCAACCTCACAACAGTTCAAGGAACAGCTACTGAATATCGATTACTGTTTGGAAAACCTTCCAGCTCCATCCCCAAACATCTTACTGCTTGGTGATTTCAACCTAAGGCATACAAAATGGAAGAATGTAGCAAATAATGTTATAGCTGAAGCAATCCCCAGAGGTAGCACAGATGAAAGGTCACACACACATGAGCTACTAAGTCTCTGCGAAAAACACACCTTAAGCCAGCAGATAGTGGAGCCAACAAGACTAGAAAACACACTTGACCTTATCTTCACAAATAATGAGGACCTGATAAGAGACATAAGAATATCAAAAACAACTAATTCCGATCACAATCTAATCGAAGCCCAGACGTACATGCATAGGGGTCCTGAACAGCAGAATGCATGTACCTGTGAAGGTGTCTTCACAAAGTACAATTTCAACAACAAGAACATCAACTGGGACCAGGTAAACCATGTCCTAAACGAAACATGTTGGGAAGATGTCTTAAATGACATGGATCCAAACCAGTGCCTTGAAAGGATCAACTTCCTGGTAGCCGAAGCATGTTCTAGGCATATTCCCCTAAGAAAGAAGAAGAGCAGGAGTAAACTGGAGAGAAAAAGACGCTCCCTCTACAGAAGGCGACGAAGAGTCACTGAGCTCCTCAGGAGTGCTAGAATATCTGATACACGAAAGGAGGCGCTGACCAGGGAAGTGGAAACTATCGAACTTAAGCTAAATGACTCTTACAGGAACCAGGGGAGGCAGGAGGAGCTTAAAGCTATTAGTGAAATTGAAAGAAATTCAAAATATTTCTTTTCATATGCCAAAAAACAAGGCAAATACCACATCTAGTATCGGGCCCTTACTCAGACAGGATGGGACTTACACAGATGACAACAAAGAAATGAGTGAAATATTGAAATCCCAGTACGACTCTGTGTTTAGTGAACCACTAATCGGTCTGAGGATCGACGACCCAAATGATTTCTTCATGAATGAGCCTCAAAACTCCATAAATGTATGCCAGATTTCCGACATTACCCTAACTCCGATAGATTTCGAAAAAGTCATTGACAACATGCCTATGCACTCAGCCCCGGGCCCAGACTCGTTGAACTCTGTTTTCATTAAGAACTGCAAGAAACCCCTCTCGCGTGCCCTAAGTACACTATGGAGGAGGAGCTTGGACATGGGTGAAATTCCACAGTCACTTAAAACAACGGATATAGCCCCACTCCATAAAGGTGGCAGCAAAGCATTAGCTAAGAACTATAGGCCAATAGCTCTGACGTCCCACATCATAAAAATCTTTGAAAGAGTGCTAAGAAGCAGGATTGCAAATCACCTGAATTCCCAAAATCTGCACAATCCAGGGCAACATGGGTTCAGGGCAGGTCACTCCTGCCTCTCACAACTACTGGATCACTATGACATGGCCTTGGATGCACTGGAAGAAAATCAGAATGCAGATGTAATATACACAGACTTTTCAAAAACATTTGACAAATGCGATCATGGCGTAATAGCCCATAAAATACGTGCTAAAGGAATAACTGGGAAAGTGAGGAGATGGATCTTCAACTTCCTAACAAATCGAACACAAAGAGTAGTGGTCAACAGAGTTAAATCGGAGGCTGCCATAGTGAAGAGCTCTGTTCCACAAGGCACAGTACTCGCCCCATCTTATTCCTTATCCTCATATCAGACATAAACAGAGATATACACCACAGCACCGTATCATCCTTTGCGGATGATACTAGGATCTGCATGAGGCTGTCATCTGCTGAGGAACGCGGTTAACCTCCAAGAAGATATAAACAAAGTTTTCCAGTGGGCAACGGTAAACAATATGATGTTCAATGAGGACAAATTCCAACTACTCCGTTATGGAAAAACTGGAGGAGATAATAACTAGAACAGAGTATACTATGACTCCGGCCATACAATAGAGCGGAAAAATAATGTAAGGGACCTGGGAGTAGTAATGTCTGAGAATCTCACTTTCAAGGATCACAACAGTGCCACGATCGCACGTGCAAAGAAAATGATAGGATGGATAATGAGAACTTTCAAAACGAGGATGCCAAGCCCATGATGATCCTTTCAAATCACTTGTTCTCTCTAGGCTGGAATACTGCTGTACATTAACATCTCCATTCAAAGCAAGTGAAATCGCAGATCTAGAGAGTGTACAGAGATCCTTTACTGCACGTATAAGTTCTGTCAAGTACCTTAACTACTGGGAACGCTTGGAAGCACTTGACTTGTACTCGTTGGAACGCAGGAGAGAGAGATATATCATAATCTACACTTGGAAAATCCTGGAAGGAATGGTCCCAAATCTGCACACAGAAATCACTCCCTACGAAAGTAAAAGACTGGGCAGGCGATGCAAAATGCCCCCAATAAAAAGTAGGGGCGCCATTGGTACACTAAGGGAAAACACCATAAGTGTCCGGGCCCCAAAACTGTTCAGCAGCCTCCCATTAAGCATTAGGGGAATTGCCAATAAACCCCTGGCTGCCTTCAAGAGAGAGCTGGACAGATACCTAAAGTTAGTGCCGGATCAGCCGGGCTGTGGCTCGTACGTTGGACTGCGTGCGGCCAGCAGTAACAGCCTAGTTGATCAGGCCCTGATCCATCGGGAGGCCTGGTCATGGACCGGGCCGCGGGGGCGTTGATCCCCGGAATAACCTCCAGGTAACCTCCAGGACTGGTGGGAGATGCGGGCTAAGACAGGAATCGCAGAGTTTTTCAGGATACGTGGAAGGGAACAGGCACGGTGGAGACATGGTTTGCAAAACTACCTGGAGGGACAGCTGAATGTTGTTTACGAAGGGGGGGGAGTAGGGAGGGTATGCGAGGGGATGTGGATGGTTTAAGGAGTAGGATTGAAGAGTTACATAATGAAAGGTTTAACGCGATTAGAGTTAGGGCAGGGTTAGAGGAGGTGTTAAAGGGTGATCGACCATCAGGTTATGTCCTGAGAAAATTTAGGGAAAGGCAGATGGTGACTACCATAGCGCATCTAGTGGTCCCTGATGGGGGGGGGGGTATGTGGTGGGTCAAGGCCTTACCGATACGGATGACATTAGCGTTTATGCTGATTATTGGTTTAGGGAGAAATGGAGGAGAAACAAGGAAGTTGCCAGTGAGGAGGTATTTGGGGTTATGCAGAATACTATTGTATTGGGACAACAGGAACAGGAAATGCTGGAGGGTAGTATTAGTGAGGAGGAGGTGGGGGAGGCGGTTCACGGGATGAGTCAGGGTAAGACGCCGGGCATTGATGGAATACCGAATGATTTTTATAGAGTTTATTGGGAATGCATTAGGTATGGTTTAGTGGAGGTCTTGAATTATATGTGGAGCAGTGGGAGGATGGGGAAGACACAGAAAACCGGGATCGTTGTGTTGGTGCCGAAGAAGAAGGAAGGGAAAGTACTGAGTGATTATAGAGCGATATCCTTAATGTGTGCAGATTATAAAATTTATGCTAAAATTCTGGGCAATAGACTGAAGAAGGTTCTAGGATCAGTGATACATGGGGGACAGTTTGGCATCCCGGGAAGAAGTATGAGGGACGGGCATAGTCACATAAGGGATTTTATTGAGAGCTGCACCGGAGGGGGAATACTTGGTTTAGATTGGGCTAATGCGTATGATTGTGTGAATAGGGATTTCTTAAAAGTTTGTTTGGAAAAGTTGGGTTTGGGGGGGAGGGTGGTGAGATGGGTGCAAACCTTATATGAGGGTGCGGTTATTAGGGTACAGGTTAATGGTAAGTTGGGGGACCCAGTACTGATGGAGAGAGGTTTGAGGCAGGGTTGTCCACTCTCACAGTTATTGTTTGCCTGCATACAGAATCCATTTTATGGGCTAGTGGATGAGGTGGTGAATGGACAGGGGATAATGGGGGGGTGGGCGGGGGGGTATTGTTGGGTATGTAGATGATACTACAGTTCTGGTAATGCATGAGGAAGATCTAAGGAAAGTTGGTGGAGTCATTCAGATATTTGGGGATGCTACGGGTATGAGAGTTAATTTAATGAAGTCGAGACTATTAGAGGTGGGGGATTGGATAGGCGGGAGCTTGGGGCAGGGGTTGGGATGGTCAGTAGTGGTCAGAATTAGGGTTTGTGGAGTATGGTACATGGCGGAAGTGCAGGATAGTAGGAAGATAAATTCGGAATTAGTTACGAGCAGGGTTTTGGGTAGGCTTGGAGGCTTAAGGGCTAGGGACGTAACATTACAGCAGAGAGTTTTAGTGGTCAACTCTCTGGTTTACAGTAAGGTGTGGGGAGTGGCTGAGGTGCTCCCTTTAAGAGCACAGGATATTGCGGAAATCCAGAGGAAGGTTCTAAGGTATGTGTGGGGGTTTGGGAGGGCATGGTTGCGCAAAGACGTGGTGATGACGGATGTGCGACGTGGGTGTCTTGGCCTGATGGCATTATGTCATAGAGTAATGGCTTTATATATTAAACAAAGATATATCAGGACTGGGGGGAACCGGGGAGTCAGGGTAGGTAGGGTAATGGAGGATGCACGAAGATGGTGGTGTGGAAGGGATTTGAGGTATTGTGAAGACATGTTGAGGGTTTTATTGAATGTAGAACAGGTGTCCAAATTAAAGGTCAAACGGATGGTGGGTGCTGTGGTGGGTACGGGTGTCTTACAACATATCCAACATATGACTGGATGAGCATATGGAGGAAGTTTGGCTTGCTTAGAATACCAGCGGGGGTACGGGAGTTAGTATATCGTTTTCTAATGGGAATTTTGGCCTCTAGGGATGTGTTGTGTAAAATGGGTCTTGTAAGAGAGGCCTCATGCTTGCACTGTGTGGACACCGAAACGGCTTTTCATGCGGTATTTTTTTGTCCCTCTTTGGAGGGGGTGAGGTTATGGATGGTGAGCGTTATCAGACTTTTGGGAGGGGGGGGAAATGGCCATTCCTAAGGGCTTTAATGTTGGATGTAACTGGGGTGCCGGGTGATGTGGGTAGGGCTTTAATGTATGTCATGACGGATTATTTACATGTATCTTGGGGGATGAGGGAGGTTCGGGGAGAGTTGAGAATAAAAGCATTAGCAGCGAGATTTTATAGAACGATGTGTAGGAATAGGCAAGTCTATGGGGGGCGGTAGGTAATTAGCTTTTCGGAGGGTTACCGGAATCTCACTGTGGGGGGCCTCCTTCTCATGAACCCAGGGGGCGGGCAAAGGGTTGGTCTCCTACTGGGGGATGCATGAGGGTAGGTTGGTTTAGGCTCCTTTGTTGTGTGGATGGTGGGAGGGCTATGAATGGAGTGGGAAGGAGATGCATGATGAATTTGGAAACCTATGGTTATGTTCACTGCATACAGGATAATCTTTAAACCATGATAAGTAAATCTTGGGATCTCGGGTTTAGCGCAGAATGATCTTAATTTTGCACCCAAGTTAAACTTGATCGTTGTTCAACTTATGTTTGTGAGGTGCTGTGACCCTGCATAGTTGCTTTGTGATAGAAAATTTCTGCTTTTCGGTATAAAAGTTAGTGGTTGGTTAACAACAGGAATCCGGTGTTAACTACAGTTTTGGGTTGCAGTTAACCCAGGTACATTTCATTGCTGTCAACAAAATTTAAATTGTTACTTAGGTTAGCTGTGTTTATTTATGACTTCATGATCTTTGTAGTGTCAGGCTTCGTCAATTTTATTATCACATAAATGGCATCTTTCTCTAGTGTACCTAACCATGTATATGTGCGGGTTGTAATGACATATGAATATTATGATGAATTATGAGGTATTGGTTAGGAGTGAGCAATTTTATTGTGTAATGTCCATAATGGCGATTGAGTAAGATTCGTCAACCGGTTTTGTTCTTTAGTGTTATTGCGGAAAAAATAAGGACGGAACACGTATGAACCTGTATGTCAATATTTTAATTATATGACTATTGTATGTGCATGACGAATTTTTATTCTCATGATAATGTTCAGTATTATATCATTGTATTCTGTACTGGTAATGGTATTGATGTCCTACGTGGGGCCCAAGGCCATGTACACTTGCTGACATATTAATGTATATTGTTTTTGATGGACTGTGTATCACTGTAATTAGGATAGGTGGTGAGAGATAAAAGGAAAAAAAAGGGGGGGGGGGGGGTAGCATGTGCCTGCACGAAGTTGTAACTGCGGTGAGTCTCTCGGCAATGAGATTATAATTATATGAAAGATTAGGAGCTAATTAATTAATTTTTATTTTTATCTTCTAGACTGTTTTTTTTTTTTTAAAAAAAGGTTTGTAGAGGTTTTTTGTTAGTGATGCGGACGTTGTAGCACTTATATATGTCTTCATATTTTGTGATTTGAGTCACTCGTGTATTAGACATGTAACTCCTCTTGCATGATAGAATGATAATGGATGGACTGACTAGTGTCAATCTAACTCTTCCCGTATTGAGAATTTGACAGCGCAAAGTTGTATTCTTAAGCAATATACTGAAAATGAACCACATATTTGTTATATATAAATATGGCAAATTTGCATATACAAAAATCTAGAAAATAAATTTCCCTAGGTCGGATACAGCGGTATTGAAAAACTTAAGCTCCTCAAAAGTGTCGTTAAGTTATTGTAGTGAACCACTGTGCTGTTTCTATGTATAGTATTAGTAAAATGGTTCTCTGAACAGATCACTTACGATCTGAACTTTTCTCTGTGTAAAATGCATTAAAACTCAAAGTTTGAATCCAGTCAGAAGAGAAGTTCTGAACTCATCGCACGCCAACCGTGGAGGAAGAAAGAAAAAAAAAAGAATTCCTACAACCAGCACAGGCAACCCTTTCGGGAAATACTAAAACGCTTATATTTACAAAAACAACAACAGACCTCTAATGTACATAAAAGCTAAAGTTTGTGTCTGTCATTAAATCATTCAGAAATCTCAGCATCAAGTCTCACTAAAGTCGTCATGAGATTACATGGTGTGTCTGAGCATGTGTCGCAGTCCTAACTTGTGAAGGTTATCCAGGATTGTTGATGAACAACTGTATTTCTGTGTTCAGTGTTGTGCTGCAGAGTCGTCGTCTTCAGTTAATGTGGAGCAAAGAAAGGTATATATCATCCTTTACTACGTAATTTTATTGTTATTGAAAATTAACTCATTCACTGACACCACCAACACCATTGCTACTACTACTACTACTAGTAGTAGTAGTAGTAGTTCAACCACCACAATTACAATCACGACTACAATAACTGGTGTTGCTTCAACTACCACCACGACAAATGCTGCTATCATTCCCACCACACCACAAATGATAGCAATTCCTACCGCCATCATCAATACTAGACCAATACCGTCACCACCATTACTTTCACCATTACTAATATCATGACCACCAGCGTACTGATGATATCACTACTACCACCACCACCATCACTACAACGGCAGCCATTTCTTTCACAGCCACTACTATTATCACCACCATCAATAGCCCTTTCACCATCATTATTGCTATGACCACCGGTACTCCGAGGATATCACAACTTCCACTACCACCTCCACCACCACCACCACCACCACCACCACCACCATCACCACCACCATCACCACCAGCACCAGCACCACCAGCACCACCACCATCACCACCATCACCACCACCACCACCACCACCACCACCACCACCCCACCACCACCACCCACCACCACCACCACCACCACACCACCACCACCACCATCACCATCACCACCACCATCACCAGCACCAGCACCAGCACCACCACCACTGCTCACACATCTATCGAACTCACACGACCACCTTATCCCTGCTCTCGTCCCCTCCATCATACCTACCACAATCCCAATACAAACTTGCTACCACGATCCCAGCTACAATACCACCACCACCATGGCCACTATCACGCGAGCACAAAACGGGAATGAGGAAATAATGTACCATGCAACCCTGGTGTGAATTCTCAGGACTGGAGGCTGCCGTTCCTCAGGGCTGAAGGCTGCCGTTCTTCATGGCTGAAGGCTGCTGTTCCGTTCCTCAAGACTGGAGGCTACCGGTCCTCATGGCTGGAGGCTGCCATTCCTCAGGACTGTAGGCTGCCGTTCCTCAGGGCTGGAGGCTGCCTTTTCCAGGGTTGGAGGCTGCCGTTTTTCAGGGCTGAAGGCTGTCGTTCCTCAGGACTGGAGGCTGCAGTTCCTCAGGATTGGAGGCTGTCGTTTCTCAGGGCTGGAGGTTGCCGTTCCTAAGGACTGGAGACTGCCGTTCCCCAGGGATGGAGGTTGCCGCTCCTCAGGACTGTAGGCTGCCGTTCCTGAGGACTGGAGGCTGCCGTTCCCCATGGCTGGAGGCTGCTGCTACTCAGAACTGTACGCTTCCGTTCCTCAAGGCTGGAGGCTACCTTTTCCAGGGTTGGAGGCTGCCGTTTTTCAGGGCTGGAGGCTGTCGTTCCTCAGGACTGGAGGCTGCAGTTCCTCAGGGCTGGAGGCTGCCGATCCTCACGCCTGGAGGCTGCCGTTCCTCTGGGCTGGAGGCTGCAGTTCTTCAAGACTTGAGGCTGCCGCTTCACCGTTCTTGTCCCTCCTGACTGATCCACGGACGGTATTTATTAAAGTTCAATTCTAGCCATATTTTTTTACGCACAGTTTTTCTACAGTGATTGACTCACACACACAACTCACAGAACGGGTGGATCTTGAACCCATAGCTCGACTTGAACGGGTGGGGGATCGAACCATGGGTTCGATCCCCCACCAGTTCCGTGATTTGTTTGTAATCGTGTTATTACGACTTCGTGAATCAAACAATTACTACACAGTGATGGCAGGTGACGAGGCTACAACTCAGGAGAGTCTTTTTAAATGTGAAATAAAATGCATGCGCACTATTAAGATATTTATTTATATTTATTTCACTGATAAAGCCGTTCCTGGCGAAACGTTCCCTTAATAATATATCCTAGATTGCGCTTGTGTCTGATTTCACATTTATTGATATTTCATACCATCTCTTGTTCACTCCTTTCATACGTTTGCCTGTCTGTCTGCCTCTGACTGAATTCACATCTCTCTGGTTTTGTCTTGTTTTGTGTGGTCACCTTTACGTGAGTTGAAGCGGGGGAAGAGAGGGGGGAGGGAAGAGGAGCATGAATTGTGGTATCCCCCTTCCCCAGTCTCTCCTGATGCTGGGTCACCTTACACAGTGTGCAGGGGGTGAAGGGAAGTAACTGGTATGGTGGTACCGATAAGTTGTTGAAAAAGGCATTTGTATACTGTTCAAGACATTTTATATTTAATATCTTGAGCAGTACATAAGTGTTCTTTTCCACATAGGAAGGGAGGATATCATGGTTTGTCCTTGATCCCAAAAATCTTCCTCTGAACCTGGTCTTCTAGACGTGATAAATAAGCAACTGGTTATCTAATTCCAGTTTGTGTTAACTGGTGGTTTAGAAAACTAACAAGCAGATGAATAAGACACATGTGTAACACTTGGGTATCTGTATTCTGCAAACGTTTCGCCAACCAGTGGCTTCATCAGTCCATTACAGAGAAAGTGGAGATAGTGGAAGACTTGAAGAGGTAATTTGAAGTAATCAGTCCCCTCAGCTTTGAGTCTTATCCCACCGGTCACACCTTCTCCTGCTACTTCACCTCATTTATTCAAAACTTGAGTATCTTTATTGTAGAAGCGTTTCACCAACCAGTGGCTTCCTCAGTCCAATACAGAGAAGAATCGTCAAACATCACGAATAAGTGGTAATCAGCCCCTCAGCCTGGAGTCGATGTGATCAGTCTATCATTCTTGATCAAATTAATGGACTAATCATATCGACTCCAGGCTGATCTTCAAACATTCTTTTATGTATTGGACTGAGGAAGCCATTGGTTGACTTAACGTTTCCACAATAAAGATTCCTAAGTCTTGCACAAGTGTCTAAATCATCATACATAATGTTATTTTGCGTAATGTTATTGTGTGGAACATTAAATGTAATATGTGTAATGATGCCATGCGTAATGTTGTCATACGTATGATATTAGATACAATGAACTGGGTCAGGTGTATATGAGTTTAAGTATGACGTTACCTATGTTCTAAGTTCTTCCTTGTAAGTTTGATGAAGCATTTCTCATTCTGTCACCCTTCTCACCTCTCTCATCCTGGCAGTACTCTTGCCACCCTCGCACTCCTGCCACCCTGACACTTCTTTCACCCTGTTAAGCCTCGACTCTGGTACTTCTCTCACTCTAGTACTCCTCGTATCCTAGTAATCCTCTCACTTAAGAACCTCTCTCCCTGGTGCCCATACTACCAAAGCACGCTTTATACCCAGCATGCTCTCATCTTGGCACCCTTTCACCCTGGCACTCTTCTAAGCCAAATTTTACTGTACAAAGTAAATCCTATTTACACAGTATTTCTTGTGTCATCAATGATTATAGAAATCATGATAATTAAGCAGAATACACATTCGATGTATGATATATATTTTTTTTAAACTAATGTATACTACACAGGAAGTGACCTGTCAAAACAGATGTTCTAATTAAAAGAAGCCGTGATTTTTTTTAAACGGTATTCTTGCTCAATAAGTAAAAGTTCGTGACGCTCTTTCAAAGAAACATTGAAAAAATCTAAACTTTTATGACTCCCATTGAGTCTGTCTGTGTTTGTGTGTGTAATTATCCAGTTGTAATTACTTAGTAAAGTTTTGCAGGATTTGAGCTTTATCCTTCTCGAGTGTGACTTTTCTGTGGTCTGGCAGAAGTGTTGATCCTGATCTAACATATCTTGCTTTAAAGTTGAGCTTTGTTTCATCTTTCACTATGTTGTTTTCTAGTTTTACCTTTCTTCCTTCAAGTGATTCCTAACGTTCCTGTCAAATATTCGGGAATTCGTCTTCTTAATGTTGTTCGTTAACATGTCGATTTTTATCAGTAAATTCGTTGCTTCCTTTTTATTTTGCAAGTTTTGTTAGTTCTAGCCTGTTCTCTCTCTCTCTCTCTCTCTCTCTCTCTCTCTCTCTCTCTCTCTCTCTCTCTCTCTCTCTCTCTCTCTCTCTCTCTCTCTCTCTCTCTCTCTCTCTCTCTCTCTCTCTCTCTCTCTCTCTCTCTCTCTCTCTCTCTTCTCTCTCTCTCTCTCTCTCTCTCTCTCTCTCTCTCTCTCTCTCTCTCTCTCTCTCTCTCTCTCTCTCTCTCTCTCTCTCTCTATCTATCTATCTATCTTTTTTACACAGGGTTTGACAAGGTTAAGGATCCCTAGCTTTATTGACAAGCTATTTACAGGTTAAGGATTCCTAACTTTATTGGCAATCTAAGAGCTGTTACCTACATCAGCTAATTTGAAAGCATTATTATTGTTATGAGACGTACAAGTAGGGAACAGGATGAAGTTGGAGCCATCTGTGGGCCAGCATTTTCATTTGATCAACTGACTTTATCTCGTTGACATCATTATGCTGTACGAATGTGTTCCATACTCGAGTCATCCTGGGTATGTATGATCTCAGATGGAGTGATGTTCTGGAGAAGGGTACAGCCAGAGTGAAGTTGCTGCTTTCTGCCCGTCTTGTGGCATAAAAGCTTGTTTCACGCTGTCCTCGAAGTGGATCCAAGTGTGGTACTTTGAAAATATTGGCCTTGTACATAACAGTAATGCCACCCACATCCCTCCTGTGTTGAAGGCTCTGCTGAAATGACAGATCTATCCAGGATGGATCCAGGCGAGAGATGAGACGTCTTTCTCTGTTCTCTACTCTATCAAGCAGTCGCAGATGAGAGGGGGGCAGGCAAACCAAGAAAGTGGAACATACTCAAGGTGTGAGCGTACTTGTGCCTCGTACAGGATCTTGCAACCCCTACTGTCAAGCAGATGCGAGATACGGCGAAGTGCTCTAAGCTTCCTGGCTGCCTTGTTTGCAAGATTTACAACATGGTTCTTCATGGTTAGTTTGGAGTCAAATTTCACCCCAAGGATATCAACTTCTTCTCCAAGTGCCAACACCCTCCCATTCATCCTTACTACTGCACCAGCATTACCATCATGGTGAATAGAGACGATCATCATTTGCGTTTTCTCAGGTGCAAATGCTACTTGCCATCAATTTCCCCAAGCTGATATAGCTCTTAGCTGGTGATTGATGTAGCTTAGAACAGCTGGCTGGATAAGTGAATGTCAGTGTACAGTCGTCTGCATATGCATGTGATTCTGGGATGAGATGAAGAAGGTCGTTGAAGTAGACATTCCATAACAGTGGTCCCAGCACGCTTCCTTGGGGAACACTTGCCCCAATAGGATGTCCTGCTGATGAAGGTAATCACTGAGGAGACATAGCGTAGAGCCTGCAATTCCCAGTGCTTGAAGTTTTGCTAAGAGGCCCTGGTGCCACACCCGGTCGAAAGCGCCAGCAATGTCCAGTGCTACCACACAGCTGACTTTTTATTCATCCAGTGACTGGTGCCACTTAGTGGAGAGGTTTAACAACAGATCAGCAGCAGAGTAACCTTTCCTGAAGCCATATTGACGATCACAAAGTAGTGAGTGGTAGTCAAAAAACTCTGTCATTTGTCTTGAGATTATTGTCTCAAGGATCTTACCAGTGATTGAAAGGAGTGACACTGGTTTGTAGTTGCTGATTTCTGCTCTGCTCTTCTTTTTGTGAACAGGGACTACATTTGCCTCTTTCCATAGAGAGGGCCATTTACACTGTACTAGGCAGTGCTGAATGATACGAGTTAGAGGTGCTGCTAGCTGGTCTGCACATCTTCTCAGCAATCTTGGGCTCAACTTGTCTGGGCCCACAGTCTTTTCTTGGTCAAGCGATTTAAGAAGGAAATACACCTCCTCCTGCCTTATTGTCACCACTGACAGTTTTGACACAGTTTTTGCAGCTAGCCAAGGAGGGTCCCTTGCTGGATCAGGAACTTGCATTTTGGTAGCAAAGTGATCAGCAAAGAGGTCCGCCTTCTCTTGACTACTAGTAGAGGTGGTCCCATCCTGTCCATTTAGAGGTGGAATGAGTTCATCAAGCAGATAACCTTGTCTGTCCTTGACCAGGGACCACCAGGTTTTGGAGCCTACCCTACCTGATGCTAGCTTTCTTTTAGTGTCCACCTCCCATTTAGCAATGGCCTACTTTTGAACGTCACCCGTATGCCTACAGGCTTGCCTGTGCAAGTTCCTGTTATAGGTGGTAGGATGTCTCTTATACCTTCGCCATGCTTTGTACTTAGCAGTAGCAGCCTCTCTTCAACGAAAGTCAAACCAAGGCTGATCTGTAGGCTTCGTCACATATTGTCGGTGAGGAATGTGTTTTTGTTGTAGATTAAGGATGTGTCCAGTGAAGTCTTTCACTTGGTTGTCAACATCCCCTTGGAGAAGAGCATTCCAATCGGTGGTGGCGAGCTCAGAGCAAAGGGCTGGCCAATTACCTCTTTCCCATATCCAGGTTGTGCGTGTGGACTCCTCACCTCGTTCTGTTGGGATCTTAAGTGTCGTAAAAACAGCCTTGTGGTCAGACGATCCAACGTAGCCGAGGGGTTGACAAGTGACTATACCTTCTGCCAGATCACTTACTACTGGGTTAAGGGAGGAGCCAGAGATGTGAGTAGGGAAATCAACAAAGTTTCTCATGTCAAATACTGCAAGAAGGTCATCAAAGTCCCTCTGTATAAGGTGTTGGTTGAGGTCACCAACAATTATGATATGTTGACAGTTGTGTTGTAGCAAAAGGAAGTCAATGTTTTCCATTAGGAAGTTGATGGGGTCTGCATGTTGCCACTGAGGTCTGTACATTGCACATGCTAGTACAGAGGTACTAGTGTTTATGCAGAGCTTGAAGAACATCATTTCAAGATGAGTAGGGGTGGCAACATCTATGTGCTGGGCATGAACACTTAGAGAAGCACACAGCAACACCTCCTCCTTGCCCTTGCCAGTCTCTTCTCTTCCATGAGGTGTAGCCAGCAATTCTTGCAAAATTTTCTGGAGTCCTGTCATCCAAAAATGTTTCAACAACAGCTTTCATGTCGGGACGTCGTGTGTTCACAAAACTATGTGTGAGCTCTCCAACATTAATAATGAAACCTCTAATGTTGGTCGACAGGATGCTGATAGACTGGCTCCTCATGATGTGGTCAGCTCTCCTCTCTCCTCCTCCTCCTCCTCTCCGCTCTCCTCTCTCTCCTGCCGGTGGAGGATCTTGCTATGTTTTCACACGAAACATTTGTTGTTCTACATGTACTTCTCATTTGTTAATGTGTTTCTTTCTCCTGTCTTCTTACTCAATACTCGTTACTTCTTTCACGTTACCTGTATGTTTTGATTTGGCCAACGGAACTACGAAGGATCACATGATCTGCAAACTTTCGCAAAAAGTCGTAGATATAACCTGCCCTTCCTTCACCTTCGTCATTTGTGGAAGGCTACTACGTACGTACGGTTCCGAGGCATTCCATGAGCTGTCTCTGTGCTCACTCGTCACCTCCAAGACTCCTGCTAGCTAGATTCACAGCTTCATATCACGGTACATCCCAGCCTTCTTGGTCAAGCACTCTGCACCGTGTTGATGGCTACGTACCTATCATTATGGCCTCTTTTTTTTCATACTACTGTGTATAAGGTGCGTTTGGTGGTGGCCATCTGCTAGTGCTATTAAAAGAATTATTCAAGTCACCGTCAATCACTGTGGAACAGTGTCACGACTATGTGCAACCTCACTGCTCTTAACTATCTGACTATCTTAGGTTTGATTCAATATCGTAATTTATTTATTAAATTTTCATTGTTTTGTTTCATTTAATAATTAATCGATGTTTGTGTTCATTATTAAGTAAACTGTATGAATTTAATGCCATCTTTGATTTTCTATACCGTTTATGTTTACGTAATATTCATATGTATTCTCCATCAATATTTTTCTTAAAACTTATGATTGATTCTCCGAAATACTGAGGAAAATTCATTCATTTAATATTCACACAACACAAGCTGCAATAAACATTCCAGATTGTGAATGTTTTTTAAAGCGGATCTACACTTAGCTCTTTCTAATACACTCCAACAGGGCGTCATTAAGCAAACTAGTTATTGGACTTAGGAGTTAAGTGGAGGAGTGGGGACCATTAAGCAAGGAAGTTCTCATAACAGCAGCAATTATGAAGGTACGTATGAACTTCTTACCCAGCCTCGACCTTGAAGGCAGGTGTGACTTTGTTACCAAGCCTCGACCTTGAAGGCAGGTTTGAACTTTTTTCCCAGCCTCGACCTTGAAGGCAGGTGTGACTTTGTTACCAAGCCTCGACCTTGAAGGCAGATTTGAACTTTTTTCCCAGCCTCGACCTTGAAGGCAGGTGTTAACTGTTACCCAGCTTCGACATTAAAGGCAGGTGTGAGCTCGTTACCTTGAAGACAAGTGTGAACTCGTTACCAAACTTCGACCTTGAAGGCAGGTGTGAGCTCGTTAACAAACCTCGACCTTGAAAGCAGGTGTGAGGTCGTTACCAAGCCTCGACCTTGAAGGCAGGTGTGAACTCGTTACCGAGCCTCGACCCTGAAGGCAGGTGTGAGCTCGTTACCAAGCCTCGACCCTGAAGGCAGGTGTGAGCTCGTTTTCAAGCCTTGAACCTGATGGCAGGTGTGAGCTCGTTTTCAAGCCTTGACCCTGAAGGCAGGTGTGAGCTCGTTACCAAGCCTCGACCCTGAAGGCAGGTGTGAGCTCGTTTTCAAGCCTTGAACCTGATGGCAGGTGTGAGCTCGTTTTCAAGCCTTGACCCTGAAGGCAGGTGTGAACTCGTTACCAATCGAATCGATTCGAATAAGACGACGAGAGCTGTCGTGAGATGGGAAGGAAGAAGGATAAGGAAGGATGGAAATAACTGGAAAAGGATGGGAAGGAGGGGAAGAGGAGAAATTAAGGCAAGTGGCCCAACCATTTCGGGGCATGTGGTACCGAAGTACTGGAGACGTAGATGGAGAGGCTTGAATGATGTCGTTACTTGGCTCACTAGGAGAGAATGGCGAAGGCAGCGGTAGGAGCTGGGAGTGTCAGAAGGTAGCAAGCAGGATGAGTTGGTTATGGTCTTAAACCGTTTTTCAGTGCACTGAATTTTGTTCGAGAGATTTGTAGCACACGTATGGGAGAGCTGTAGTAGAGTTCGTTGGTTTGGAGTTGGTGGAATATCTGGTTGAAGGTAGGGTATGGTCTTTCGTCACTTTGATACGTTGCAGTGTTGTCTTGGAGATGTTGGATGAGTTCTAGGCGAGTCATTCGTGTGAGGTATTGCGTCGTGGTGTAGAATGTGAGTCCTTTGTGTTTAACCCATGGTGTTCCAGGTAATCGACGTGAGCGAGGTGGAGAAGGCGGTGGTGAAGTTGAGGAAGGTAATGTTGATTCGTTGTCAACTTCAGTAGACGAATTAGATGTTTCTGGTGGCAAGGCTTTTAATTGGTTGGATTCAGTAAAGAGTGGTGGCGGTGGAGGCTTCTCATTGGACGTTGTTAGAGTGACGTCATTAGTTGGTGGTGTTGATGGACCTTCTGCAGCAGAGGTGATTATTAAGTCCTTGGTGAATTTGAGAATTTCTTCAGAAGGTGGAGATGCTGGAAATATAAATGATGGCATATTATTTAATGCAAATAACTTATTGATGGTAGAGTTAAAGGATCCAGGTACAGCCATGTTCTGCATGTGAGCGTATAGTAGACAATAGTGGATCTTCGTTACGTCACATGTTGGAGGAGTGATGGTGGTGGTGGTGGAGGCGGGCTGAGTAGATGCTTGAAGAAATTTTGTAGTGTCTGCTTGTAATTTTGCAATTGCGGCATACGTTGGTGTGTTGTTAGTAGATTTTTTCTTTGCTGCATCTTGTGTTTTCTTCATTATGTCCTTTTTTGTAGGACATTTTGCTGTCAGTGTATGGTGATCATTACTTTTGCAGTTTAAACACGCTGGTTGTGTTGGAGCAGCAGCGGTACAGGAACTGAAGGTGTGTCCCTCACTACCACATGTAGTGCAGAATTTCTTGTCTTTTACTGGACATGCTTTGGTGGTGTGAAGATAAGAATAGCAGTTCCAGCAATGT
>NC_069421.1:6079308-6114308 GCF_026875155.1 Cherax quadricarinatus
ACCCACCCCATCCCCAACACCCCCATCACTCCCACCACCACCACCACCACCACCACCACCACCACCCACCACCATCACCACCACCACACCACCACCACCACATCCCACACCACCACCATCACCACCACCATCACCACCACCACACCACCACCACCACCACACCACACACACAACTCACCACCACCACCACCACCACCACCACCCACAACCACCACCAATCACCATCACCACCACATCACCAGCACCAGCACCACACCACCACCACGCTCACACATCTGATCGAACTTCACACGAACCACTTTGATCCACTGCTGCTCGTTCCCTCCATGCATGACCTACCATCCTCATGCAAGCTCTGTCTACCACGATCAGCTACATACTCCACCACCATGGCTGCCACTATCACGCGAGCACAAAGGTGGGTTACCTAAGAACCTGGAATGTGTTCTCAGGACTGGAGGTGCCGTCCTCAGGCTGAAGGCTGCCGTTCTTGATGGACTGGAGGCTGTCCGTTCCTAAGACTGGAGGCTACCGTCCTCATGGCTGGAGGCTGCCATCCTCGGGAAACTGTAGGCTGCCGTTCCTCAGGGCTGGAGGTGCCTTTTCCAGGGTTGGAGGCTGCCGTTTTTCAGGCTGAAGGCTGTCGTTCCTCAGGACTGGAGGCTGCAGTTCCTCAGGATTGGAGGCTGTCGTTTCTCAGGGCTGGAGGTTGCCGTTCCTAAGGACTGGAGACTGCCGTTCCCCAGGGATGGAGGTTGCCGCTCCTCAGGACTGTAGGCTGCCGTTCCTGAGGACTGGAGGCTGCCGTTCCCCATGGCTGAGGGCTGCTGCTACTCAGAACTGTACGCTTCCGTTCCTCAAGGCTGGAGGCTACCTTTTCCAGGGTTGGAGGCTGCCGTTTTTTCAGGGCTGGAGGCTGTCGTTCCTCAGGACCGGAGGCTGCAGTTCCTCAGGGCTGGAGGCTGCCGATCCTCACGCCTGGAGGCTGCCGTTCCTCTGGGCTGGAGGCTGCAGTTCCTCAAGACTTGAGGCTGCCGCTTCACCGTTCTTGTCCCTCCTGACTGATCCACGGACGGTATTTATTAAAGTTCAATTCTAGCCATATTTTTTTACGCACAGTTTTTCTACAGTGATTGACTCACACACACAACTCACAGAACGGGTGGGACTTGAACCCATAGCTCGACTTGAACGGGTGGGGGATCGAACCATGGGTTCGATCCCCCACCAGTTCCGTGATTTGTTTGTAATCGTGTTATTACGACTTCGTGAATCAAACAATTACTATAGGTACACAGTGATGGCAGGTGACGAGGCTACAACTCAGGAGAGTCTTTTTAAATGTGAAATAAAATGCATGCGCACTATTAAGATATTTATTTATATTTATTTCACTGATAAAGCCGTTCCTGGCGAAACGTTCCCTTAATAATGTATCCTAGATTGCGCTTGTGTCTGATTTCACATTTATTGATATTTCATACCATCTCTTGTTCACTCCTTTCATACGTTTGCCTGTCTGTCTGCCTCTGACTGAATTCACATCTCTCTGGTTTTGTCTTGTTTTGTGTGGTCACCTTTACGTGAGTTGAAGCGGGGGAAGAGAGGGGGGAGGGAAGAGGAGCATGAATTGTGGTATCCCCCTTCCCCAGTCTCTCCTGATGCTGGGTCACCTTACACAATGTGCAGGGGGTGAAGGGAAGTAACTGGTATGGTGGTACCGATAAGTTGTTGAAAAAGGCATTTGTATACTGTTCAAGACATTTTATATTTAATATCTTGAGCAGTACATAAGTGTTCTTTTCCACATAGGAAGGGAGGATATCATGGTTTGTCCTTGATCCCAAAAATCTTCCTCTGAACCTGGTCTTCTAGACGTGATAAATAAGCAACTGGTTATCTAATTCCAGTTTGTGTTAACTGGTGGTTTAGAAAACTAACAAGCAGATGAATAAGACACATGTGTAACACTTGGGTATCTGTATTCTGCAAACGTTTCGCCAACCAGTGGCTTCATCAGTCCATTACAGAGAAAGTGGAGATAGTGGAAGACTTGAAGAGGTAATTTGAAGTAATCAGTCCCCTCAGCTTTGAGTCTTATCCCACCGGTCACACCTTCTCCTGCTACTTAACCTCATTTATTCAAAACTTGAGTATGTTTATTGTAGAAGCTTTTTCACCAACCAGTGGCTTCCTCAGTCCAATACAGAGAAAATCGTCAAACATCACGAATAAGTGGTAATCAGCCCCTCAGCCTGGAGTCGATGTGATCAATCTATCATTCTTGATCAAATTAATGGACAAATCATATCGACCCCAGGCTGATCTTCAAACATTCTTTTATGTATCGGACTGAGGAAGCCATTGGTTGACTTAACGTTTCCACAATAAGATTCCTAAGTCTTGGACAGTGTCTAAAATCATCATACATAATGTTATTTGCGTAATGTTATTGTGTGGAACATTAAATGAAAATTGGGTAATGATGCCATGCGTAATGTTGTTATACGTATGATATTAGATACAATGAACTGGGTCAGGTGTATATGATTTTAAAGTATGACGTTACCTATGTTCTAAGTTCTTCCTTGTAATTTGATGAAGCATTTCTCATTCTGTCACCCTTCTCACCTCTCTCATCCTGGCAGTACTCTTGCCACCCTCGCACTCCTGCCACCTGACACTTCTTTCACCCTGTTAAGCCTTGACTCGGGTACTTCTCTACTCCAGTACTCCTCGTATCCTAGTAATCCTCTCACTTAAGAACCTCTCTCCCTGGTGCCCATACTACCAAAGCACGCTTTATACCCAGCATGCTCTCATTTTGGCACCCTTTCACCCTGGCACTCTTCTAAGCCAAATTTTACTGTACAAGAAAAATCCTATTTACACAGTATTTCTTGTGTCATCAATGATTATAGAAATCATGATAATTAAGCAGAATACACATTCGATGTATGATATATATTTTTTTTAAACAATGTATACTACACAGGAAGTGACCTGTCAAAACAGATGTTCTAATTAAAGAAGCCGTGATTTTTTTTAAACGGTATTCTTGCTAAATTAAGTAAAAGTTCGTGACGCTCTTTCAAAGAAACATTAAAAAATCTAACTTTTTATGACTCCCATTGAGTCTGTCTGGTGTTTGTGTGTGTAATTATCCAGTTGTAATTACTTAGTAAAGTTTTGCAGGATTTGAGCTTTATCCTTCTCGAGTGTGACTTTTCTGTGGTCTGGCAGAAGTGTTGATCCTGATCTAGCATATTTTTGCTTTAAAGTTGAGCTTTGTTTCATCTTTCACTATGTTGTTTTCTAGTTTTTACCTTTCTTCCCTTCTTCAAGTATTCTAAAACTTTTCCTTCAAATATTCGGGGATTCGTCCTTCTTAATGTTTTTTTCGTTTAACTGCCCGATTTTTATCGTAAATTCGTTTGCTTTCCTTTTTATTTTACAAGTTTTGTTATTCTGCCTGTTCTCTCTCTCTCTCCTCTCTCCCCTTTCCTCTCTCTCTCTCTCTCTCCCCTCTCTTCTCTCTCTCTCCCCTCTCTCTCTCTCTTTTATTTTATCTTATCTATTATTCTATCATCTATCTATCTTTTTTACAAGGGTTTGACAAGGTTAGGATCCCTAGCTTTATTGACAAGCTATTTACAGGTTAAGGATTCCTAACTTTATTGGCAATCTAAGAGCTGTTACCTACATCAGCTAATTTGAAAGCATTTTTATTGTTATGAGACGTACAAGTAGGGAACAGGATGAAGTTGGAGCCATCTGTGGGCCAGCATTTTCATTTGATCAACTGACTTTATCTCGGTGACTCTTTTATGCGTACGAATGTGTTTTCCCGACTCGAGTCATCCTAGGTATTTTATGATCTCAGATGGAGTGATGTTCTGGAGAACGGTAAGCCAGAGTGAAGTTGCGCTTTCTGCCCGTCTTGTGGCATAAAAGCTTGTTTCACGCTGTCCTCGAAGTGGATCCAAGTGTGGTACTTTTTAAAATATTGGCCCTTTTACATAACAGTAATGCCACCCACATCCCTCCTGTGTTGAAGGCTCTGCTGAAATGACAGATCTATCCAGGATGGATCCAGGCGAGAGATGAGACATCTTGCTCTGTTCTCTACTCTATCAAGCAGTCGCAGATGAGAGGGGGGCAGGCAAACCAAGAAAGTGGAAAATACTCAAGGTGTGAGCGTACTTGTGCCTCGTACAGGATCTTGCAACCCCTACTGTCAAGCAGATGCGAGAAACGGCGAAGTGCTCTAAGCTTCCTGGGTGCCTTGTTTGCAGATTTACAACATGGTTCTTTATGGTTAGTTTGGAGTCAAATTTCACCCCCAAAGGGTATCAACTTCTTCTCCCAAATGCCAACACCCTCCCATTCATCCTTACTACTGCACCAGCATTACCATCATGGTGAATAGAGACGATCATCATTTGCGTTTTCTCAGGTGCAAATGTTACTTGCCATCAATTCCCCCAAACTGATATAGCTCTTAGCTGGTGATTTATGTAGCTTAGAACAGCTGGCGGATAAGTGAATGTCAGTGTACAGTCGTCTGCATATGCATGTGATTCTGGGATGAGATGAAGAAGGTCGTTGAAGTAGACATTCCATAACAGTGGTCCCAGCACGCTTCCTTGGGGAACACCTTGCCCCAATAGGATGTCCTGCTGATGAAGGTAATCACTGAGGAGACATAGCGTAAGCCTGCAATTCCCAGTGCTTGAAGTTTTGCTAAGAGGCCCTGGTGCCACACCCGGTCGAAAGCGCCCGCAATGTCCAGTGCTACCACACAGCTGACTTTTATTCATCCAGTGACTGGTGCCACTTAGTGGAGAGGTTTAACAACGATCAGAGCAGAGTAACCTTTCCTGAAGCCATATTTACGATCACAAAGTAGTGAGTGGTAGTCAAAAAAAATCTGTCATTTGTCCCTTTAGATTATTGTCTCAAAAGGATCTTACCAGTGATTGAAAGGAGTGACAATGGTTTGTAGTTGTGATTTCTGCTCTGCTCTTTTTTTTGTGAACAGGGACTACATTTGCCTCTTTCCATAGAGAGGGCCATTTACACTGTACTAGGCAGTGCTGAAAGATACGAGTTAGAGGTGCTGCTAGCTGGTCTGCACATCTTCTCAACAATCTTAGGCTCAACTTGTCTGGGCCCACAGTCTTTTCTTGGTCAAGCGATTTAAGAAGGAAAATACACCTCCTCCTGCCTTATTGTCACCACTGACAGTTTTGACACAGTTCTTGCAGCTAGCCAAGGAGGGTCCCTTGCTGGATCAGGAACTTGCATTTTTGGGAGCAAAGTGATCAGCAAAGAGGTCCCCCTTCTCTTGACTACTAGTAGAGGTTTGGGCCCATCCTGTCATTTAGAGGTGGAATGAGTTCATCAGGCAGATAACCTTGTCTGTCCTTGACCAGGGACCCAGGTTTGGAGCCACCAACCTGATGCAGCTTTCTTTTAGTGTCCACCCCCATTTAGCAATGGCCTACTTTTTAACGTCACCCGTATGCCTACAGGCTTTCCTGTTTCAAGTTCCTGGGTTTTAGGTGGTAGGATGTTCTTATACCTTCGCCATGCTTTGTACTTAGCAGTAGCAGCCTCTCTTCAACGAAAGTCAAACCAAGGCTGATCTGTATGCTTCGTCACATATTGCCGGTGAGGAATGTGTTCTTGTTGTAGATTAAGGATGTGTCCAGTGAAGTCTTTCACTTGGTTGTCAACATCCCCTTAGAGAAGAGCATTCCAATCGGTGGTGGCGAGCTCAGAGCAAAGGGCTGGCCAATTACCTCTTTCCCATATCCAGGTTGTGCGTGTGGACTCCTCACCTCGTTCTGTTGGGATCTTAAGTGTCGTAAAAACAGCCTTGTGGTCAGACGATCCAACGTAGCCGAGGGGTTGACAAGTGACTATACCTTCTGCCAGATCACTTACTACTGGGTTAAGGAAGGAGCCAGAGATGTGAGTAGGGAAATCAACAAAGTTTCTCATGTCAAATACTGCAAGAAGGTCATCAAAGTCCCTCTGTATAAGGTGTTGGTTGAGGTCACCAACAATTATGATATGTTGACAGTTGTGTTGTAGCAAAAGGAAGTCAATGTTTTCCATTAGGAAGTTGATGGGGTCTGCATGTTGCCACTGAGGTCTGTACATTGCACATGCTAGTACAGAGGTACTAGTGTTTATGCAGAGCTTGAAGAACATCATTTCAAGATGAGTAGGGGTGGCAACATCAATGTGCTGGGCATGAACACTTTTAGAGAAGAACACAGCAAAACCTTGCCCTTGCCTGTCCCTTCTCATTCATGAGGTGTAGCCAGTAATTCTTGCAAAATTTTCTGGAGTCCTGTCATCCAAAAATGTTCAACAACAGCTTTCATGTCGGGACGTCGTGTGTTTACAAAACTATGTGTGAGCTCTCCAGCATTAATAATGAAACCTCTAATGTTGGTCGACAGGATGCTGATAGACTGGCTCCTCATGATGTGGTCAGCTCTCCTCTCTCCTCCTCCTCCTCTCCGCTCTCCTCTCTCTCCTGCCGGTGGAGGATCTTGCTATGTTTTCACACGAAACATTTGTTGTTCTACATGTACTTCTCATTTGTTAATGTGTTTCTTTCTCCTGTCTTCTTACTCAATACTCGTTACTTCTTTCACGTTACCTGCATGTTTTGATTTGGCCAACGGAACTACGAAGGATCACATGATCTGCAAACTTTCGCAAAAAGTCGTAGATATAACCTGCCCTTCCTTCACCTTCGTCATTTTTGGAAGGCTACTACGTACGTACGGTTCCGAGGCATTCCGTGAGCTGTCTCTGTGCTCACTCGTCACCTCCAAGACTCCTGCTAGCTAGATTCACAGCTTCATACCACGGTACATCCCAGCCTTCTTGGTCAAGCACTCTGCACCGTGTTGATGGCTACGTACCTATCATTATGGCCCCCTTTCTTTCATACTACTGTGTATAAGGTGCGTTTGGTGGTGGCCATCTACTAGTGCTATTAAAACAATTATTCAAGTCACCGTCAATCACTGTGGAACAGTGTCACGACTATGTACAACCTCACTGCTCTTAACTATCTGACTATCTTAGGTTTGATTCAATATCGTAATTTATTTATTAAATTTTCATTGTTTTGTTTCATTTAATAATTAATCGATGTTTGTGTTCATTATTAAGTAAACTGTATGAATTTAATGCCATCTTTAATTTTCTATACCGTTTATGTTTACGTAATATTCATATGTATTCTCCATCAATATTTTTCTTAAAACTTATGATTGATTCTCCGAAATACTGAGGAAAATTCATTCATTTAATATTCACACAACACAAGCTGCAATAAACATTCCAGATTGTGAATGCTTTTTAAAGCGGATCTACACTTAGCTCTTTCTAATACACTCCAACAGGGCGTCATTAAGCAAACTAGTTATTGGACTTAGGAGTTAAGTGGAGGAGTGGGGACCATTAAGCAAGGAAGTTCTCATAACAGCGGCAATTATGAAGGTACGGATGAACTTCTTACCTGCCTCGACCTTGAAGGCAGGTGTGACTTTGTTACCAAGCCTCGACCTTGAAGGCAGGTTTGAACCTTTTTCCCAGCCTCGACCTTGAAGGCAGGTGTTAACTGTTACCCAGCTTCGACATTAAAGGCAGGTGTGAGCTCGTTACCTTGAAGACAAGTGTGAACTCGTTACCAAAATTCGCCCTTTGAAGGCAGGTGTGAGCTCGTTACAAACCTCGACCTTGAAAGCAGGTGTGAGCTCGTTACCAAGCCTCGACCTTGAAGGCAGGTGTGAACTCGTTACCAAGCCTCGACCTTGAAGGCAGGTGTGAGCTCGTTACCAAGCCTCGACCCTGAAGGCAGGTGTGAGCTCGTTACCAAGCCTCGACCTTGAAGGCAGGTGTGAGCTCGTTACCAATCCTCGACCCTGAAGGCAGGTGTAAAGCTCGTTATCAGCCTCGACCTTGAAGGGAGGTGTGAGCTCGTTATCAAGCCTTGATCTTGAAGGCAGGTGTAAGCTCGTTACCAAGCCTCGACCTTGAAGGCAGGTGTGAGTTTCGTTACGAAGCCTCGACCCTGAACGCAGGTGTGAGCTCGTTATCAAGCCTCGACCTTTAAGGCAGGTGTGAGGTCGTTACCAAGCCTCGACCTTGAAGGCAGGTGTGAGCTCGTTACCAACCCTCGACCTTGAAGGCAGGTGTGAGCTCGTTACCAGGCCTCGACCCTGAAGGCAGGTGTGAGCTAGTTACCAAGCCTCGACCTTGAAGGCAGGTGTGAGGTCGTTTACCAAGCCTCGACCTTGAAGGCAGGTGTGAGCTCGTTACCGAGCGTCGACCTGAAGGCAGGTGTGAGCTCGTTCCCAGGCCTCGCCCCTGAAGGCAGGTGTGAGCTCGTTTTCAACCCTTGAACCTGATGGCAGGTTTTGAGCTCGTATTCAAGCCTTTGACGCTGAAGGCAGGTGGTGAGCTCGTTACCAATCGAATCGAATCGAATAAGACGACGAGAGCTGTCGTGAGATGGAAGGAAGAAGCATAAGGAAGGATGGAAATAACTGGAAAAGGATGGGAAGGAGGGGAAGAGGAGAAATTAAGGCAAGTGGCCCAACCATTTCGGGGCATATGGTACCGAAGTACTGGAGACGTAGATGGAGAGGCTTGAATGATGTTTTACATGGCTCACTGGGAGAGAATGGCGAAGGCAGCGGTGGGAGCTGGGGTGTCAAAAGGTGCAAGCGGGATAGTTGGTTTGGTCTTAAACTTTTTTCATGCATTGAATTTTGTTCAAAGGTTTGTGCACACGTATGCTGAGCGTGTAGAGTTCGTTGGTTTGGATTGGTGGAACTCGGGTTTAAAGGGTTTGGGGTATGGTTTTCTCACTTTGTACGTTGCAGTGTTGTTTGGAGATGTTGGATGAAATTCTAGGCGAGTCATTCGTGTGAGGTATTGCGTCGTGGTGTGAATGTGGTCCTTTTTTTTAAACCCCATGGTGTTCCGGGTAATCGAGTGAGCGAGGTGGAGAAGGCGGTGAGTTGGGAAGGTAGTGTTGATTGTTGTCAATTTCGTAGACGAATTAGATGTTTTGGTGGCAGGTTTTTGATTGGTTGGATTCATAAGGAGTGGGGGCGGGGAGGTTCTCATTGGCTTTTGTTAAAGTGACGTCATTATTTGGGTGGTGTTGATGGCCTTCTGCAGCAGAGGTGTTTTTTAAGCCCTTTGGGTGAATTTGGGGAATTTTCAGAGGGTGGAGATTGGAAATATAAATGAGGGCATATTATTTAGGCAAATAACTCATTGATGGGGGTTTAAAGGATCCAGGTCACCTTTTCTGCAGTGGCGTATAGAAGAAAATAGTGGATCTTCGTTAGTCACATTTTTGGAGGAGTGGTGGTGGGGAGGCGGGCTGAGTAACTTGAAGTAATTTTTGTAGTGTTTTTGTAATTTTAAATTTGGGGCATGTTGGTTTTTGTTAGTGTTTTTTTCTTTGCAGCATCTTGTTTTCTTCATAATATCCTTTCTTGTAGGTTTTTGCTGCCAGTGTATGGTGATCTTATTTTGCAGTTTAAAACACGTGGTTGTTTTGGGAGCAGCATCGGTACAGGAACTGAAGGTGTGCCCTCATTTCCACATGTGTGCAGAATTCTTGTTTTTATGGACTGCTTTGGTGGGTGAAATAAAAATAACATTTCCAGCAATGTTGGAGTGTGGTATCTCTCTGTTTTATTAGGTGGGACGATGTATTTGTATAAACAGCAAGCCCTTTCGTTCAGAGCAGTGGCACCCATGTTCCGTCGGAAAAGTGACCTTGGCATGACGATGCATTCGCGATTTTAGTAAGCTGTAAACAGTACCCCAAGTTTTTTGGGGTTTCAAGGGATGTTTGAGTTCGCTTTTGGGTTGAAAAAGTCGAATCTTGTCCTTGGCGTAAGAGTAGGGTGGCCCTTCGTAGGAGTAACTTCTCTGCTTCAGCTCATCGTGACATAAAACGGTGTTTTTTTGGTGTCAAATAGCGTTAAATTTTAAAATGCAGCTCCCTGCACAACGTTGAAAGAGCAAGCTTCGTTGAATCATAAACGGTCCCACTGTTTGGCTTGATTTTTTACCGATTTGCGTACTTCCCTGCAAGTCGGGGCGAAGAAAACCTGGGGTAAAGGTTCCCCCTCCCCAAGGGGGATCGTAGGAGCTGAGACGAAAGGGGCTGCTTGCCCTCCCGAGGAGGTCAAAAGCAAATCGTGTCTGTTTTTTTGTCCTCGTTACAACCTAAACCCTTTAAAGTTGATCCAGAGCAGTACTGAAGTCTGTGAAGTTTGATACGGTCAAACTGTGAAATTTTTAGCTCTTTTTAATTAATGGACGAAAAAAAAACCCCAAAACAGAGTAAACCTTTATTATAAAGAGTTTTCCCCCAAGGGGGGAAATTTTTTTAACTCTGATAACGTGTATATTTTTAATAATTGTTTTAAAAAAAAATTAAGGATGCTTTGTGTGGGGGTTTTGCACCTGTCAATGGCGCCCCCCAGCTGGGTGCCTCCCAGCTGACTGACTCCCGCATCTGCCTCCCCCGCGATGCCTCCCCGCTGATGCCTCCCAGCTATCTGCCTCCCAGCTGGCTCCTCCCCGCTGTTGCCTCCCAGCGGGCCCCCTAATTTCGGTGCAGTGGTTTCTCTGTATGCCCCTTTAATTTTTTTTTCGATTATTATTATTAAATCACAGGAAGCGCTAAACCGTAGGGGTTTTACGCGCATGTGGGGGGGGATGGAAGGATTCAGGGTTTAATTCAGGGAATGGGCACAGACCAATTCCCAGACAAGATCCCTCACCAGCATAAGGAACCTCTTTTGAGTCATTCCCCCCGTATTTGTTGTCGTTATCAGTCTCCCCTGACCCTTCTGTCCTCCGTGTCGTCAGTCCGATTTCCCCTTTAAACCCTTTCCCCCGTACAATTTCCCCTTTAGCTCGGGACTAGCCTTGTTTTTAAACCTTTGTACTTTCTCTAATTTTGACGTGCTTTACCCGGTGTGGGGTTCAGATGGGGCGAACTTCGTATGGCCCAACAACACATGTACGTGTCTTTAACGATCCTTTTAAGGTATCGGAACGCTATTCTAGGTTTTCCAGGGCCCCATGCTGCAGCGTTATTTGGTGATGTGTGCCCCCGGTGATGTGCTCGGTGTTTGGTCACCCCAAGGTCTTTCTCCCGGGGTGGGTCTGTGTCTTTTTTCCCCCTAGCCTTACTCTGTTGCGGTCTTTTTTGCCCTCCCCAATCTTCTGACTTGGCATTTTGGTGGGTTGATTCGAGAAGCCGTTACTGGACCCTGCCAGCCCCTCCTGCTCTTGCGTCCTGCCCTCCTCGTCCGATTTAATTCTTTTCATCAACTTCCATATTGCGAACGGGGCATTCAGGTTATTCCCTTTCCCTCATTTCGTTAAATATACAAAAATGCACTGGTCCTAGAACTGACCCCTGGGGACCCCCCCCGTAAAAGGGGCCCACTGTGATACCTCTTCAATACCTGACCCCTTGCTGCCTCCCCGTCGGTATTCCCCTTTTCCCTGCAGTGCCCCCCCCTTTTACTTGCGCTATCCCAGCTTCTGCATTAATTCCCTTTTTGGGGAAAGTGTCAAAGGCCTTCCTGCAGTCTAGGAAAACGCAAACTACCCCCCCTCTCTTGTGTTTTACTTCTGTTCTTGTCATAAACTCCGGGGGTTTGTGATACGGATTTGACTTCCCTGAACCCCTGCTGGTTTTATTTTTTAAATTTTTTCCTTTAGGTGTTCGACCCCCTCTCCTCCTGATAATCTTTTCCAGACTTTGCCACAATACATGTCAGAGAGGGCAGGTCTGTAGTTTGTGCCTCGTTTTGTTTCCTTTTTAAATATGGGGACTACATTAGCTGTCTTCCATTTCTCAGGTAGTTGCCCAATTTCAAGGATGTGTTAAAGATTGTGGTTAAGGGCACGCACAGCATCTCTGCTCCTTCTCTAAGGACCCATGGGGGATGTTGTCCGGTCCCATCGCCTTTGAGGTGTCAAGGTCACTTAAGAGCTTCTTCACCTCTCCTCAGTTGTTCGTATGTCATCCAACACTTTTTTGGTATATTCCCTCTTGATGTTCCCTTCTGTGCTGTTTTCCCCACAGCCCTTCCTGTTTCTACTGTAAAAACTTCCTTAAATCTCCTGTTCAGCTCCTCACATACCTCCTGATCATTTCTTGTGAGTTCTCCACCTTCTGTCCTTAATCTGATCACCTGGTCTTTGACTGTTGTCTTCCTCCTGATGTGGCTATAAAAACAGTTTCGGGTCAGTCTTGATTCTCGATGTTATGTCATTTTCATACTGTCGCTGGGCCTCCCTCCTTACCTGTGCATACTCTTTCCCCTGCTCTGCGACTGATCTCCCTATTTTCGTGTGTTCTCTGCCTTCTGTACTTTTTCCATTCTCTATTGCACTTTGTTTTTGCCTCCTTACACCGTCGGGTAAACCAGGGGCTCGTTCCGGTCTTCCCGTTGTTAATGTTTTCCCTTGGGAATAAATTTTTCCACTCCTCCTTGCATTTTGTTGTTACATATTTTCCCTAATTTCATTTAAATGGCTTTCCTGCCAGTTTTCTGTCCCACTGGACCTCCCGCAGGAAGTTCTTCAACCCTATGTAGTCCCCTCTTTTAAGTCAGGCTTTTCCCATTCAACTCATGTTTTTCTCTCCACTTGCAGCTCTACTTGTATTCAAAGCACAGAACCACGTGGTCGCTAGCTCCTAGGGACTCTCATACTTGATGTCCTCAATGTCTGAGCTGACCAGGGTTGAACACAAGGTCCAATCTTGCTGGTTCAAACCTCCCCTTCACTCTGGTAGTGTCCCTTAACATGTTGGTGCATGAGGTTTTCCAGCACCACGTCCAACATCCTGGCTCTCCATGTTTCGGGACCCCCATGTGGCTCCAGGTCTTCCCAGTCAATCTCCCCGTGGTTGAAATCCCCCATAAAACCCGCAACTTTGCTCTGTTGGAATGAGCTCTTCTTGCACACTCAGCAAGTGTGTCCACCATTGCTCTGTTGCCTCTTCATATTCCTCTCTTGGCCTCCTGCAGTTCTGTGGTGGATTATACTCACTGCAATGACCACTTTGTGTTCCCCAGACTGAAGTGTACCTGCTATGTAGTCTCTTTCTCCCGTCTCATCTATGCCTTCCATTCTCCCCGAATTTCCATCTGTTTTTTACGAGCAAAAAACCCCACCTCCCCCCCTGCCCCTTTTATCTTTCCTCATGATCTGGTATCTTGGTGGGAAGATTTATCTGTTATTTTCTCCTGAGTTTTGTTTCTGTAAAAGTATGATGCCCGGGGGCTTTCATTTATTCTTTTTTGCCATTCCTCAGTTTACGTTTAAACCATCAGTCCATTACAGGAAAGTGGAATGGGGAAAGATTTGAAGGGGGAAATTTGAATAATCAGTCCCCCACTTTGAGCTTACCCCACCGGGTCACACCTTCCCTCACTTTCACCTCATTATTCAAAACTTGAGTATTTTATTGTAGAAGCGTTTCCCCCAACCCAGGGGCTTCCTCATCCAATACAGAAAAATCGTCAAACATCACAATAAGTGGAAATCAGCCCCTCACCGGAGTCGATTGAAAACTTATCTTCTTATAAAATTAATGGACAATCATATCGACTCCAGGCTGATTTCAAACTTCTTTAGTATGGACTGGGGAAGCCATTGGTTACTTAAAACGTTTCCACAATAAAATTCCTAAGTCGGGCAAAAGTGTCTAAATCATAAACATAATGTTATTTTGCGTAATGTTATTGGTGGAACATTAAATTAATATTGAATGGCCAGGGTAATGTTGTTACGATAAATTTTAGTACAATGAACTGGGTCAGGTGAAAATGAGTTTAAGTAGACGTTACCTATGTCTAAGTTTTCCCTTTGTAATTTGATGAAGCTTTTCTCTTGTCCCCCTTTCTCACCTCCCCAAACCTGGAGAAACTCTTGCCCCCTCGAAATCCGCCACCCTGAAATTTCTTTCACCCTTTTTAAGCCTCGACTCGTACTTCTCTCACCATACCCCTCTATCCTATAATCCTCTCACTTAAGAACCTCTCTCCCGGTGCCCATACTCCCAAAAGCACGCTTTATCCCCAGCATGCTCTCATTTTGGCCCCCTTTTTCACCCGGGGCACCTTCTAACCAAATTTTACTGTACAAAGAAAAACCTATTTACACAGTATTTCTTGTGTCACAATGTTATAGAAAATGATAAAAAGCAAATCACATTCAAATGATAAATTTTTTTTTAAACTAATGTAAACTACACGGGAAGTGCCCCTTCAAAACAGATTTTCAATTGAAGCCGTGATTTTTTTTAAACGGATTTTTGCTCAAAAAGTAAAAGTTCGGACGCCTTCAAAAAACTTTTAAAAAATCTAAACTTTTATGACTCCCTTGAGTCTGTCTGTTTTGTGTGGTAATTATCCAGTTGTAATTATTTAGTAAAGTTTTGCAGGATTTGAGCTTTATCCTTCTCGATGTGACTTTTCTGTGGTCTGGCAGAAGTTTTTTATCCTGACAACATATCTTTTTTTAAAAAGTTGAGTTTTTTAAATTTTTTACTATGTTGTTTTCTTTTTTTCCTTTCTTCCTTAATATTTCCTAACGTTCCGTCAAATATCGGGAATTCGCCCCTTTTTAAATGTTGTTCGAAACTGTCGATTTTTACAAAAAAATTTCGTTTTCCTTTTTTTTTTCAAGTTTTGTTTTTTCTAGCCTGTTTTTTTCCCTCTCTCTCTCCTCTCTCTCCTTTCCCTTTTCCCCCCCCCCCCCCCTTTTTTTTTTTCTCTCTCTCTCTCCTCTCCTTTCTCTCTCTCTCCCCCACTCTCCCCTCTTTTTTTCCCTCTCTTTTCTTTCTTCCCCCCCAAAAAATTTTTTCCCCCCCTTTCCCCCCCCCCCCCCCCCCAACTATCTTTTCAAAAGGGGTTTTGACAAGGAAAGGGACCCCTAGCTTTATTGACAAGCTATTTACAGGTTAAAGGGATTCCTAACTTTTATTGGCAATCTAAGACTGTTACCTAATCAGCAATTTGAAAGCATTTTTATTTTTATGATAAAGTGGGGAACGGAAATAATTTGGGAGCCCTCGGGGCCAGCTTTTCATTTGATCAACTGACTTTACTCGTTGACATCATTATGCTGTACGAATGTGTTCCAACTCGAGTCATCCTGGTATATGATCCAGATGGATGATGTTCTGGAGAAGGGTACCCAATGAAGTTGCTGCTTTCTGCCCGTCTTGTGGCATAAAAGCTTTTTCACGCTGCCTCGAAGTGGATCCAAGTGGGGTTTATTTGAAAATTTTGGCCCTTTGTACAAAACATAATGCCACCCACACCCCTCCGTGTTGAAGGCCCTGCTAAAAAGACAGATCTATCCAGGGGGATCCAGGCGAGAGATAGACCTTTTCTGTTTTTCTCTCCTATCACAGTCGCAGATGAAGGGGGGCAGGCAAACAAGAAAGTGGAACAACTCAAGGGTGAGCGACTGTGCCTCGTACAGGATCTTGAAACCCCCTACGTCAAGCAATGGAGAACGGCGAAGTGCTCTAAGTTTCCGGGCTGCCTTGTTTCAAGATTTCAACAGGTTCTTCATGGTTATTTTGGGAGTAAAATTTCCCCCAAAGGGATATCAACTTTTTCCAAGGCCAAACCCCCCCTCCCATTCACCCTTTACTACTGCCCCACATTACCATCAGGTGAATAGAGACGATCATCATTTGCGTTTTTCAGGTGCAAATGACTTCCAAAATTTTTCCCCAAGCTATATACCCTTTTAGCTGGTGATTGATGTACTTAGAACAGCTGGCGGATAATGAATGTCATGTACAGTCGTCTGCATTGCAGGATTCTGGGAGAGATGAAGAAGGTCTTTGAAGAAAATTTCCCAAAACAGTGTCCCCCAGCACGTTTCCCTTTGGGGGAACACTTGCCCCAATGGATTCCTGCTATAAAGTAATCACTGAGGAGACATACGTAACCCCCTGCAACCCCCATGTTTGAAGTTTTGCTAAGGCCCGGGTCCACCCCCGGGTCAAAGCCCAAAATGTCCAGGCACCAAAACAGCTGACTTTTTTTTCATCCAGTGACTGGTGCCACTTAGTGGAAAGGGGTTTAACCAGATCAGACAAGTAACCTTTCCCAAACCCATATTACGATCACAAAGTAGTGATGGTGTAAAAAAACTCTGCTTTTGTCTAATTATTGCAAAAAAAAGGACTTACCAGGATTGAAAGGATGACCCTTTTTGTATTTCGATTTCGCCTGCTCTCTTTTTGTGACAGGACTAATTTTTGCCTCTTTCCATAAGGGGGGGCCATTTAAAAACGTACTGGCAGTGCTGAATGATACGAGTTAGAGGTTTGCGCTGGTCGCACACCCCTTCTCACAATCCCTTGGGGGGCCCAACTTGCCCCTGTCCCACATCTTTCTTGGTCAAAAAAAGCGATTTAAGAAGGGAAATACCCACCTCCTCCGCCTTATTGAACCCTGACAGTTTTGACACAGTTTTTGCAGCAGCCAAGGAGGGTCCCATGCGGGGATCAAGGAACTTGAAAAATTTTGGGTTAGCAAAGGGGACGGAAAAGAGGTCCGGGCCTTCTCTTTTGACTACATTTTTAGGGTGGTCCATCCTGTCCCATTTAGAGTGGAAAAATTCATCAAGAAAAATGCCTGTTTTGACCGGGGAACCCCCCTTTTTGGAGAAACCCCCCAGCACTTTTTTTTTTGTGCCCCCCCTTTATGGGTGGCCTATTTTAAAAACGACCCGTATCCAATGGTTTTCAACCTTTATGTGGGGAGTCTTTTTCCCATTTTTATTGGTGACCCTCCCAAACAAAAGAAAACCCTAATTTGGTTCGAAAATTTTGTTAGAATGGTTTTTTGTTTGGTGGTCCTTGGGTCTTCCTTTTCCTCCCTTCCTTCCTCTGGGGGGGGACTCAAGGCAAACGGAAACCCTTTTTTTCCCCCCTTTCTGTACTCCCCCCTGTTTTGTTTCTTTCTCGCCTTTTAACCCAATACCGGGGGTTTTACTTCCTTTCCGTACCTCGGGGTTTTAGGAACCGAATTAGGGGAAAACAAAAAAGCCCCGAAAAACTGCAAAAAGGGTCATAAATCCCTCTTATGGTTTTTTGAGGCAAAAAATATATTTTGACATTGGGTGAGCGGGTCTGTTTTCATGAATTGGGGGCCCGGCCCCCTAGTTTTAATTTCACAGCATACAGGTACTGGGTTTTACAGACTTGAAAACTTTTGATGGTGGGGGTCAACATTATGGCCCCCTTCCAACAAACCCCTTTTGTTAAGTTTTCCTTTGGGTTCCCAAAATTTTTTAAAATTTTAGTCTTAAAAAATTTTCAAAAACTTTTCATTCACGTGGGTTAAAAAAAACTAGTACCCCCCCAAACTTAAAAATAAAACCCCTTAAATTTTGGGTCAAATCGAAAAAATTTTAAAAATTTTCATTTTTTTTTTCCCCCCTTTCTTTTCCCGGGAGGTTTGCATTTTTAAGAAACTTGTTTTTAATGCATCTTTTTAATTTTTTTTTTTCCCTTTTTTTACTAATATTTTTATTTTTTCCTTATTATTTTTTTTAAAACTAAAGGATTGTTTTCTCAAATTTTCAAAAAGGAAAAATTTCCCTTCCCTTTTTTTTTACAAAACAAGGTTCCACATTCCGGGGTTTTTTTGAAAACCCTTTTTAACCCAACCCCTACCCCCACCCTCTTTCAACCCCCAAAGGGGTTTAAAAAGCCAAATAGTTTTTTTAACTAGGAAAAGGGTTGGGGTGGGGCCATTTGGGGCAAAAAGTTTCAACACCGCAATAGGGGAAAGGTCCGAATGAAACTTCTTAACCTCTACTTAGGATTAAATTTGTAAAATTATTAAACAGTTTTGCTTTTTTAATCGATTTTGGGGGCATTTAAGAAAACCCTTTTTTTTTAAAACCCCTTTTGACTTTCCTTTTATTTTGAAACAATGAACCCCTTACCAAAAATTTGACCCGAAAATGGGAAAAATTTCATTTTTAAAAATTTAACCAAAAAAGTGAATCTTCCGATGGAAATTTTTTTAAACGGTTAAACTCTTTAAAAACCCCCACCTTAAGAAACAGGTTTTGGCAAAAGTTTAAGGGGGAGGAGGGGACCTTAAAAAGGGGCTCCACCTTTAAAAAGGGGCTTTGGACCTTCCCCTAACCCCAGCCCCCACCTTAAGGGGGTGTGACTTTTTTACCAAGCCTGACCTTAAGGCATTAACTTTTTTTCCCAAACCCCTCGCCTGAAGGCGGTGTGACTTTTACAAGCCTCGCCCCTTGAAGGAAATTTTAAACTTTTCCCAGCCTCATTTTAAGGCAGTTTTCGTTCCCCAGCTTCACAAAAAAGGGCAGGTTAGCCGTTCCCCCTGAAGAAAAGTGTAAAACTCTTTTCCCAAACTTCGACCTTAAAGGGAGGGTGACTGTTAAAAAAAACCTCGCCCTTTGAAGCAGTTTGAGTCTTTTCCCAAACCCCTCGACCTGAAGGAGTGTAAAATCTTTAACCGAGCCCACCCGAAGGCAGGTGTGGCTCGTTCCCAAACCTCGACCCTGAAGGCGTTGAGCTCTTTTCCCCAACCCTTGAACCTGATGGCGGGTGTGACCCCGTTTTCAACCCCTTGACCCTGAAGCAGGGGGAAACTCGTTCCCAAACGAATGGGAATCAAATAAGACGACGAGAGCTGTCGTGAGTGGAAGGAAAAGGGATAAGGAAGGATGGAAAAAAACGGGAAAAAGGGAGGGAAGGGGGGGAAGAGGAGAAATTTAAGGCAAGGGGGCCCAAACCCTTTGGGGGCTTTGGGGACCGAAGTACTGGAGACTAGATGGAGAGGCTTGATGTGTGTACTGGCTCACTAGGAGAAGGCGAAGGCAGCGGTAGGATGGGATGTCGAAGGTGCAAGCGGGATAGTTGGTTTGGTCTTAAACCGTTTTTTTTTTTTCATGAATTTTTTCGAGAGATTTGTACCACGAGGGGAGAGCTGTAGTAGAGTTCGTTGGTTTGGAGTTGGGGAATTTCTGGTTGAAGGTAGGTATGGTTTTTCTCATTTTATACGTTGCAGTGGCTTGGAATTTTTGGGATAAAATTCAAATAGTATTCGTTGTTTCTCTTGAAAATTTGGGAGTTTTGTTTCCCAGGGGGGGGGGGGGGGGGGGGGGGGGGGGGGGGAGGGGGGGGGGGGGGGGGGGGGGGGGGGGGGGGGTGGAAAGGTTTTTTTTGGGTTTGGGATTCAAAAAAGAGTGGTGGGGGTGGAGGCTTTCTCATTGGCTTTGTTAAGTGACGTCATTATTGGTGGTTTGATGGAATTTTGCAGAAAGGGGTGATTTTAATCCTTTGAATTGAAATTTTTCTTCAAAAGGTGGAATCTGGAAAATAAATGAGGGCAATTTTTTTAATGCAAATAACTTTTGAGGGGTAGATTAAAGATCCAGGACAGCCATGTTCGCATGTGAGCGAAAAAAGTGACAATAGTGGATCTTCGTTAGTCACATTTTTGGGAGGAGGTGGGGGGGGAGGCGGGCTGAGTAATCTTGAAGAAATTTTTAGTGCCCTTTTGTAATTTTAAATTTGCGGGCATACGTTGGTGTTTGTTAGTAGATTTTTCTTTGCGCATCTGTTTTTCTTCATTTTTCCCTTTTTTTTGTAGGACATTTGCGCAGTGTAGGGTGACATTACTTTTGCATTTAAACACGCTGGTTGTGTTGGAGCCGGACAGAACGAAGGTGGTCCCTCACTCCCACATGTATGCAAAATTTTCTTGTCTTTTACTGGACATCTTTGGTGGGGAAATAAGAATACAGTCCAGCAATTTTGGATGTAGTGGATCCCGCTTTTTATTAGGGGGACTATGTAGAGTAATAAACAGCAAGACCTTCGTTCAGAGCAGTGGCAGCCTGTTCCGTCGGTAAAGGGGACCTTGAGCAAAGACGATCATTTGGATTTTAGTAAGCTGTCAACAGTAGCCCAAGTATTTTGGGGTTTTAATGGGGGGGGACTTTAGTTTTAGCAATTGGTTGGGAAAAAAAGTCCCAAGAATCTTTTTCCCTTGGAGCAGTAAGAGTAGTGGTGGCTTCGTAGGAGTAAATTCTCTGCTTCAGCTCATCGTGACATACAAAAAGAGTGCTTCTTTTGAGTGTCAAATAGCGTTGAATTTAACAGCAACCCCCTGCACAACATTGCAAGAGCAAGCTTCGTTGAATCATCAAAGGTACCACTGTTTTGGCTTGATCTTTTCACTTGCGCACTCATCGGCGAAGACAACGCTGGTAAAGGTTCCCCTCCCCAACGGGGGTCGTGGGAACTGAACGTAAAGGGGAACTGCTTGACCGCCCAGGGAGAGTCAAAAGCAAAACTGTTCGTTCATTTGCCCGTTACCAACCTCAAACCTTTTAAAAATTTATCACAGAAGCAGACTGAAGTCCTGTGAAGTCTTACTACGGGCAAACTGTAAATTTTTAGCTCTTTTAATTAATGGACGAAAAACCACAAAACAGATAAACCTTTTTTTAAAAAACGTTTTCCCCCAAAGGGGAAATTATTTAAATCGAAACGTTATTTTTCAAAATTTTTTAAAATAAAAATTTAAAGGGGCTTTTTTTTGGTGTTTTTTTGCACCTGTAAAATGGCTCCTCCCCCCCTGGGTGCCTCCCCCCTGACTGACCCCAGCTATCTGCCTCCCAGCGACTGCCCCCCACTGACTGCCTCCCACTTCTGCTCCCAGCTGCTGCCCCCCCGCTTCTGCTTTCCCACTTCTCCTCCCTGGTGCCTCCCCTATGCCCCAATTTTTCCCCCTTATTTTATATTCCCCCCCGGGGGCCCCCAAACCCTAGTTTCCCCCGCTGTTTGGGGGTGGAGGTTCCCCCGTTCATCCCCGGAACTGGAGCACGCCCCCAGCGATGCCTCCCAGCTGGGCCCCCCCCTTTTAGTCCCAAAATTCCCCCAGTATCCCCCCTTAGTCCCAGCTCCCCCCCCTGCCTCCCCGTGCCCCCGCCTTTTTTTCCCTTAATTTTCGTCAATTTTTTCCCTTAGCCCTATTTTTTTTGAAACTTTGTACTTTTTTTAACTCTAGGGTTTAAGGGGGTTTAGATTGTGAAAAAAAAAACTTAAATTTAAAAAAATTTTTTAAAAAAATTTAACGGGGGTCTTTTAACGGGGGAATCCAAAAGGTTTAAAAAACGCTTTTTTCAGGTTTTTCCCGCGTTTACTTCCAGGGGAATTTGGGATGGGCTTTCCCTAATTTTTTTCCCGTGTTATGGGGGAAACCCCGGTCTTTTTCCCATTTGTCTTAAAATTTTTGTCACCCGCCCCAAACTCTGTCTCTCTTTTAAAACTTAAAAATTTTGGCCCATTTCTATTTAAATTTTTGGAAAAACCGTTCTTTGGCCATTAAACTTCCATGTTCCTTTCAAAAAACTGCCCCTCTTTTTTTTTCAGAATTTTTAAAAATTTATTAATTCCATCATTTTCCGCCGACACTTCCCAGAGTTATTCCCCCCTTCCTTCCCCTTCTTCTATACCCCAGCCCTTCCTCTCCCGGGGACCCCCCTGGGAGCCATTTGAATCTTAAAATGAAGTTTGCTTCTACCTTCAAGTAATCCCTACCTGCCCCCTTTTAAAATTTTTGGAAAATTTTTTCATTAATTTTTGGGGGGGGAAAGGGGGCCAAAAGGCTTTCCCTGAGGTTAGGAAAAAAATTTCCCCTTTTTTGGGGTTTTTGTTACCTTTTGTTTCAAAAACTCAGGGGTTTTGTGTACGGGTTTCCCCTTTTCCTGCCCAGCTTTTTTTTTCTTAAATTTGGGTTTCCTTTCCCCTTTCCGCACTTTCCCTTCTGAAACTCTATGACTGAAAAATACTTCCAAGGGACCGTCTGAGTTTAGTCCTTGGTTTCCCCGTTCCCCCCCCTAAATATTTTTTGGGGACTTTTTTCTTTCTGTCTCCCCACCCCCCCTTTCCAGGTGTTCCCAATTTCCCAATTTTTACGATTTTGGTTGGGCACCGGGAAACCCTTTTTCTTTTTCCCCTTTTTAGGGACCAGGGGGGTTTCCCGGTCCATCCCTTGGGTCAAGGTCACTTAAGACCCCTTTTTTCAAACCCTTTTTTTAGGTTTTTTCCCCCCTATGCTCACATTTTTGGTTATTTCCCCCCTGATGGGCCCCCTTTGGGCCCCCAAGCCCCCTTTCCCCCGGGGGGTTTTCTTTTACCCCCTTATCTCCGTTCGCCCCCCCCAATCTTTTGATTTTATTTCTTTTTTTGGGAGTTTTCTTTCCCCCTTCTTTTCCTTTAATTGCCCCCCGTCCTTTAACTTTTCCCTTTCCTCCTGGAAAGGGCATCAACATTTTCCCTCAGCTTTAAAAATTTTGATTTTTAAAATGTCCCCCCAAAATTTTTTCCAATATTTTTTGGTTGTGGTTTCCCCCCCTGGGGCCCCCCCCCCCCCCCCTCCTTTTACCCCTTTTGGGCCCAAATTTACTCCCATTCCCCCCCCCGGCCTTTTGCCGAAAACCCTTTTTGGAAAATTTTTCCCCCCCATAAATTTTTTTCCGGGTTTTTTTTGTTCCCTTTTTTTTTTGCCCTTTCCCCTTTGGGTTTTTTTTTTCCCCCCTTTTTTTCCAATTTTTTTTCTATTTGCCCCCTTTTTGGTTTTTGGGGCCCCCTCCTTTTAAAAAAAACCGTCCCGGGTTAAAAAACCCCCCCAGGTTTTTCCCCTTTTCCCCGTTCCCCGGGTCTTCCCCCGGGTTTTTTTTTTTTTTTTAAATTGTTTTTGCCCTCTTTGGGGGAATAAAAATTTTTTTCCAAACCCCCCCCCCTTCCTTGCAAATTTTGTTGTTCCCCCCTTTTTTTTCCCTTTTTTTTTTCCCTTTAACTTTTTTTTGGCTTTCCCCCCGGGCCAGGGCCTTTCCCCTTTCCCACCCCCGGGAAAACCCCTCCCGCGGAAATTCCTTTCAAACCCCCCCATTTTTAGGGTCCCCTTTTTTTTATGAAGTCAGGCTTTTTTCCCTTCAACTATTTTTCTCTCCACTTGCAGCCTACTATATTCAAAGCACAGAACCACTGGGCGCTAGCTCCTGGGGACTCCATACTTGAGTCCTCAATGTCGGGGGCTGCCCAGGGTGAACACAAGGTCCAAACTTGCCGGTTCAAACCTCCCCTCTCACTCTGGTAGTTCCCCTTTAAAATGTTGGTGCATGAGTTTTCCAGCACCACGTCCAACTCCGGCTCTCCATGTTTCGGGGGCCCCAGTGGTCCAGGTTTCCCATCATCTCCCCTGTGGTTGAAATCCCCCAAACCACAACTTGCTCTTTGGAAAGGCTCTTCTTGCCACCTCGCAATGTGTCCACCATTGTCTTTTGCCTCTTCATATTCCTCTCTTTGGCCCCCTGCAGTTTTTTGGGGGGATTATACTCACTGCAATGACCACTTTGTGTTTTCCCCCGACGAAGTGTACCTGCAATTTTGTCTCTTTTTCCCTCCCCTCATCTATGCTTTCCCTTTCCCGAAATTTTCCTCTGTTTTTTCGAGCCAACAACCCCACCTCCCCCCTGCCCCTTTTTTCTTTCCTTATGATCTGGGACCTGGTGGGAAGATTGCATCGTTATTTCTCCTGAGTTTTGTTTCTGTAAATGCTATATGCCCGGGGGTTCTCATTTATTCTTTTTTTGCCATTCCTCATGTTATTCTTTAATCCATCTGCATTTGTGACCAAACCTTCAATTTTTTTCTAAAAACTGTAACTGTGGTGCGGGGGGTGGGAAAAAGAGGGCGGGGGTGATGGTTTGTTTGGATTGTTTTTGTTGGGGGTGTCGTGGGGAGTTTCCTTTTGCGGTGTTTTTTTGGGGGGTGTGCTTGTCCTTTTCCCTATGCTCCTGGGTTATTCTGCTCTCCTTTTTCATTTCCCCCCATTCTCCTTTCGTTTTTGAACTCTCTCTTTCATGTCTTCCTTTTGTCCTGTTTCTGTCTCATCGAGGGACACACCCAACTCCTCTTGCCCCACCGTGCTTTTTCCCCGCAGGGTCAGGTCAGGTTTATTCTGCCTTGAAAATTACTTGAAGGCCGATTCTTTTCTTTGGAACCACCCAAATTTTCCCCAAAATTTTTCCCCCTTGGGCATGTCCCCCTCGCCTTCACCTTTAGATTCTTCATCGCTTTTTTTCCTTTGCTTTTTTTCATCTAAGTTTCCCCTTTTGCTTCGTCTACCCAAGACAAACCGGATCTCTCCCTTTCCACCCCCCACTGTGACTCCATTGCATCCTCTGAGTGTTGTATTTTTCCCTGGAGTGTTCCTTCCTTCATCCTTCCCTAGTTATGGGCCCCCCCCTTTTTGGTTTTTCCTCCGCCACCTGTTCCTGGCCCCCCCCAGGGACTTAAAATCCTTTCACAGCCTAGTTCCTTCAATGTCTTTCCAAACCCCTCATTCTGCCTAGTGGCTCCCTGCCTTTTTTTGGGCCCCCTGTGGGTTTGAAGACCCCGCATACAGTTTATTTCCATGCTTCCTTTAGACCTGTTGTCTGGTTTTATGTAGCCTTTTTCCCATGCTACTTCTTAATATCTTTGTCTCTGTGCGTTTCAGAGTTCAGCTCCTCTTTTAATCTCTTACTTTATTTTTGCTCTGGGCCTGTTGCTTCCACCTTCTGCATTTTGCTGCAACCTCCCCTTCCATCTTTCCCTTTTCCCGCTCATCTAATCTCCTTCCCCCCTCCTCCCTTTTTTTTTGCTCTTCCTCCCAATCCCCCCCAGTTCGTCCTTGGACCCCTTTTCCCATCCCGGTTCAGGTTCCCCCCTTGCTCCCCCAGAAGGGGGGACGGGGGGAAAGGGGGGGGGGGAATAGATGGTTAGGAAGAGGGGATGGGTGGTTGTGGGGAGGGGAGGATGGTTATTGGGGGGGTAAGATATTGGGGGAGGGGGTTTGATGGTTTGAGGGGGAGAGGGATGGATGGTTATGGGGGGGGGGGGATGGTTATTGGAGGGAGGGGGGTAGTTGGGGGGTTAACGGTTTTTGGGGGGGATTAGGGGTTTGGGGGAGGGGAGGGGGAAGGTGAAGTGTTAGGAGGGGAGGGGTGGTTTGGGGGGGGGGGTACGTTTGTGTCAAATGGGGGGGGGTGGTGTGTGGGGTGTGTGTGTGTGTGTGTGTGTTTGTTTTTAGGTTGGGGGGGTGGTGTGTTTTGTGTATGTGCGTGTGTGTGGGGGTGGGGTGGGTTGGTGTGTGTGGGGTGTGTGTGTGTGGGTTTTTGTGGTGGTGTGTGTGTGTGTGTGTTGTGTTGTTTTGGGGTTTGTGTGGGGTGTGTGTGTGTGGTGGGGGGTGTGTGGGGTGTGTATGGGGGTGGTGTGTGTTGTGTGCGTGGTTGTGTGTGTGGGGGTGGTGTGGTGTGTTGGGGGTTGGGGTGTGGGTGGTTGTTGTTTTTTGGGGTTTTTTGGTTTATTTGTTTGGGGGTGTTGGGGTTTTTGGTTTTGGGTGAGGGGGTTTGTTTTAAGGGGGTGTTGGTTTACCCCCTGTTAGGGTTCTATTTGGGCCCCCCCAGAGCAATATTCCCAGCCATTTTCATACCTGAAAGTATGAATGGGATTTAAAGCCCCAAAAATTCCCCTTTGACTATTTGGGGGGAAAAAAACTTCCAAAACCCCGTAATTGTGCTTTTTTTCCCCCGTTCCCCCCTTTTTTTTGGCCACCTGGAAAATCCTTCTTTGGCCCCTTTTAATTCCTTCCTATTTTTTATGCTTTTTAGTCCCCCCCTTTCCCCCGTTATTGTCATTGTTTCCTTAACCCCCCCCCCGAACAACCCTTTAATCGGGAATCCTTTTTGAAAACTTTTCTTTTCCTAGTTTTTTAGTGTTGGTAGGGGTTTTCCCAAATTCCGCAGTTTTTTTTGGGGGTTTGTTTGGTGGTGGGGTGGTTTTTTTATTTTTATGAGGGTTTTTGTTTATTGTGGTGTATGGCGCTTTTTGTGTTGGTGGTGTTGTGGTTGGTGGGTTTTTGTGTTGTTGGTTGGGATGTTGTGTGTTGGTGGTTTAGGGGGGGGAACGTTGGGAGAAGTTTAAATTTTCATTTTGTTTCCATAAGCTGTTTTCGAAAGGAGAGTCCACAGCCCCCCGTCCCCGGGGGGGATTCCCCTTCCCCAAGGGCTTTGGGGTAAAAACTTTTTTAGAATACCCCAAAGGAGAAAACCCTCACAACATTGTGGTTTTTTGGGTTGGGTGTGTTGGTTTTGGTGTTGTTGTTGTGTGGGTTTTTTTTTGAGGGGGGTGTTGGTTGGGTTGTTGTGTGTGTGTTGTTTGTTTGGTTTGTTTTTGTGTGGTTTTTTTAAGGGGTTTGGTGAAAAATTTTTTTTTTTCCCGTTTTTATGTTGGTGTTTTGGTTTTTCCGCCGTTTTTTTTTGTTTTTTTGTGTGGGTGTGGGTTTTTTTTTTTGGGAGTTTTGTTTTTTTTGTGTTTGTGTGTTTTGTGTTTTGGGGCAGGGGTTGTAGTTGGGAGGGTTTGGGAAAAGGGGTTGTGATGTAGGTTTGTTTATGTGTTTTGGGGGAAGTAAAATTTGGGGGGGTAAGGGGGGGTGGGGGGGTGGGGTGGAGTTTTTTGGGGGGTGTTTGTGTGTTGTGTGGTTGGGGTGGTGTGTGTGTGTTGGTATGGTGTGTGGTTTTGGGTTTTGTGTGTGTGTGTGTGTGTGTGTGTGTGTGTGTGTGTTGTGTGTGTGGTGTTTGTGTGTGTATGTGTGTGTGAGTGTATGTGTGTGTGTAGTTGTGTGTGTGAGTATATGTGTGTGTGTTTGCGTGCATTTTGTAATCACTCACTCACTTGTAAAACTCTATTTATATTTACTGGAAAGAGTTATGCACGTAGTTTACAGTCTTCATTAATATGTTCATCATATTGATTTAAATTTCCAGTTGTTGTAGCACTTATTATTGCCTCTTCCAATATATTCCATTCTTCCATTACCCTATTTCTAAAGAAATATCAGGAGTATCTTCTCGGTTTTATTTTTCTGATCATAAATCTCAGGTCTCTGCTATCCATGTTGAAGGTACTGAAATATCTAAGTTCTCTATGATGGTATCATATATGTATTTTAGGGGAAGAATACAAATCCATCTGACACTCAACTGGTGCCAGAGGACATTTGTCCTCTCATCACTGTTAGATTTTCCTCTCAAAAATAAAGACTCTCCTTGTAATAAACTGCCTTTCTTTCCTCCAGTGTTATGAAGTCTTCAGTTTAAACTCTCATGGGAAAGTATTTCAGAAGCTTTCTATAATCTAGATAAATACCGTCTATACATCAATAACTTGAACAATTTTTGCTACCATAATAGTTTAATATATTTTAAGATACAGGAATTTCCAGACCCAAAATCGAATTGTTTACACATCAGTAAGTTGTTTCACTTTCAGGTGTTTTATTCACTACTCTTTAATATTTTTCCCAATATTTTTACTTCATTTGTCAACGAAACATAGTGTAACGCGTCGTCCGTGTCACATATTTTGTGTGATTGTCTCCCATTTATCTGTCAGTTTACCTTTTTGTAGCGAAACACTAAAAATCCAAAGTGGAAAACGTCAGCTGCTTTGCAGATTCCTTCAAGGTCCTATTTCATCCTTCGATATTCCTTATTATTTCTGTAAACAACAACTTAAATTAGTTTTCTCGATATCATCTAACTCAATTATCTCTTTAGGTTTTAAATCTATTAAGTAAACAGTATCTTCTTTTATAACCCCATTCTGAAACTTTTTATCTAATACACTATGTAATGTAATAGGTAAGAATACCAGAAATTCTCGATCAAATTCATCACTAGATTCCAACACTGAGAGACAGCGAGCGCAGCCACAGGCAGGCAAGACGATTTGACCATCAATAATTCCTGTGAACCTTCAGCAAAGACACGCCACCATAGTCTCCTAGCCGCTTTGGGCGCCGTCCAATTAATTATTTCCAGTAAGGGTCTTGGGTGAGCGCCCTGTATGCCAATGCATTCTTTTACATGTCGCACTGTGGGAAGTAGAAACATCATTCTGAATTTCCTATGGTAGACCAGTTGGTTTGGAGGGTAACCTCGAACTAAATGTATATTGGTCACTGAGCGATCCGAGAAAAGGATCCTCGACTTGCAAATAATATTGTGTTCACAAGTTATCACAAGACACTAATGTCTCTCTTTTTCAATAAATATTAGTATATTAGCGTCCACGGGACATATACAGGCCTAAACTAAGTCTAACTTTCCACCAAAACCACAACGGCTTTGAAGTCAAGTGAAAATAAATTCTATTGCTATCTCAGAGAGACCAGTATCCTAAAATACACCAGCACAGTAAGTTTGAAGACAGTCAAAATTTTAATTGTCAAGCTAGCAGCGTTGAAAAGTGAAGACAATTAGATGAGGTGCTCATAAATTATCGCATGAAAATCAGTATTTAAATTTTGCCAGCTCTATCAAAAAAGGCAAATTAGGACCAACATAAGTCAAAATATATCCAAACTTAAGTCTAAGTAAGATTTACAAACGTTTAAGGCCTAAGTAAATAAGTATACTTGGAGGGATATACCTGGAGTGTGTTCCGGGGATCAACGCCCCCTGGTGGGTGTTCCAGGGGTCAAAGCCCCCGTGGCCTGGTCCATAACCAGGCCTCGTAATTAATTAAGATTTATTAAATTAACTCCATGTAGATTTAACCTAAGATAACCCTAAGCAAGGAACAGATAAGTCTAATTCCTTGGATCAAGAGACCCTCGCCAGCATCAAAAAAAATTAAGTTAAAATAATACTATACCATTTGAGATTAAAAGTGGCAAAAATAGCATCAAGACATTCCATTAATAACAGCAACCTTCTAAGGTGGACCACGAGTGTGAAAATTTTGAAGATGAGCAGAAGGGCCTTTCTTCAGTTATGACAAGAAAGCAACACTTGGGAATGACTTTCACAACATTGTTCACAGGGCCACCACGCATGCTGATAGTCCTGTGAATCTTGCCCTGGATACAGAGCAACACCGATGAAAATTTGAAGCCGAAAAAACGAAGCGTTCTCGAGTTATAAACAAAAATTTAGGGGAAAGAAACGAAAAAAATGTTGAAAAATGCTCCGATAAGAGGAAAGTTGATTCTCGTGAAATTTAAAAACGCCCTATAGCGCATTTTTTATTAATTTTTAATCATCGTTTATCATTTGTATCATTTATTATTTATAATTGACTTCTAGTTTTTTAGAAAATTCAGTTTGATAAAATTAATTTAAAATAATTGCCAAATTGGTACCAAAATTAAATACAAAACAAGACATTGGTGTATCTTACACCAGTGTTTATGGTATGATCAAAAGAGGCATTCCTTAGTTATTACATGAGAAGTTTGAAGCCGAATTTTACTCTGAGCTCTCGGCTTATTAAGAAACTCCTTTCTTGAACGTCTGAAAATACACCTCTGAGGGTTTTGCAATGGCCCGAGCCATTGCAGAATGCTAGGAATGAATTAAACAACATTGGTTACAGGGCACCTACATATGCCAATTGTTCCAGGAATCTGGCGCTAGTGACCGTGCACAAACGTTGGAACTTTGAAGCTTATTGAACGAGGTCTTCTACAGTTATGAACAAAATTAAAACGAAAAGCTGGAGAAAGAAAAAAAATCAGGTAACCTCTTAGAGAAGCACTGGAATAGGCTCTCTGGGTCATGCTAGCCAGGCACTACTCTCATCCACTCTTTCCCAATAACCGACAAATCTTACCTGTTTTTAAAACTACCTAAATTCGTCGTTTTAATGATGTTACTTGGAAGTTTTTTCACTCTTCTATAACTGTCTTCCCAAAGCTTTGTTTTTCCTACATATTTTCCTGAGAATTTTATTTCCTTTGCTCCTTAATACAGCTGCTGCCTCAGATACTAACCAGACTCAATTGTCTTTTAGCCTCAATAACTTAAGGATCATCATAGATCATCAAAGATACATCTAATAATACTGAAAGTAGCAGCAACTGTAGAATTTGTAGCAGCAGTAATACTAATACCAATAATAGTAGATCCAATATTAGACGTGGTGGAAGTAGTACCAGTAGTAATTATTGTAATATTGTTCATGATGAACCTGCCTAATAGGATTCGTTCAACTAGGAAATGAAGGAAATAGACTGAGCTAGTCGCAGACTAGTTAGCATAAGATTAATCTGTAAAACAAACGTCATTTTGTGATTGCAATGGGTCCTGTGCTAAGAATGAAACACACACACACACACACACACATGAACACATGCACACCCCCTCCCCCCACAGTCATACACACACACTCAAAATATGATTTGCATACGTAGTCAAACAATATTAAATAATATCATCATCCTGGTTATGGTAGTGAACCCTGGGAATATTTATCATATAAATATTTAATATTCAAAGGTTAATGCGACTCTCTCACATCCGCCGACATATTTTGTCATCCTCTTGACAGCTGCTCTTTAATAATGCCTTTTTCAAAAAATGTGTATTTTCTTTGTGGTTATGGGTGTGAATGTATGAGTGGACTGGGTGTGTGTGTGTGTGTACTCACCTATTTGTGGTTGCAGGGGTCGATTCATAGCTTTTGGCCCAGCCTCTTCACTGATTGCCACTAGGTTCTCTCTCTCCCTGCTCCATGAGCTTTATCTAACCTCTTCTTAAAACTATTTATGGTTCCTGCCTCCACTATGTCACTTTCTAGGCTATTCCACTTCCAGACAACTCTATGACTGAAGAAATATTTACTAACGTCCCTTTGACTCATAGGAGTCTTCAACTTCCAATTGTTTCTGTGTCCCATCTTTGGAACATCCTGTCTTAGTCCACCTTGTCAATTCCTCACAGTATTTTAAATGTCGTTATCATGTCTCCCGTGACGTGTGTGCGATGTGTGTGGGTGGGTGGGTGTAGATGTGTGTATGGGCTCACCTAGTTGCTCACCTAGCTGTGGTTTCAGGTGTCGATTCACAGCTCCTGGCCCCGCCTCTTCACTGGTCGCTACTAGGTCACTCTCTTTACTCGATGAGCTTTATCATACCATTTATCATGTCATGTGTGTGTGTGTGTGTGTGTGTGTGTGTGTGTGTGTGTGTGTGTGTGTGTGTGTGTGTGTGTGTGTGTGTGTGTGTGTGTGTGTGTGTGTGTGTGTTTGGTGCTGTGTGTATGTTGTGTGTGTGGGGGGGGGCTGTTGTATGTTTGTGTGGTGTGTGTGTGTGTGTGTGGTGTGTGTGTGTGTGTGTGTGTGTGTGTGTGGGTGGGTGGTGGGTTTTTGTGTGTGTGTGTGTGTGTGTGGGGTGTGTGTTGTGTGTGTGTGTGTGTGTGTGTGTGTGTGTGTGTGTGTGTGTGTGTTTGTGTGTTTGTGTGTGTATGTGTGGGGGGGGCTGGTGTGTATGTTTGTGTGTGTGTGTGTGTGGGTGGGTATGTTTGTGTTGTGTGTGTGTGTTTTTCATTCCTATCATCGGATCCAATGCAATCACAAAATGCACTTTGTAGTACAGATTAATCTCACACTAACCTGGCTGTGGCTAGATCGATCTCCTTCAGTTTCTAGTTGGACTAATCCTATTCGGTAGGCATGGTGCTAACTTTATGACTAGCTTGCCATAGATTCGAATCCTCTCCTTTTGGTGAGTTGTTTACATTCATGTTATTTCCATTTCCCGAGCTATTACATTCACGTCTTTTCTTCACACTTTCCAGTGAATATAATGATAATGTTTCTTCTGTGCTTATGCTTGCTCCCAAAGTATATTTCTAAGCATTGACAGTTACCTTGTGTGTTTGGGCTCACTGCAGGTATATATGTGCATATGTATGTGTGCATATGTGAGCATTGTGTGTGTGTATTCACCTAATTGTGGCTGCAGGGGTCGAGACTCAGCTCCTGGCCCCGCCTCTTCACTGATCGCTACTAGGTCCTCTCCCTCTCTGCTTCCTGAGCTTTGTCATACCTCTTCTTAAAACTATGTATGGTTCCTGCCTCCACTACTTCACTTGCTAGGCTTTTCCACTTTTTGACGACTCTAAGACTGAAGAAATATTTCCTAACGTCTCTGTGACTAGTCTGAGTCTTCAGCTTCCAGTTGTGACCCCTTGTTTCTGTGTCCTCTCTCTGGAACATCCTATCTCTGTCCACCTTATGTATTCCCCGCAGCATCTTGTATGTCGTTATCATGTCTCCCCTGACCCTTCTATCCTCCAGTGTCGTCAGTCCGATTCCCCTCAACCTTTCCTCGTACGACATTCCCCTGAGCTCTGGGACTAGCCTTGTTGCAAACCTTTGTACTTTTTCTAACTTCTTGACGTGCTTGACCAGGTGTGGGTTCCAGACTGGTGCTGCATACTCCAGTATGGGCCTAACATACACAGTGTACAGTGTCTTGAACGATTCCTTATTAAGGTATCGGAATGCTATTCTCAGGTTTGCCAGGCGCCCGTATGCTGTAGCAGTTATTTGGTTGATGTGTGCCTCCGGTGACGTGCTCGGTGTTATGGTCACCCCAAGGTCTTTCTCCCTGAGTGAGGTCTGTAGTCTTTGTCCACCTAGCCTATACTCTGTCTGCGGTCTTCTTTGCCCCTCCCCAATCTTCATGACTTTGCGTTTGGCAGGATTGAATTCGAGAAGCCAGTTTCTGGACCACATGTCCAGCCTGTCCAGGTCTCTTTGCAGTCCTGCCTCATCCTCATCCGATTTAATTCTTCTCATCAACTTCACATCATCTGCGAATAGGGACACTTCAGAGTCTATTCCTTCCATCATGTCGTTCGCATATATCAAAAATAGCACTGGTCCTAGAACTGACCCCTGTGGGACCCCGCTCGTCACAGGCGCCCACTGTGATACCTCTTCACGTACCATGACTCGTTGTTGCCTCCCTGTCAGGTATTCCCTGATTCATTGTGCTCTCCCTGTTATATGAGCCTCATCTTCCAGCTTCTGCACTAATCTCTTGTGGGGAACTGTGTCAAAGGCCTTCCTGCAGTCTAGGAAAACACAATCAACCCACCCCTCTCTCTCGTGCCTTACTTCTGTTACCTTGTCATAAAACTCCAGAAGGTTTGTGACACAGGATTTGCCTTCCATGAACCCATGCTGGTTTTCATTTATAATCTTGTTCCTTTCCAGGTGTTCCACCACTCTCCTCCTGATAATCTTCTCCATGACTTTGCACACAATACATGTCAGAGACATAGGTCTGTAGTTTAGTGCCTCATTTCTGTTTCCTTTCTTAAATATGGGGACTACATTTGCTTTTTTCCATTTCTCAGGTAGTTGCCCAGTTTCAAGGGATGTGTTGAAGATTGTGGTTAGGGGCATGCACAGCATCTCTGCTCCTTCTCTATGGACCCATGGGGAGATGTTGTCCGGTCCCATCGCCTTTGAGGTGTCAAGGTCACTTAGCAGCTTCTGCACCTCCTGTGTGTGTGTGTGTGTGTGTGTGTGTGTGTGTGTGTGTGTGTGTGTGTGTGTGTGTGTGTGTGTGTGTGTGTGTGTGTGTGTGTGTGTGTGTGTGTGTGTGTCTGTATGAGTGTATGTGTGTGTGTATCTAATGTACGCAAGCATTATTTGCCAAATGTTTATGCGTGTACGTATCTGGTGTCCACACAGGTATGATGTGTATTCATATATACGATGCATATTCATATGTACCCTCTCACGTGCCCCCTGTCACTGAAGCAACGCCTGAAAAATATTGCAAGCTTGAAGGCTCAGTAATCAACTTGGTTTTCCAACCCGTGGCCAAAAGCCTCTGGCAATTGAATATGTATTGTTGTGGTTTTGCCTCACTTTGTCTCCAGTGCCAGCAACTTGTATCTAATTAGGCTGATTGGACACATGTTTGCAACAAGAGGGAAAGTAGAAATTGGTTATTTTTGCGCGTCTGAACCGACATTGAAATTTACATGAATTTCTTGCAACAGTCGTAACAACAGCAACAAAAGCATTCACTCGCAGAAGGGCCAGAAGCGGTAATTTTTAGAGTAGTGAATTTCAAAATGTCTGACAGAGTGGAGTAGCACAGCACTTAGTCAGTGAGACATTTTACATACCTGAGAAGTGTGCACCTCTGTGTGTATACATTGGAAGCTTAATTCAAGTGTACTTGATGTTGATGAATATTGCACACGTGCAACGCCTGCGTATGTATTTTATACGTAAAGATATCCAGGTGTGGCACTTGTCTTATTCACATGTTTTCGAAAGTATGTGTAATGGCTTTTGATGTCAGTGGACAGGTAACTTACAGCCTTAATGATTCATGTAAATACGTAGAGTCGAAGCTTTAGTATACAAATAACCAGCACATATGAGAATAAAACTTATAACGACATAGACCATTAAATAGTCAGACAAAAGCGCGAAGGGAAGAGAGGCAGTATATATACAAGAAGGGGGCGGGGACTGGAGGATGACAGGAGGTAGAAGTAGTAGTAGTAGAAATAGTGGTGGAAGTAGTAATAGTAGTGCTAAGTAGTGTAACAGTAGCAGTTAATATTCCAAGTTGGACCGAAACGTCGTCATAAGTTTCATTCTTCTATGCGCGGGTTATTTGTGTTTTGTTGCAGTCATCATTTTTATTCTTGAGTATAAGCTTGCATTCCACTACTTCCTGCTGCTTACTTCACTTCCTGTTCGCAAAAGCGTGAATCTAGTCATATGAAATAAGGAGAGAGACATTCCATCTCGGTCGTTACACACGACTATTAAAGTTATGAATGAGATGGTGAGGATGGTAAGAACCACCAGTTGAAGAAGCCTTCCACAGAAAGATGGGGACTCTGAACGCACCAAGTACTGGATGCAGCGTGTCACAATTGCAAGACTTCAATATAAAAATTCTCTCTATTAAATATGCAAGAAGATGAGGACCTTCCTTCATCCCTCTTACACTTTCCAGCTCTGTATGTATATA
>NC_069421.1:6121878-6147689 GCF_026875155.1 Cherax quadricarinatus
ATAAAAAAATTTTTCAAAATGCAAAACAACCAAACCTGAAAAGAATAAGAAATTCCAAGCCCCTTTTTTGGAAAAAAACTTTTTTCACATTACAAAACATCATTTTTTTTTTAAAAAGTTAGTCCAAAAATTTTGGAATTTTCTATTCTTTAAAGGGTGGGTTTTGCTTTTCGAAATCCTTTTTTCTGTATTTTAGCAAATATATTATATATTATTTTATATATATTTATATATATATATTTATTTTATATATAAAAAAACACTGCGCTAGCCAAGGATTCGAACCATGTTGTTTGGCCTGCCTCATGGTAAGCGGAACACATGACGGTTTTAACCCACGACACCATCCTACAAGATGGGCGCATCAGCATTAGTGTTTGGGTCCGGGCCATCCGAGGGATGAGGTTGAGTGGTTCTGTGGTTTTTAAGCGTATGTGGTTCTCGTTTACATGAGGCAGGCGTACAACAGGGGTTTTCGAATCCTTGCTAGCGCAGTGTTGTTATTGATAATACTCTCGTTCATTGGTTTTATCAATATATTATTAATATATTAAATATTATTATGTCATGCCGATAGGTAGATATTGCGATCTGGCTTAAATAGCAACTTCATCTTGCATATAGGACAAGTGAAATTTGTGTATGCAATAATTTCGCCAAAACCATTCTGAACCTAACGAAAAAAATATATTTCACTGTGTTTGTTTAGTATTAAATTATTGTAAACAATCTAAATATATTTAGTTGGGTTAGGCTAAAATAAATTGTTCTTGTTATAATAAGGTTAGGTAAGTTTTCTAAGTCCTTTGGTGGAAAACTATAAATTTTTACATCAACAATAATGAAAAAAATATATCTTTAAATGCACAAGGGAAAATTTTACAAAGGACTTAATTTGAAATGAGTTCTTGCTAATTGACCAGTTTTACATATTCGGCACGACATATATATATATATATATATATATATTTATATATATATATATATATATTATATATATATTATATATATATATATTATATATATATATATATATATATATATATATATATATATATATATATATATATATATATATATATATATATATATTATATATATATATATATATATATATATATATATGTCAATAAGATCACAGTAAAACAGTGATTTCAGATATGCAAACAAGCAACTGCTGAAAGAAAAGAAATTCCAAGGCTTTCGTGACCTCTCACATTATCAAGGAACTTATGAAAGTTTTAAGCATCCAAGGAAGCTATATTTAAGGGGTCTGGCCGGTCACCTCACTATCAGATCCACAACGGTTAAACACCTGACGCGCGCGACCCAACTTGGATAGGTTCCTTGGCACAAACATCACCTCCAAACTATTCTACAAGACAATAAGAAATTATATAAAGATTATTTGTCCATAGTATTATTAAATTTTCCAAATTCTATTAATTATAAATGGATCTAATTTATATAAACAAAGAAATATTCATATTATTGCATAAACTGCTTTTTATGAAACAAGATTCAATTATTTTCCTGTCGACCATGGGACTTGCTTGATACTACTTTCTCAAACTTTTTGAAAATAAATTTGGGGGTTAAAAATCTTTACATGAAAAAATAGAGCTTGGGAACTTGTCCAGTTCAATGCTATATTTATTTTTTTTTTAATCTTAGTTCAAGATTTTTGAATACAACTTTAAATTAAAGTCTTATGAAGAGAAGGCATTATCAACCAAGTTTTCATGGTAAGGAGAACCAACATATTTTAGATAATAAGGTGGGTGTCCCTTTTTGGATTGTAAAAGTATTCTAGCAACCTTTAACTAGATTTATCAATTACATTCTTGGGTATTTTAAATCATTACCTATTTAATAAATTTTGGATTTTTCCTCATCATTGAACTAAGGATACAAAATTCGTAAAGTGCTCAAAAACATTGTTGAGAAAACAGACAAGTTTGACTCTATCTTGATGCGAGGAATAATAGGGGTCATATGAACAGTTATTTGTAGGTTTTCCTGTAAATTTTAAATATGAATTATTATTACCCTTAATAATTAAAACATTAGAAAGGCAATGAGTATTTTCTTCAATCAACAGTGTAAAGTTTATAGATGGGCTAAGCTTTTTATTTTCCTAGGAATGGTGTATATCTACATTTTTGGGCTAAGACACAAAATTATCATCAACATATCAGAACCATTTAGCTCTATTAGGGATGAATTGTGTTAGTAACCTGTTTCCAAAAAATTCCATGTATAGGTTATAAGAAACATGTGAAAGAGGATTTCCATTGACATACAAAAACTTCTGAGTGTAAAACTTATCATTAAATACAAATTTTTGCATCAACAATGCAAAGTTTAATAAGTTTAATGAGAGTAGAAAATCTGGCAATGGTTAAATCAAAGTTAACGAGTTCTTCAGATAAGAAACTTAATAAATCATCAACAGGACTTTCGTAACATGGAAGTTTACATCAAAACTAACCATGTTAAATCATTTAAGTCAGTCAGGAGCCTTAATTTATCAACCAAGTCTATGTTGTTTTTATATTAAAGTTAGAAATTTTTTTGCCAACAATAGGGCTCAAAATATCAAACAAGCCATTTGGATAATTTACATGAAACTGATCCTATAGTGCTAATATTGGTCTGACTGGATTCCTGGTTTGTGTGTTTTTATTAAGTCATACATGTAAGGCAAAGATGGATTAGTGGTAGTAACATTTTTGACTATTCTCTTTGACTTTCAGTAGATAGTTTTATTGTTTTATTGAAATTGCTGTTAACGGTTTCTAGGGGATTTTTCTAAGAATAGATAGGTTTCTGTATCATCTAAGAGATTATTCATTTATTGGTAATCATTTTCTTTCATAACTTACTATTGATTTATTTTCGTCTGCTTTAGTAAGGCGCAAATTTTTATTGTTTTAAGAATAAATTGTATCATAAGACTTAAAGTATCTTTTGAGGGCAATTGGGTAAGTTTGCGTTTTTAACATAGAGCTATATACCATTCCTTTACTATTATTATATTACATCAGAGGATAAATCATAGTTCCTGTTAATTGTGAGTAGTCACGAAGCGCTTGGAATTTCTTATTCTTTCAGAGTGGTTGTTTTGCATATATTATATTTAATTAGATATATATAACTATATATATAATATTTATATATATATATATATATATTATATATATATATCAATTTATGTATAATGTATTTATATATATTTATATATATATATATATATATATATATATATATATATATATTATATACATATAATGTCGTGCTGATTAGGTAAAATTTGCGATTTTGGCTTAAAATAGCAAATGCGTGTTATGCAATAATTCCCAAAGTAATTCTGAATCTGACGAAAAAAACTATATTTCATTGTGTTTTTTTTTATATTAATTATTTAAACTTATGTGGAATATAATTTAGTTGGATTAGGTATATTAAATTACGCTTGTTATATAAGGTTAGGTAACTTTTCTAAGGTTCTTTTGGTACAAAAATTAAAATTTTTGCATTAACATAAATGAAGAAACATATAAATTGAGTTCCTGCTAATTGACTAATTTTCTATTCAGTACGACATTATATATATTATATATATATATATTTATATATATATATATATATTTTATATATCTAATATATATATATATATATATATATATATATTTTTATATGTTATTTATATATATATATATATATATATATATATATATATATATATTATATATATTATATATATATATTATATATATATATATATTTATGTATTTATTTATATATATATATATATATATTTATTTATATATATATTATATTATATTTATATATAATTTATACTATATATATATATATATATATATATATATATTTATATATATATATATATTCATATATATATATATATATTTCATACAGAGCTGGAAAGGTTAGAGGGATGAAGGAAGGTCCTCATCTTCTTGCATATTTATAGAGAGAATTTTTTATATTGAGTCTATGCAATTGTGGACACGTGCATCAAGTACTTGGTGCGTTCAGAGTCCCATCTTTCTGTGGAAGGCTTCTTCAACTGGTGGTTCTTAACCATCCTCACCATCTCATTCATAACTTTAATAGTCGTGTTTGTAACGACCGAGATGGAATGTCTCTCTCTTATTTCTTACTGACTAGATTCACGCTTTTGCGAACAGGAATGTGAAGTAAGCTTGCAGAACGGAAGCTAGTGGAATGCAGCTTATATCAAGAAATAAAAATGTTGACTGCAAACAAAAACAATTAACCCGCGGCATAGAAGAATGAAATTATGGCGACGTTTCGGTCCAACTTGGATATTAAACTGCTACTGTTACACTACTTAGCACTACTATTATATTTCCTCCACTATTTCTTACTACTACTACTTCTACCTCCTGTATTTCTCCAGTCACCGCCCCTTCTTGTATATTATAATGCCTCTATTCCTTCGGCTTTTGTATGACTTGTTAATGGTCAATGGTCGTTATAAGTTTTATTCTCATATGTGCTGGTTTATTTGGATACTAAAGCTTCGACTCTACGTATTTACATGAATCATTCAAGGGCGTAAGTTACCTGTCATGACATCAAAAGCCATTACACATTCTTCGAAATATGTGAATAAGACTAGTTGCCACTCCTGGATATCTTTACGTATAAAATACATACGCAGGGTCGTTGCAAATGTGCAATATTTCATCAACATCAAGTACACTTGAATTATGATTCCATTGTTTACAACACAGTTTTGCACACTGCTTCAGGTATGTAAAATGTTCTCACTGACGAGTGCTGTGCTACTCCACTCTGTTCAAACATTTTGGAAATTCACTACTCTAAAAATTACCGCTTCTGCGCCCTTATTCGAGTGAAAGCTTTGTTGCTGTTGTTACGACTGTTAGCAAGACATTCATGTAAATTTCAATGTCGGTTCAGACGCGCAAAAATAACCAATTTTCTACTTCAATCTTGTATGCAAACATCGTGTCCAATTCAGCCTAATTAGATACAGTTGCTGGCACTGGAGACAAAGTCAGAGGCAAAACACAACATACATATTCAATTGCCAGAGGCTTTTGGCCACGGGTTGGAAAACCAAGTTGGATACTGAGCACTTCATGCTGGCAATATTTTTCAGGGTTGCTCAGTGACTGGGGGCACGTGAGTGAAGAGGGTACATATGAATATGGGCATCGTTATATGAATACACTTCATACCTGTGTGGACACCAGATACGTACACGCATAACCATTTGGCAAATAAATGCTTGGTACATTGATACACACACCAATACACTCATACACACCACACACACACGCACACACACACCACTCACACACACACACACACACACCACACACACAACAACACACACACCAACACGGCACAAACACACACACACACACATACACACACAGTGAGGTGCACGAAGCTGCTAAGTGACCTTGACACCTCAAGGCCGATGGGACGGACAACATTCTCCCATGGGGTCCATCGAGAAGGGCAGAGATGTGTGCATTTGCCCCTAACCACAATCTTCAACACTCCCTTGAAACTGGGCAAATACCTGTGAAATGGGAAAAAAGCAAATATGTAGTTCCCCATATTTAGAAAGACACAGAAATGGGCACTAAACTTCAGACCTGTGTCTCTGACATGTATTGTGTGCAAAGTCATGGAGAAGTTTATCAGGAGGAGAGTGGTGGAACACCTGGAAAGGACAAGATTATAATGAAAACCAGGCATGGGTTATGGAAGGCAATATCCTGTGTCACAACCTTCTGGAGTTTTTATGTCAAAGGTAACAGAAGTAAGGCACGAGGAGAGGGGGTGGGTTGATTGCGTTTTCCTAGCATCAGGAAGGCCTTTGACACAGTTACCACAAGAGATTTAGTGCAGAAGCTGGAAGATGAGGCTCATATAACAGGGGAGAGGCACAATGAATCAGGGAATACCTGACAGGAGGCAAAACGAGTCATGGTACGGAGAGGTATCACAGTGGGCGCCTGTGACGATCGTCTAAGGGATCCCACAGGGGTCAGTTTAGGTCAGTGCTATTTTTGATTATGCGACGACATGGTGGAAGGTAAGACTCTGAAGTGTCCCTATTCGCAGATGATGTGAAGTTGATGAGAGGAATTAAATCGGATGAGGATGAGGCAGGACTTGCAAAGAGACCTGGACAGGCTGGACATGTGGTCAGAAACTGGCTTCTCGAATTTCAACCTGCAAATGAAAGTCATGAAGATTGGGGAGGGGCAAAGAAAAGACCGCAGAACAGTGTATAGCTAGTATTCCCCTCACATCACACCTTGGAGAAAGATTTGGGCGTGACCATACACCGAGCACGTCACCGGAGGCACACATCAACCAAATAACTGCTGCAGCATACGGGGCGCCTGGCAAACCTGAGAATAGCATTCCGATACCTTAATAAGGAATCGTTCAAGACACTGTAAACTGTGTATGTTAGGCCCCATACGGTAGTATGCAGACAAGTCTGGAAACCCACACCTGGTAAAGACGTCAAGAAGTTAGAAAAAGTACAAGGTTTGCACAAGGCTAGTCCCAGAGTAGGGAAATGTGTACGAGGAAAGGTTGAGGGGAATCGGTCTGACGACACTGGAGAGGATAGAAGGTCAGGGGAGACATGGATAACGACATACAAGATGGCTGCGGGGAATACACAAGGTGGACAGAGATGGATGTTCCAGAGAGAGGAAAGAACAAGGGGCCACAAATTAACTACACACATTAGGGATATCCGGGAAGTTTCTGATCAGATAGACACAGAGACGTTAGGCAATATTTCTTTCAGTCTTAGAGTCCCGTCAAAACAGTTGGAAATAGTGAAGTAGTGGAGGCAGGAACATACTTTGTTTAAGAAGAGGTACGACAAAGTCAGGAAGAAGAGAGGGAGAGACCTAGTTATGCGATCATTGAAGAGGCGGGGCCAGGAGCATGTGTCATCGACCCCTGCAGCACAATTAGGGAATACACACACACAATGCTCACATATGCACACATACTATGCACATTTTACCTGCAGTGAGCCCAAACAACAAGTAAACTTGTCAAATGCTTAGAAATATTCTTTGGGAGCAAGCATAAGCACAGAAGAAACATTATCATTATATTCTTGGGAAAGTGTGAAGAAAAGACGTGAATGTATAGCCTCGGGAAATGGAAAATAACATGAATGTAAACAATCACCAAAGGTGAGATTCGAAATCTATGGCAAGCTAGTTCTAAAGTTAGCACCATGCCTACCGGAATTGGATTAGTCCCAACTAGAAATGAAGGAGATTCGTTCTAGCCACAGCCAGGTTAGTGTGAGATTAATCTGTATTACATATGTGCATTTTGTGATTGCTTTGGATCCGTTGATAGGAATGAAATAACACACACAACAACACAAACATACCCACCCACCACCCACACACACACACAAACTACACAACCAGCCCCCCCCACACATACACACACAAAACAACAAACACACAGTACAACACACACACACACACACACCACAACACACACACACACACACACACACACTACACACACTATGTCATGATAATTGTATTGATACAAAGGCTCATCGCAGCAAGGAGTGTGACCTTGTAGCGAACCAAGTGAAAGAGGCTGGGGCCAGGAGCTGTGAATCGACAACTGAAAACAACAGGCTTGGTGAGCAACTAGGTGAGCCCATACACACATCTACACCCACCCACCCACACATATCGCACACACGTCACGGGAGACATTTAAAATACTGTGAGGAATTGACAAGGTGGACTAAGACAGGATGTTCCAAAGATGGGACACAGAAACAATTGGAAGTTGAAGACTCCTATGAGTCAAAGGGACGTTAGTAAATATTTCTTCAGTCATAGAGTTGTCTGGAAGTGGAATAGCCTAGAAAGTGACATAGTGGAGGCAGGAACCATAAATAGTTTTAAGAAGAGGTTAGATAAAGCTCATGGAGCAGGGAGAGAGAGAACCTAGTGGCAATCAGTGAAGAGGCTGGGCCAAAAGCTATGAATCGACCCCTGCAACCACAAATAGGTGAGTACACACACACACACACCCAGTCCACTCATACATTCACACCCATAACCACAAAGAAAATACACATTTTTTGAAAAAGGCATTATTAAAGAGCAGCTGTCAAGAGGATGACAAAATATGTCGGCGGATGTGAGAGAGTCGCATTAACCTTTGAATATTAAATATTTATATGATAAATATTCCCAGGGTTCACTATCATAACCAGGATGATGATATTATTTAATATTGTTTGACTACGTATGCAAATCATATTTTGTGTGTGTGTGTATGACTGTGGGGGGAGGGGGTGTGCATGTGTTCATGTGTGTGTGTGTGTGTGTGTGTGTGTTTCATTCTTAGCACAGGACCCATTGCAATCACAAAATGACGTTTGTTTTACAGATTAATCTCATGCTAACTAGTCTGCGACTAGCTCAGTCTATTTCCTTCATTTCCTAGTTGAACGAATCCTATTAGGCAGGTTCATCATGAACAATATTACAATAATTACTACTGGTACTACTTCCACCAGTCTAATATTGGTTCTACTATTATTGGTATTAGTATTACTGCTGCTACAAATTCTACAGTTGCTGCTACTTTCAGTATTATTAAATGTATCTTTGATGATCTATGATGATCCTTAAGTTATTGAGGCTAAAAGACAATTGAGTCTGGTTAGTATCTGAGGCAGCAGCAGTATTAAGGAGCAAAGGAAATAAAATTCTCAGGAAAATATGTAGGAAAAACAAAGCTTTGGGAAGACAGTTATAGAAGAGTGAAAAAACTTCCAAGTAACATCATTAAAACGACGAATTTAGGTAGTTTTAAAAACAGGTAAGATTTGTCGGTTATTGGGAAAGAGTGGATGAGAGTAGTGCCTGGCTAGCATGACCCAGAGAGCCTATTCCAGTGCTTCTCTAAGAGGTTACCTGATTTTTTTTCTTTCTCCAGCTTTTCGTTTTAATTTTGTTCATAACTGTAGAAGACCTCGTTCAATAAGCTTCAAAGTTCCAACGTTTGTGCACGGTCACTAGCGCCAGATTCCTGGAACAATTGGCATATGTAGGTGCCCTGTAACCAATGTTGTTTAATTCATTCCTAGCATTCTGCAATGGCTCGGGCCATTGCAAAACCCTCAGAGGTGTATTTTCAGACGTTCAAGAAAGGAGTTTCTTAATAAGCCGAGAGCTCAGAGTAAAATTCGGCTTCAAACTTCTCATGTAATAACTAAGGAATGCCTCTCTTGATCATACCATAAACACTGGTGTAAGATACACCAATGTCTTGTTTTGTATTTAATTTTGGTACCAATTTGGCAATTATTTTAAATTAATTTTATCAAACTGAATTTTCTAAAAAACTAGAAGTCAATTATAAATAATAAATGATACAAATGATAAACGATGATTAAAAATTAATAAAAAATGCGCTATAGGGCGTTTTTAAATTTCACGAGAATCAACTTTCCCCTATCGAGCAATTTTCAACATTTTTTTCGTTTCCTCTTTCCCCTTATATTTTTGTTTATAACTCGAGAACGCTTCGTTTTTTTTTCGGCTTTCAAATTTCATCGATGTTTGTGCTCTGATCCTGGGCAAGATTCACAGGACTATCGGCAATCGTGGTGGCCCCTGTAACAATGTTGTGAAAGTCATTCTCAAGTGTTGCCTTTCTTGTCATAACTGAAAAGAGGCCCTTTCTGCTCATCTTACAAAATTTATCACACTCGAGGACCACCTTGAAGGTTGCAGTTATTAATGGAATGTCATGATGCCATTTTAATCTCAAAGGTATAGTATTAATTTTAAACTTTAATTTTTTTTGATGCTGGCGAGGGTCTCTTGACCAAGGAATTAGACTTATCTTTTCCTTGCTTAGGTTATCTTAGTTAAATCTACAGGAGTAAATTAATAAATCTTAATTAATTACGTGGCCTGGTCTATGGACCAGGCCACGGGGGCTAAGACCCCCTGGGAACACCCACCAGGGGGCGTTGATCCCCGAACACCCTCCAGGTATATCCACCAAGTATAATTATTTACTTAGCCTTAAACGTTTGTAAAATCTTACTTTAACTAACGTTTGGATTATATTTTGACTTAGTTGGTCCTAATTGCCTTTTTTGATAGAGCTTGTCAAAATTTAACATAACTGGAGTTTTCAAGCGATAAATTAAGACCAACCTCATCTAATTGTCCTTCACTTTTCAACTGCTGCTATCGTTGACAATTAAAAAATTGACTGTCTACAAACTTACTGTGACTGGTGTATTTAGGATACTGGTCCTCTAGTCTGAGATAGCAAATAGAGAATTTTATTTTCACTTGACTTTCAAAAGCCGTTGGTGGTTTATGGTGGAAAGTTTTAGACTTAGTTATAGAGGCCTGTATATGTCCCGTGGGTCGCTAATGATACTATAATTTAATGAAAAAAGAGAGACATTAGTGTCTTGTGATAACTTGTGAACACAATATTATTTTGATAGCAAGTCCGGGGATCCTTTTCCACGATCGCTCAGTGACCAATATACATTTAGCTCGAGGTTACCCTCCAAACCAACTGGTCTACATTGGAAATTCAGATGATATTTCTACTTCCCACAGTGAGACATGTAAAAAAGAATGCTTTGGCATATAGGGCGCTCACCCAAGACCCTTACTTGGAAAATAATTAATTGGACGGCGCCCAAAGCGGCTAGGAGACTATGGTGGGCGTTGTCTTTGCTGAAGGGTTCCAGGAATTATTGAATGGTCAAATCGTCTTGCCTGCCTGTGGGCCGGCGCTCGCTGTCTCTCATTGTTGGAATCTAGAGATTAATTTGATCGAGATTTTCTGGGATTCTTATCTATTACATTACATAGTGTATTAGATAAAAAGTTTTCAGAATGGTGTAATAAAAGAAATATCTGTTTACTTAATATATTGAAACCTAAAGAGATAAATGAGTTCTTAGATGATATCGAGAGAAACTAAATTAAGTTGATGTTGACAGAAAAATAAGGAATATCGAAGGATAAAATAGGACCTTGAAGGAATCAGCAAAGCAAATGACGTTTTCCACTTTGGATTTTTAGTGTTTCGCTACAAAAATGTAAACTGACAGATAAATGGGAGACAATTCCCCAACAAAATATGTGACACGGACGAACGGCCGGGGTGGGTTACACTAGTTTCGTTGACAAATCAGTAAAAATATTGGAAAAATATTAAAAAGAGAAGTGATTAAAACACCTGAAAGAGAAACAACTTACTGATCTTAAACAAATACGATTTGGTCTGAAATTCCTGTATCTTAAAATAAATAATAAACTATTATGGTAGCAAAAATTGTTCAAGTAATGATTTATAGAACTTATTATATCTAGATTATAGAAAGCTTCTGAATACTTTCCCGATTAGATATAAACTGAGACTTCATACACTGGTAGGAAAGAAAGGCAATTTATTACAAGGAGAGTCTTTATCTGTTGAGAGGAAAAATTCAAACAGTGATGAGAAGGACAAAGTCCTCTGGCACCAATGAAGTGTCAGAAGGGATTTGTATACTATCCCCTAGGTTTGTTAGGTAAGGTTCGTCAAGAAACAGGACAAATGTTTCCTGACGCGGGTCTTAGTCAGATGATGACCCGCCTTTGGAGCTTTTGGTCATCTGACCGAGGCCTTCCGCTGGCTTACCGGTCCACCCCTTTAAAAATTATGGTCATTTATAACCAGTCTGGACTATATTATTTCTTCCCCTAAAATAAATATAATGAATACCATCATAAGAACATAGATATTTCAGTACCTTCAACATCGATAGCAGAGACCTGAGATTTATGATCAGAAAAATAAAGCCGAAAAGATACTCCTGATATTACTTTAGAAATAGAGGTAATGGAAGAAATGGAATATATTGGAAGAGGCAATAATTGTGCTACAACACCTGGAAATTTAAAACAATTATGAATGAACATATTAATGAAGACTGTAAACTACCGTGCATAACTCTTTCCATTAAATATAAATAGAGTTGTACAAGTGAAGTGAGTGATTTAACTAAAATGCACGCAAACACAAACACAACATACACCACAACAGCACATACACACACACACACATACACTCACACACACACATACACACACACACACACACCACACACACACACACACACCCACACACACACACACACACACAACATACCACAAACAGACACACACACACACATACACAACACACAACACACATACACACACAGCACACACACACACTCACACACACACACACACACACACACACACACACACACACACACACACACACACACATGGAGAACGAGTTCTCTCGTCCAGTAAAGGGGGTATCTCTCAGCTTCTCAGCCTTCCCCAGACCCTCCTTGCGGGGCACTTAATCCCTTCCCGCACGGGGCTGAGTGGACTCAGACACTCCTTCCTCTTCTCCTTGTGCTAGATTCCTGCGACCAACTCACAACACAACGGAGTTTACCTGAACCCAAAACTACACACACACGGAGTTCTGTACCAATCTATCACAACGGAGTTACCCTGAAACCCACACATATCACAACTGAGGTTCCATGAGACCAACTCCATACAACAAAAGGTTAAACGAGAGTAATTCTACTCTTCTCTATCTCATACAGGAAATTTAAGACGAGGAAAACCTATCAAACCCTCACTCCGACTTGCTGAGAGAGACGATTTGAGGCGAGAATCCTAAGAATACAACACTGAATGATACAATCAATCATCACACAAGGAAACGAAGTGTTAATAAGAGCACGCTAGTGTAAGCATTCACGGTACAATTCCCTGATATAAATGTAAATGTTTATGGTGTCGCGGTATGCATTCAAGTGGTTTTCATGAGAACAAAGTGAGGACACCACATCGCCAATCATACGCAGTAAGCGACATAACTACTCATCATACGCATGCATATTACCAAAGCAAATACGATTACCCCTGCGGAATACACCTTCACCTGCCTTCAAAACCCCAGGGAAACTGATGATGTCTAGTCACCATACATGCATTTAACAAATGGGAAACTCTACTAATAGATCCTCAATTATATGTGGGTCATTCACCCAATCCCAAGTATCACTACTCATAATTCAGATCTAGTATAGTGAAATGTCTGGAAATAGTATAGCGTCCTTCTGGGTCAAAGTATTATTATCCTATAAAAACACAAGTTTCGCACTATAAACATCCCAACCACCCACACTAGTGTCTGGAACATCATCTGGAGAACCTGAACTACTCCCGAAGGAGTCCATTGGTAGAGAGGGGCTAGGCGTGGACATCGTTCGGTAAAACCTGTTAACAGATAAGTTTACCCGATTGTCTATATCTTTATTATTAAACCAGGAAAGAAGTACTAATCTAATCCCTTTCTCCTCTCAACAGACACACTACGCACAACACTTACATAGCAACACCACACCAACACAAACTACTACAATCTCACACTACACACACACACACCACCCAACCGTATACCTCTCCCCCCCAACACAACTCTAAACACACATCACACAAACCCTACAAAGACAACAGCACAACACACACCCAACACACAACACAACGTGGCGCCCTCTACCCTTGGGAGCCAGTGACCATGCAGGTATTTATAGCTTCGAACTAACACAGTAGAGCTACTAATGGTAGCTCGGACTGAAACCAGGAAGGGGCGTCTCCCCAGGACACCAATCGAAGGCCAAACCAATACAAGAAAGGTGGACTACACAGGAAATAGGAATAGAGAACAACACCACCTTGCGACAGACGTGGGGTGTCCAGTGCGGGACAGTGAGAACTGGCAGCGGGACAGCACAGGTAATGTAGAGATGACACGGAAAATATTGTAAGTGCAAGCATAAAAGCAAGAAGAGGCATTGAGGGAGACGTTTGTTAAACCCAAGGGTAAACTAGCGAAATAATTATGAAACCAAACTCCAGGAATGAGCCCACAATGTTTAACCACGAAAGTGCTAGAGGAGGCAAAAACCAAACGAGTGATGCCCTATAAAATGGGAAATGGAAAAATAGAAGGCAAAGGACCCAGGAGAATAAGGAAAACAGTCGTAGAGCCAGAAACGAATATGCACATATAGAAGGGAGGCCCATAGACAATATAAAAATGACATAGGCAAGCCGAAACAAGCCAAATATGACCCGAAACTGTCTTTGTACAGCGCACTCTTCAGGAGGAAACACACCACGCCACACCCACAGCACAACGTATCAACACAATCTATCTAAAATACACGCACGCACCCTGACAACCCGCACACTCTAGGGGTGGAACACAGCATGCCCACAAGCCAACAGCTCCACCACGTACCAACTTACCTGCCGAGGCCCGCGACCCAAAGCAAACCAACAGTTCACCACACACAAGATCGAGACACCACTCTCTCTCTGCGCAGAGACGCCTCCGCCCGTATCACCTCCTACCTAGCACACGCATCCAACACACCCTCTCCGATTGATCTACTGGGCACCACATAGTCTCTGGGAGTTTCGTCTAATAAAACTGGCTCTTATATCACGACTACATCAAAAAACTAACCAAGCAAATAAGCATTCTAAATAACACACGGAGGAATATGATTTTGTAAAACAGATGACACACACAAAGTAACATATCGAAGGATTTAGCTCATATCTATGCGATGTGCTGAAAACACTACGGTACCACATACTAATAGAGTAAAAAAGATAATTATACACTGCATCACAAATATCAACAATAAAACAATTAATTCTAACAACACATAAAAATCGTTCTATGACTACACACACACAATAATCTTGCAAACACTTGGATGGTAAAGGATAAGGGGGTTGGTGAAAGTAGGGTGTGGAATAATGGGGGGGGGTTAAATATAAGTAATTATAGGTTTGGTTTAGTGGTTGTGGGGGGATTTGGGGGGGGATTATTTAGTGAAATGTGAGTTGTGGGGTGGATAGTATGGTTGGGTTGGGGTTTTATAAGTATTATAGGGTATATGTGTGTGTGGGGGTATGGTTGTAGGGTATGTATTTTGTTGGTTGGTGGGTGGGGGTATTGGGGTATGTGGGTTGGGGGTTTGGGGGTTTGGGGGTTTGGGGGGGGTTGTATGGGGGGTTTGGTTGGGGTATTTTGGGTGGGGTTTGGGGGGGGGGGTTGGTGGGTGGTGGTAGTTGTGGGGGGGAGGTGGGGGTTGGGGGGGTTTGGGGGGGGTGGGGGGGGGGGAGGTTGGGTGGTTGGGGTTTTGGGGGGTGGAGTATTGGGAGGGAGGGGGTTTGGGGTGGGGTTTGGGTGGTGTGTTTTGGTTGGGGGTGTGGAGGTTTTTTGGGTGTGAGTTGGGGGTGGGGTGGTTGGGGGTGGGTTGGAGTATTGTTGGATAGGGGGGTGTGTGTTGGTGTTTTTTTGGGGTATTGTTGTGTTTTTTTTTTTTTTGTTTTGTTGTTTTTTTTGTTTTTTTTTTTTATTTAGATATAGATATTTTTATTTATATATATATGGTATATATTTATTATAATAGTATATATAATATATATAATATATATATATTAATATATATATGATTTATATAATGTATAATATATAATAAATATATATATAATATATATATATAATATATATAATATATATATATATATATAATAGATATATATATAATATATATATATATATTAATATTATATATTAATATATAATTAATATAAAATATAATATATATATATATAAAAAATAATTATAAAAAAAATATAAATATAAAATAAATATAAATATATATATATATATAAAATATAAAAATCCCAAAAAAATATAAACTCTACACTAATAAAAAAAATCACTCAAAAACACACACACACACACACAACAACCACCCTCCACAACTTGACACAAACACGTACTCCCCCCTCCCCTAACCACCCCCCTCCCCCTTCTCCCTTTACTACCTCGACCATAAGCCACCTTTCCCCTCCCACCAAACCCACCTAATCCCTCCCCAAACCGTCCTAACCCCCCCAAACTACCTCCTCCCTCCAATAAACCACCACCCCCTCCCCCATCACCAACCTTCCCCTCTCTCCCTCAAACCACTAACCCCCTCCCCCAACTATCTCTACCGCTCCATAACCATCCTCCCCCTCCCCCACAATCACCATCCCTCTCCTCCTAACCATCTATTCCCCCTCCACCCAAAAAAAAAATAAAACTAACCACCCGTCCCCCTTCTGTGGAGCAACGGGGAACCTGTGAACCATGGATGAGGACAAGGGGCTCCAGACGAATCTGGAAGGGAGGAATGGGAGGTAGAGCTCAAAACAAGGTGAGAAGACTGGGAAGAGACAGATGAGCTGGAAAGGAAGATGGAAGAGGGGTTAGCAGCAGAATGCAGAAGGTGGAAGCAACGGGCCCCACAGCAGCAGAAATCAAGATAGAGAGATTAAAGAAGAGGAGCTGACACATCTGAAACAGCACAGAGACAAAGATATTACAGAAGTAGCATCGGGCAATGGCTACACCCAAACACAGAAAACAGGTCAAAAGGGAAAGCATGGAAACAAAACTGTATGCAGAGGTCCTGTCAAACCCACATGGGCCAAAAAACAAAGGCAGGGAGCACACTAGGACAGAATGAGAGGTTGGAAGACATTGAAGGAACTAGGACATGTGAAAGGGACCTTACCAGACACCTGTGGGGGCCAGAACAGGTGAGCGGGAAGGACAAACCAAGAAGCATAGGGGCCATAACTAGGGAAGGGACTGAAGGAAGGAACACTCCACGGAAGAAACTACAACACATCAGAGGATGCAAGGGGATCACAGTGGGGGGTGGAAAGGGAGAGATCCTGTTTGTCTATGGGCTAGACGAAGCTAAAGGGGAAACTTACGATGAAAGAAAGCAGAGGAGAAAAAAAGCGATGAAGATATCTTTAAGGTGATGGGCGAGGGGAAAATGACCCAGGTGGCAAATTTTTGGAGAATTGGGTGGTTCACAAAGAAAAGGAAATCGGCCTCTCAAGTAATTTTCAAGGCAGAATCAACCTGAACCATGATCCTGCAGGAAAAGAAACGGCTGAGAGGCAAGCAGGAGTTCCGGAGTGGTACCTCGATCGAGACAGAACACAGGACGAAAGGAAGACGATGAAAGAGAGAGTTCAAAAACGAAAGGAGAAATGGGGGGAAATGAAAAGGAGAGCAGAATAACCCAGGAGCATATGGAAGGACAAGCACACCCCCCAGAAACACCTGCAGAAGGACTCCAGCCACGACACCCCCAAGCAACTGAACAATCCAAACCAACCATCACACACCGAACCCTCTGTTTCCCACCCCCGCACCACATTACGTATTAGAACAGAAATTGAAGTTTGGTACACAAATGCAGATGGATTAACGAATAAACATGAGGAATGGGAAGAAAGAATCAATGAGAAGTCCCCAGGGATCATAAACAGTTACAGAAAAAACTCACGGAGACAATAACAATGCAATCTTCCCACCAAGGATAAACCAGATCATGAGGAAAGGTAGAAGGGGCAGGGGGGAGGTGGGGTTGTTCTGCTCGTAAAAAAACAGATGGAAATTCGAGAAAATGGAAGGCATAGATGAGACGGGAGAAAGAGACTACATAGCAGGTACACTTCAGTCTGGGGAACACAAAGTGGTCATTGCAGTGATGTATAATCCACCACAGAACTGCAGGAGGCCAGGAGAGGAATATGAAGAGAGCAACAGAGCAATGGTGGACACACTTGCTGAGGTGGCAAGAAGAGCTCATTCCAACAGAGCAAAGTGCTGGTTATGGGGGATTCAACCACAGGAGATCGACTGGGAAAACCTGGAGCCACATGGGGGTCCCGAAACATGGAGAGCCAGGATGTTGGACGCGGTGCTGGAAAACCTCATGCACCAACATGTTAAGGACACTACCAGAGTGAGAGGGGAGGATGAACCAGCAAGATTGGACCTTGTGTTCACCCTGGGTAGCTCAGACATTGAGGACATCAAGTATGAGAGTCCCCTAGGAGCTAGCGACCACGTGGTTCTGTGCTTTGAATACATAGTAGAGCTGCAAGTGGAGAGAATAACATGAGTTGAATGGGAAAAGCCTGACTATAAAAGAGGGGACTACATAGGGTTGAAGAACTTCCTGCGGGAGGTCCAGTGGGACAGCGAACTGGCAGGAAAGCAAGTAAATGAAATTATGGAATATGTAACAACAAAATGCAAGGAGGCAGTGGAAAAATTTATTCCCAAGGGCAACAGTAACAACGGGAAGACCGGAACGAGCCCCTGGTTTACCCGACGGTGTAAGGAGGCAAAAGCAAAGGCATTAGAGAAGGGAAAAAGTACAGAAGGCGGGAGAACACACGAAATAGGGAGTCATTTGGGCAGGGGCCAGGAATGAGTAGCACGATAAGGAGGGGGGGCCAGCACAGTATGAAAATGACAAAAAATTCGAGAATCAAAAATGCCCAAACTGTTGTATTGCCAATCAGGGGAAAAACAACAGTCAAAGACCGGGTGTCAGAAAAAAGGGAAACAGAAGGGGAAAACCCCCCAAAAGAAATTTTCAGAGGTATGTGGGAGTTAACAGGAGTTTTAAAAGGAATTTTTTTGCAGTAAAAACCGGGAAGGGGGCTGTGGGAAGCCCGCACGGGGGAAGGGAACATCAAGAGGGAATATACCAAAAAATTTTGGATGCCCAAACGAACAACTGGGGGAGGGGGTTTGAAGAAGCCCCTTAAATTAAACCTTGACACCTAAAAGGGCGTTTTTTTTGGGACCGGACAACACCCCCCCATGGGCCCCTTAGAGAAGGAGCAGGGGATCCCTGGGGCGTCCCTTTCAAACCAAAACAAATTTTCAACACATCCTTGAAATTGGGCAACTCCCTGAGAATGGAAAACAGCTATGTAGCCCCCATATTTAAAAAAGGAAACAGAAAGGGGCCATAAACTACAGCCTGTGTTTTCTGACTTGATTGGGCAAAGTTGGAGAAGATTATCGGGGAGGAGAGTGGTCAAAACCCCGGGAAAAGGAACAAGATTAAAAAATGAAAACCACTTTGGGTTCAGGGAAAGGGGAAAACCCTGTATCAAAAACCTCCGGTTTTTTTTATCCCAAGGGTAACAGAAGAAGACACGGAGAGAGGGGGGGTAGATTGCGTTTTCCTAAAACTGCAGGAAGGCCTTTGCCCCCCATTTTTCCCCAAAAAGGGGATTAGTGCAGAAGGGGAGGTCAAGCGCATGAAAAAGGGGGGGGCCACGGGCAAGGGAAAAGGGGTTTCCCTTTACAGGGAGGCAGCAACGAGTCATGGTTGTGAAGAGGAAACACAGTGGGGCCTGTTACGAGGGGGGCCCAAATAGGGGTCAGTTTTTAGAACCATGCTTTTTTTGATATATTTGAACGACATGAAGGAAGGAATAGACTCTGAAGTGCCCCTTTGGGCAGATAAAATGTGAAGTTGAAAGAAAATTAAATCGGACGGGGAAATGAGGCAGGACTGAAAAGAGCCCCGGGGCAGGCGGGACATGGGGTCCAGTAACGGGCTTCTCGAATTCAACCCACCCAAAATGCAAAGTCATGAAGTTTTGGGGGGGGGAAAAAGAAGCCGCAGACAAGAAATGGGTTAGGTGGACAAAGACAACAGACCCACTCGGGGAGAAAGCCCTTTGGGGGTAAACCATAACACCGAGAAACATCCCGGAGGCCACACCCAACCCAAAAATAACTGCGCAGCAAACGGGCCCTTTGGCAAACCTGAGAACCCCCTTCCGAACCTTAAAAAGGGAAATGGGTTCAAGACACGTAAACTTTTATGTTGGGCCCCCATCCCGGGGTTTATGCAGCACCAGTCTGGAACCCACCCCTTGGTCAAGCACGCCCAAGAAGTTAGAAAAAGTACAAAGATTTGCAAAAAGGCTAGCCCCCAGAGCTCAAGGGAATGTTTTACGAGGAAAGGTTTTAAAGGGGAAAACGGGTTGACGACACTGGAGGACCCGAGGGGCCCCGGGGGACATGATAACGACAAAACAAGATACTGCGGGGAATAGACAAGGGGGAAAAGAAAATAAATGTTTCCCGAGAGGGGACCGGGACAAGGGGGCACAACTGGGAAACTGAAGACTCAGACGAGTCCCCAGGGACGTTAGGAATTTTTTCCTCAGGCTAGAGTTGGGCAGAATTTGGGTTTGCCTACAAGTGAAGTAGCGAGGCAGGAACCCCTACCTTTTTTAAAAAAAGAGGGTATGACCCAAAATCAGGAAGCAGGGAGAGAGAGGACCCCCGTAACGATCAGTGAAGGGCGGGGGGCCAGGAGCTGAGTCTCGACCCCTGCAACCACAATTAGGTGGTACAATTAGGTGAGGGACACACACACCCCACCCCACACACACCACACACACACACACACACACAACACACCCCGGGACACAATATTCATCCTACCATCATGGAATACCTGCCGAGTAAAGGAACCCCTCTTCTAAAACCTCCATTAAAATATAAATGAAAAAATTTTACAAATTTTCCCAAAAAGGTTGGGTCAGGTATTTTTATAACTTTTAGAGGAAAATGAAGCAAATCCCTTTCATCCTTTCAAGACCTGAGCAGAAAAGGCTGACCGGAGGATGGGAAAAACCCCTGAGGTTTAAAAAAAAAAAGAGGCAGGGGTCACTCCAGAAGAAGGGAAGGAGGGGGGGGAAGTAACTCTAAAGTGGAAGGGTTTAAAAACCCCCGGGAATGAATCCCCGGATATTTTTTCACAATTTAAATATAACCCCCCGGGGTTTTAAAAAATTATAGAAAAAGTCTAAATTTTAAAGGACACGACTGGAAAGTACCCCCAATGAGCCAACGAGACCCAAAAAATAATTTCCCCTTTAAAAATATAATAAGAGTGTAGTGAAAAGGGCCAAAAAATATTAATGCATTTAAAAAAGTAGATTGACAGAGTCCCTTAGGGGGGAGGTTTTCACAGTATTTAAAATTTAAAATACAAAGGATGGGGAGCCCTAGACCAAGAGGGGGAATTTAAAACCCCCATCCCCCGACACAAAGGGGAATACAATTAGGTGAATGCACATAACACACAAATGTGCACCTAGGATATGTAACACATTGTTTATAAGAGAAATTTTTTACTGTAATAAAATGACGTGGGGTTTTAAAACGACGTTCACTTTCTGCTCCCCGTGCTCACCGCCCTTTCAGTCCCCCTCAACAGATTAAAATTTTTCATTAAAATTTTTTTAAAATTTAAATTTTTTAATTTTTTTCAAGCCTGAAAATATTTTAAAAAAAAACAAAAGTACTTAAAAATTTTTTTTGGGAAAAAAAAAAAAAAAAATCAAAAGAGGTTTTCCCTTTATGCCCGGTGAGGGGATTTGATCTAGGGAAATTTGGGTCTTTGGGTCCCGTTCCCTTAATTGAACCCGAATACCTTCCATCCCCCCCCAAAATGGCCCCCGTATAACCCTACGGGTTTTAAACGCTTCCCTTTTGATTATAATAATAATAAATCCCCCCCTTTAAAAAAAAATTTAAAGGGGGTACAGAGAGAAAAACTGGGCCCCAAAATTTTGGAGCCCGCTGGGGGGCAGACAGCTGGGAGGCAGCCAGCGGGAGGCAGATAAGGGGAAGGGAGTCACTGGGAGGCAAATCCCGCTGGGAGGCCCAAAAGTTTTGGGGGTCCCGTCGCTGGGAGGCACCCAGCTGGGGGGCAGCCAGTTTTACAGGGCATAAACAGCACACCAAAAACACCTTAAAACTTTATTTTAACAATTATTGAAATATATACGTTTTTCAGAGTTAATAAAGTTCCCCCTTTTGGGAAAACGGGCGTTATAATAAAGGTTTACTCTGTTTTGTGTTTTTTTTTTTCCCATTTAAAATTTAAAAAGAGTAAAAATTTCCCCATTTGAACCCTAGTCAAAACTTCCAGGACTTTAGTACTGTTCGTGATCAACTTTAAGGTTGGCTTGGTTTAAAAAAAGGGCAAAAAACACAGACACCCGTTCTGCTTTGATCTCGTTCGGCAGGTCATAGCAGGGTCCTCCTTACGTACCAGTCCCCCCTACGATCCCCGGGTTGGGGGGGGGAACCTTTACCCCGCGTTGTCTTCGCCTTTGACTTGACGGTAAGGGTACGCAAACGTGTAAAGAAACAACCAAAAAAAAGTGGGTAAACCTTGATGATTATTCGAAACTTGCTCTGCAACTTTTGTGCAGGGGAAAAGCATGTTAAATTCAACGCTTTCTGACACCAAAGAACCGTTGTATGTCAAAGATGGCTGAAGCAGAGAAGTTACTCACTACAGAAGCCACCATACTCTTTACTGCTCAAGGACAAGATTCTGACTTCCAAAACCAAAAACGGGAAATCAAGTCCCCATTGAAACCCAAAATACTTGGGGTTTCTTGGGGACGCATTATAAAATCGCGAATGGGATCGTCCATTTCCCCAAGGTCACCTTTAACCCACGTGAACATGGCTGCCCCCGCCTGAACGAAAGGGCTTGCTGTTTACTACTTTCTTTAAACGTCCCACCTACATAGAAGCAGAGAGATTCCCACCCACATCCAACATTGCTGGAACTGTTAAATTCTTATCTTCACACCACCAAGCATGTCCAGTAAAAGACAAGAAGTTCTGCACTACATGTGGTAGTGAGGGACACACCTTCAGTTCCTGTACCGATGCTGCTCCAACACAACCAGCGTGTTTAAACTGCAAAAGTAATGATCACCATACACTGGCAGCAAAATGTCCTACAAGAAAGGATATTATGAAGAAAACACAAGATGCTGCAAAGAAAAAATCTACTAACAACACACCAACGTATGCCGCAATTGCAAAATTACAAGCAGACACTACAAAATTACTTCAAGCATCTACTCAGCCCGCCTCCACCACCACCACTCCTCCAACATGTGACGTAACGAAGATCCACTATTGTCTACTATACGCTCACATGCAGAACATGGCTGTACCTGGATCCTTTAACTCTACCATCAATGAGTTATTTGCATTAAATAATATGCCATCATTTATATTTCCAGCATCTCCACCCTCTGAAGAAATTCTCAAATTCACCAAGGACTTAATAATCACCTCTGCTGCAGAAGGTCCATCAACACCACCAACTAATGACGTCACTTTAACAACGTCCAATGAGAAGCCTCCACCGCCACCACTCCTTACTGAATCCAACCAATCAAAAACCTTGCCACCAGAAACATCTAATTCGTCTACTGAAGTTGACAACGAATCAACACTACCTTCCTCAACTCCACCGCCTTCTCCACCTCGCTCACGTCGATTACCTGGAACACCATGGGTTAAACACAAAGGACTCACATTCTACACCACGACGCAATACCTCACACGAATGACTCGCCTAGAATTCATCCAACATCTCCAAGACAACACTGCAACGTACTAAAGTGACGAAAGACCATACCCTACCTTCAACCAGATGTTCCACCAACTCCAAACCAACGAACTCTACTACAGCTCTAGCATACGTGTGCTACAAATCTCTCGAACAAAATTCAATGCACTGAAAAACGGTTTAAGACCATAACCAACTCATCCTGCTTGCTACCTTCTGACACTCCCAGCTCCTACCGCTGCCTTCGCCATTCTCTCCTAGTGAGCCATGTAACGACATCATTCAAGCCTCTCCATCTACGTCTCCAGTACTTCGGTACCATATGCCCCGAAATGGTTGGGCCACTTGCCTTAATTTCTCCTCTTCCCCTCCTTCCCATCCTTTTCCAGTTATTTCCATCCTTCCTTATGCTTCTTCCTTCCCATCTCACGACAGCTCTCGTCGTCTTATTCGATTCGATTCGATTGGTAACGAGCTCACACCTGCCTTCAGCGTCAAAGGCTTGAATACGAGCTCACACCTGCCATCAGGTTCAAGGCTTGAAAACGAGCTCACACCTGCCTTCAGGGTCGAGGCCTGGTAACGAGCTCACACCTGCCTTCAGGGTCGACGCTCGGTAACGAGCTCACACCTGCCTTCAAGGTCGAGGCTTGGTAACGACCTCACACCTGCCTTCAAGGTCGAGGCTTGGTAACTAGCTCACACCTGCCTTCAGGGTCGAGGCCTGGTAACGAGCTCACACCTGCCTTCAAGGTCGAGGCTTGGTAACGAGCTCACACCTGCCTTCAAGGTCGAGGCTTGGTAACGACCTCACACCTGCCTTAAAGGTCGAGGCTTGATAACGAGCTCACACCTGCGTTCAGGGTCGAGGCTTCGTAACGAGCTCACACCTGCCTTCAAGGTCGAGGCTTGGTAACGAGCTTACACCTGCCTTCAAGATCAAGGCTTGATAACGAGCTCACACCTCCCTTCAAGGTCGAGGCTTGATAACGAGCTCACACCTGCCTTCAGGGTCGAGGATTGGTAACGAGCTCACACCTGCCTTCAAGGTCGAGGCTTGGTAACGAGCTCACACCTGCCTTCAGGGTCGAGGCTTGGTAACGAGCTCACACCTGCCTTCAAGGTCGAGGCTTGGTAACGAGTTCACACCTGCCTTCAAGGTCGAGGCTTGGTAACGAGCTCACACCTGCTTTCAAGGTCGAGGTTTGTTAACGAGCTCACACCTGCCTTCAAGGTCGAAGTTTGGTAACGAGTTCACACTTGTCTTCAAGGTAACGAGCTCACACCTGCCTTTAATGTCGAAGCTGGGTAACAGTTAACACCTGCCTTCAAGGTCGAGGCTGGGAAAAAAGTTCAAACCTGCCTTCAAGGTCGAGGCTTGGTAACAAAGTCACACCTGCCTTCAAGGTCGAGGCTGGGTAAGAAGTTCATCCGTACCTTCATAATTGCCGCTGTTATGAGAACTTCCTTGCTTAATGGTCCCCACTCCTCCACTTAACTCCTAAGTCCAATAACTAGTTTGCTTAATGACGCCCTGTTGGAGTGTATTAGAAAGAGCTAAGTGTAGATCCGCTTTAAAAAGCATTCACAATCTGGAATGTTTATTGCAGCTTGTGTTGTGTGAATATTAAATGAATGAATTTTCCTCAGTATTTCGGAGAATCAATCATAAGTTTTAAGAAAAATATTGATGGAGAATACATATGAATATTACGTAAACATAAACGGTATAGAAAATTAAAGATGGCATTAAATTCATACAGTTTACTTAATAATGAACACAAACATCGATTAATTATTAAATGAAACAAAACAATGAAAATTTAATAAATAAATTACGATATTGAATCAAACCTAAGATAGTCAGATAGTTAAGAGCAGTGAGGTTGTACACAGTCGTGACACTGTTCCACAGTGATTGACGGTGACTTGAATAATTCTTTTAATAGCACTAGCAGATGGCCACCACCAAACGCACCTTATACACAGTAGTATGAAAGAAAAGAGGCCATAATGATAGGTACGTAGCCATCAACACGGTGCAGAGTGCTTGACCAAGAAGGCTGGGATGTACCGTGGTATGAAGCTGTGAATCTAGCTAGCAGGAGTCTTGGAGGTGACGAGTGAGCACAGAGACAGCTCACGGAATGCCTCGGAACCGTACGTACGTAGTAGCCTTCCACAAATGACGAAGGTGAAGGAAGGGCAGGTTATATCTACGACTTTTTGCGAAAGTTTGCAGATCATGTGATCCTTCGTAGTTCCGTTGGCCAAATCAAAACATGCAGGTAACGTGAAAGAGTAACGAGTATTGGTG
>NC_069421.1:6148189-6168189 GCF_026875155.1 Cherax quadricarinatus
TCCCAGGTGTTAAAATCATGTATCTCCCTCCTGCTTTTCCAGGGAATACAGGTTTAGAAACCTCAAGCGCTCCCAGTAATTGAGGTGTTTTAATCTCCGTTATGCGCGCCGTGAAGTTCTCTGTACATTTTCTAGGTCGGCAATTTCACCTGCCTTGAAAGGTGCTGTTAGAGTGCAGCAATATTCCAGCCTAGATAGAACAAGTGACCGGAAGAGTGTCATCATGGGCTTGGCCTCCCTAGTTTTGAAGGTTCTCATTATCCATCCTGTCATTTTTCTAGCAGATGCGATTGATACAATGTTATGGTCCTTGAAAGTGAGATCCTCCGACATAATCACTCCCAGGTCTTTGACGTTGGTGTTTCGCTCTATTTTGTGGCCAGAATTTGTTTTGTACTCTGATGAAGATTTAATTTCTCATGTTTACCATATCTGAGTAATTGAAATTTCTCATCGTTGACTTCATATTGTTTTCTGCAGCCCACTGAAAGATTTGGTTGATGTCCGCCTGGAGCCTTGCAGTGTCTGCAATGGAAGACACTGTCATGCAGATTCGGGTGTCATCTGCAAAGGAAGACACGGTGCTGTGGCTGGACATCCTTGTCTATGTCGGATATGAGGATGAGGAACAAGATGGGAGCTAGTACTGTGCCTTGTGGAACAGAGCTTTTCACCGTAGCTGCCTCGGACTTTACTCTGTTGACGACTACTCTCTGTGTTCTGTTAGTGAGGAAATTATAGATCCATCGACCGACTTTTCCTGTTATTCTTTAGCGAGCATTTTGTGCGCTATTACGCCATGGTCACACTTGTCGAAGGCTTTTGCAAGTCTGTATATATTACATCTGCCATTCTTTTTGTCTTCTAGTGCATTTAGGACCTTGTCGTAGTGATCCAGTAGTTGAGACAGACAGGAGCGACCTGTTTCTAAACCCATGTTGCCCTGGGTTGTGTAACTGATGGGTTTCTAGATGGGTGGTGATCTTGCTTCTTAGGCCCTTTCAAAGATTTTTTGATATGGGATGTTAGTGCTATTGGTCTGTAGTTCTTTGCTGTTGCTTTACTGCCCCCTTTGTGGAGTGGGGCTATGTCTGTTGTTTTTAGTAACTGAGGGACGACCCCCGTGTCCATGCTCCCTCTCCATAGGATGGAAAAGGCTCGTGATAGGGGCTTCTTGCAGTTCTTGATGAACACAGAGTTCCATGAGTCTGGCCCTGGGGCAGAGTGCATGGGCATGTCATTTATCGCCTGTTCGAAGTCATTTGGCGTCAGGATAACATCGGATAGGCTTGTGTTAATTAAATTTTGTGGCTCTCTCATAAAAAATTCATTTTTGGTTCTTCGACTCTCAGTTTGGTTAGCGGCTTGCTAAAAACTGAGTCATATTGGGACTTGAGTAGCTCACTCATTTCCTTGCTGTCATCTGTGTAGGACCCATCTTGTTTAAGTAGGGGCCCAATACTGGACGTTGTTCTCGATTTTGATTTGGCATTAGGAGAAGAAATACTTTGGGTTTCTTTCGATTTCATTTATGGCTTTTAGTTCTTCCCGCGATTCCTGACTCCTAAAGGATTCTTTTAGCTTAAGTTCGATGCTTGCTATTTCTCTGACCAGTGTCTCCCTGCGCATTCAGATATATTGACCTCTTTTAGCGCGCTCTGTTATTCTTTTCCGTCGCCTGTAAAGGGAGCGCCTGTCTCTTTCTATTTTACATCTACTCCTCCTTTTTCTTAGAGGAATAAGCCTTGTGCATACATCGAGTGCCACCGAGTTAATCTGTTCTAGGCATAAGTTTGGGTCTGTGTTGCTTAGTATATCTTCCCAGCTTATATCGGTTAGGACTGGTTTACTTGGTCCCACTTTATGTTTTTGTTATTGAGTTGAATTTGGTGAATGCTCCCTCGTGACTAGTCTCATTTTGTCGGTCTGGGGCTCCACGCATACATGTCTGAACCTCAATTATGTTGTGATCTGAGTATATTGTTTTTGATATGGTGACATTTCTTATCAGATCATCATTGTTAGTGAAGATGAGGTCTAGTGTATTCTCCAGTCTTGTAGGCTCTATTATTTGCTGGTTTAGATTGAATTTTGTGCAGAGATTTAAAAGCTCGTGTGAGTGTGAGTTTTCATCAGAGCTGCCTCCTGGTGTTATTACTGCAACAATATTATTTGCTATATTCCTCCATTTTAGGTGCCTTAAGTTGAAATCCCCCAGGAGCAAGATGTTGGGTGCAGGAGCTGGAAGATTTTCCAGACAGTGGTCAATTTTTAACAGCTGTTCCTGGAATTGCTGGGATGTTGCATCCGGAGGCTTGTAGACTACCACAATGACTAGGTTTTGGTTCTCGACCTTTACTGCTAAAACTTCCACTACGTCATTTGAGGCATTAAGCAGTTCTGTGCAAACAAGTGACTCTGCAATGTACAGGCCAACCCCCCCCTTTTGCCTGTTCACTTCTGTCACATCTGTATAGGTTGTAACCTGGGATCCATACTTCGTTGTCCAAGTGATCCTTTATGTGGGTCTCAGTGAAAGCCGCGAACATTGCCTTTGCCTCTGCAAGCAGTCCACGGATGAAAGGTATTTTGTTGTTTGTTGCTGGCTTTAGACCCTGTATATTTGCAAAGAAGAATGTTATCGGACTGGTGGTATTGTTGGTACTGGGGGGGGATTTTTTTTCCGGCATTAGTATCTGTATCTGTTGGTTTGGAGTGGAGGCCATCGACTGTGGTTCCACTCCAGGAATGACTGGATTTGGTGTACGATTTCTGCCATTTCCTGCCAGTTTTTTTTCCTTCCTGGCACTAAAAAACCTCTCCCTCTTGAGTGGCTGTGGCTACCCAGGTTTTCCCATGGCCTGGATGTTTTGTATCTTTTTGTCCCCTTTAGATGGTATGCCTGGCAATTTAAGTTATAGCACAGTCTTTCCTGTACTGAAGAGGTACACATTTCAGGGTGAAAAAGCTTACAGGAAGGGAGTTTGCATTTTCCTGTTGTCATATGGGCATGGCATTTTCTAGGGTGGTCATAGTTGCATGTCCCATCTGTTTTTCCAGATTTCCCATGCCAGCAGATACCAAGTGCATAGTATGTGCACAGGCTTGGTTTCCGCTTGCCTTGGGTTTCTGTGACTGTATTCCCTGTTGGTGCATGTTTCCCTGTCTTACTTCTATCCTCCCTAGCACCAACAATGGAGCTCCCACCAGTTGTTTTTGGTAATTTATCCTCACTATTGCTATTGGAGTCCTCTTGTTTGCTATTTCCTGCGGTATTTCTAGTTTGCAATATTGGTTTTATCTTATCTTTGACTACACTTGTTTCCCTACTATGGCTCCTGTCCCCTATGAGGTCATTTATATGTATTCCTTCCTGCGTATAATTCCCGACTACCTGGACAATATCTCCAGCTTCACCATTTCTGTCTCCCAGGACAGCATCTCCAGCTTCACCATTTCTGTCTCCCAGGACAGCCCTATCAGCCCCACATTTACTGACTACCAGGACATCACCTCCAGCCTTACAGTTTGTGACTACATGGCCAGTATCAAGGGCAGTACCATTCAGCCCAGACTTTTTATGTTCCCATCTGTTGTTGGACTTCCTCCAAACAGTTCCCACATCGGCAATGGGAACGCGACTCGACCCTAAGACCCTCCGTATTGCAGTGGCTCTGCGCCTTACTGCCCCAGTTCACACAGAATATACGTGTATTTGCGGCGAAGTGCAAGCAGACCAATACGGTCTACATGGTCTTAACTGTTCCAAAACCAAGGGCTGGCATGCAAGACACAATGAGGTCAACTACATCATTAAGAGAACCCTTGCTACAGCTGGATGCCCAGCCGAGAGGGAGCCCCGATCACTAGCAGCCAACAATACCCACAACCCAGTAAACCACCCCGACGGGATCACCATCTATCCTTGGAAGAATGGCAAGCTCTTAGCATGGGACTATACCTGTGTGTCCACACTGGCTGACACCTATATCCATCACAGTGTGGGGCGACAGGGAGGAGCTGCTGACCACAGGGAGGAGTACAAGATCAGCAAGTACAGGGACATTAGCCAACAATATCAATTTGTCCCAGTGGGATCAGAGACCTTGGGATCATGGGGAAAAAATGCCACACGTTTCCTTAAAGAATTGGGTTCCAGACTCATCGACACCACCAGGGACCCAAGGGCAGCCACTTTCATGTTCCAGCGCCTCAGTGTAGCCATTCAGAGGGGAAATGCTTGATGCATACTTGGCTCACGTCCAGCCTCGGAGGAGCTGGAGGAAATTCATGATCTTTGATACATTGTGCCATTGTATTCATGTTTATGTTTTTTTCTGTAAATGCATTCTGTAAATGTATTCTGTTTATTAATAAATGTTCACATAGAATATAAAATATATAGGGGGTGGTAGGAGAAGAAAATATTCAAGCAGCTCCGGGGAGAACCTTGAGTTTTTCCTGAGGTACGTTTATTGTCTTCTCTGAGGGTTGAGGACCCCATTCCACTATATAGGTGGTACTCCGCTATTTTATAATATATATATATATATATATAAAGTAATATATATATATATCTATATAGAAATTATATAATATATAAATATAAAATAATAATATATCACATAACCCTATACTGGACGATATATGACAGATGTCTGTGGCAGATTTTTACGAAAGTCTTAACCTACTAGAAGACCGGTCACTGGAACCTGGCTATACACTTCCAGCGAGACTAGGAGGCATTGGGTCCGAAAGTCACAACAGATTGGGCTACCTACTTTTCTGTCCTCATTGCGTTGCATCCAAGGGCTGTAGCAGCGATTCTCCCTGACATCTTGAGGGACATGATAGAATGCCAGACCAAAATTCATTGGACGGAGCCATGATCTGGGATAATCTAACGGCTTTTTCTGAAACCAGACGTGCTCCCCTCAACAAATACAAACCAATAGGCAACAGGGATGGCCCGTAGTGAAGAATATAGCCTCAACAATGCTTCAAGTGAGTCGGGAAGAACAGAGCTCAGCCCTGGCGTGAGAAGCTCCTCATAGCAGGAAGATTTTCTGTTGCCTGTTCCCAACTCCAAACTTTGGTTTGGGGGCACAACGCCTGACCCACAGACATCAGCATTTGTAGTTGCCCATCCACTTGCGCCCTATTCACTTCGAACGCAGTGTATTTGCGGCAGAAGCAGCAGACCGATTCGGTACCATTTTGTTAGCCGTAATATCCGAGGAAAATATCAAAAATTAGAGGTTAATAACATCAAGAGGAGTCCTCACATACAGCCGATGCCCACAGTAATGGGAGCCACCCCAGCTATGGAGATCTGATGGCAGCCAGAAGCGTCCAGATGGATCACACTTCAAGCGCTGCTACGGAACCAGGTGTGTGGGACAACACATTGCATGTACCTTCGCTGATACCTATGCTCCAATAAAACCAGGAGAAGGAGGGTCAAGCCGCCACTTCAGGAGTCCCAGAAGTCTAGAAAATATGGAACCTTGCCCATCATTATATGTTTTTGCCATAGCTCATAGACCCTTGGCTCTTGGGGAAAGATGTCATCTAAGTTTCCTTAAGGAGTTAGGCAAAAGACTCTCAGGGTAACTTAGGGATTCCCAGGTCAGCTAGTTTTTGCTGTGTCCAGCGACTCAGTGCTGTTGTTACAGAGGGGAAATCCTTCTATATTTTGAGGCACGCGCCCCAGTTCTGAAAGCTGGTGAGCTTTCGCATTCTAATCATGACAACGCGTAACAATATGTACTAGAATATGTATCTCTCACACCTCTTTACTGTATATATGTCATCTTATATCAGTCAACGTATCTCTTAAATTTTTTGCAACCATATTATGTAATAAATATATATACTATTATGGTAAAAAAAAAATGAAAAGATGGGGTGGTAGGGGAAGTGGATATTCTCAATAATGCTTCATAAGAAATTCAAATATTCTTTCATTGAAGCCTTTTTAATCCACTACTTCCGAGCTATTGGTCCAGCAATTTACACTTCCAATAATTATTACAATATTTAATATATAAAATTATATATATATATATATAAATATATATAATATATATATATAGTTATATATATATAGTATAATTTAGTATAATATTATATATTGAAATAGAGTATATATCTTCAACATACCGGCAGTATCCCCAGAGGCTCGGTGGCCCAAGAAGACAAAAACAAAAGTTCTCTCTTTTAACTTCATAATGATAGTGTCATGAAGAAAAGGGTTTACTAAGCCCCTTGCATTCCCGGCAAGTTAGCGCCTCTTACGACACTCATGGCTTAGGAGGAATAGAATTACTGTTCCACTTTTCCTATGGAGATAAGGGTGAAAAAACACAAAACTAGCCAAAAAATAAAAAAACAGAGAGAATATATACATTATGATTATAAAATATATATATATATAGTATATATATATAATATATACTGATATATATATATAATTTCTATAAATATAATGTATATGATATATTATATATACTAATAAATATATTATAAATGTAATAATATATATTATATCAATATTAATAATATATATATATGCATTATACATGGATGGTAGAGTGACCTAGAGTGTAAGTAGAGTAGCAAGGCTCACACCTTAAATCTTGCATGTTTATAGATAGAAAAAATAACTGATCTACCATCATGTAAAACAATACAGCTTACCGTGGCAACTCATTGGCAGGACGAGTAGTACCTCCCTGGGCGGTTGCTGTCGACCAACCTACTTCTATAATATATATATATATATATATATATTATATATAAATAAGTTTTATTATAAATATCTAATATGATATATATATAACATATATATAATAAATAATATATATAATGAAATAGGGACCGTGTGAGGCGATAGTTACTGGTATATTCTCTTATAAAGTGAATTTGTTCACAATAGTTTCTAATTGGAGTTTTTCTTGAGTGAAATGTTGATGCTGGGTTTACTGAACATAGACGGCGTTACTAGTGTCCCTCCTTTTGAATAGTCTTTTTATTTTTCATGTCATACGTCAACACTTCCCAATAATTTGGGATACAAATTAACTATTGCAAAATTATGTATTTGGCGTTGCAGTTGTAAAGAGAATACAAGCCAGCAGTTGGATTGGTTTCTTTTAACGAAGTTGTTTGAGACTCTGGTTGAGAGTGGGGAACATAAGGCAGATCTCCCGTAAGGCACTAAACCCCGAACTCTGAGGAGACACAGAGAGATGTTAGTACACACGACCCAGACCGTAGCGACATTGACTCCTTGAAAGAACCTACTAATGAGGAGAGATGTCACTGAAGAACACAAGTTGACAAGTTGAAGACCGGCATTAATTAAGGCGACATAAATAGTGTATTGAGGTCATCGAACCAGGAGAGAACTAGAAACTATTAACTCAAATTGCTTACTATTCCACAGGTGCTCTGTGGTCCCCTACCAGTTGATCACTTCCCAACAACAACAATAATTATAAAAATAATAACGATAATAAATTTGAATCTGGCTTCAAACATTACCTGCGACTCCCTACCTCACAAATAATCAAAATGTTGCTATAACTATTTAATCAAATCGTTGATGCCCACTTAACCCGCCCTGTGTTTCAGCAATATCTCAGCCGTCAGCCTAATAATGGCTGCTCTAAAAGCCATAATTCAATTACATGAATTTCCACAAGTTTTTATGGTTAATAAACAATTAACAGAGGCTGAGGGACTCGGGGATCGAGAGACGAAGTTCGCCTGTTGGTAATTATGATAATTTTATTGAGAGTAAATCTAAACATTTGCGAATTTTGGTTTTTATTTATTTACCTTTTAGAGGAAAAAATATTTGGTTCTAGGAAGAGGAGTGTAGCTCTAGTTACCTGGATCATGAGCCCTTCGAAATCATCAAGGAGCCGTTCCCTATAGAAAGGGGTCTTTACAGGAAGGTAGCATTTGGCCGTTTTTAGTTCCTCTGCACTTCATATTTGTTAATATAGCGTTTGTGTGTGTGTGTGTGTGTGTGTGTGTGTGTGTGTGTGTGTGTGTGTGTGTGTGTACTCACGTAATTGTGGGTGCAGGGGTCGAAACTCAGCTCCTGGCCCCGCCTCTTCACTGAGTGCTACTAGGTCCTCTCTCTTCCTGCTCCATGAGATTTATCATACCTCATCTTAAAGCTATGTATGGTTCCTGTCTCCACTACCTCATTTGCTAGGCTATTCCACTTCCTGACTACTCTGTAACTGAAGAAATACTTCCTAACATCCCTTTGACTCATCTGGGTCTTCAACTTCCAATTGTGACCCCTTGTTTCTGTGTCCCATCTCTGGAACATCCTGTCTCTGTCCAGCTTGTCTATTCCACTCAGTATTTTGCATGTCATTATCATGTCTCCCCTAACCCTCCTGTCCTCCAGTGTCGTCAGGCCGATTTCCCTTAACCTTTCTTCATAAGACATTCCCCTTAGCTCTGGAACTAACCTAGTCGCAAACCTTTCCAGTTTCTCTAATTTCTTGACGTGCTTGATCAAGTGTGGGTTACAAACAAGTGCTGCATACTCCAGTATGGGCCTGACGTACACGGTGTCTTGAACGATTCCTTACTAAGGTAACGGAATGTTGTTCTCATGTTTGCCAGGCGCCCATATGCTGCAGCAGTTTTCTGGTTGATGTGTGCTTCCGGAGACGTGTTCGGTGTTATACTCACGCCATAGGACATAGGACATCCTCTTAGCTCTGGAACTAACCTTGTCGCAAACCTTTGCACTTTCTCTAATTTTTTAACGTGCTTGACCCGGTGCGGGTTCCAAACTGGTGCTGCATATTCCAGTATGGGCCTGACGTACACGGTGTACACTGTCTTGAAAGATTCCTTACTTAGTTATCGGAATGCTTATCTCAGGCTTGCCAGGCGCCCATATGCTGCACCAGTTATCTGGTTGACGTGTGCTTCCGGAGACGTGTTCGGTGTTATACTCACGCCAAGATCTTTCTCCTTGAGCGAGGATTGCAGTCTTTGGCCACCTAGCCTATACTCCGTCTGCGGTCTTCTTCACCCTTCCCCTATCTTCATGACTTTGCATTTGGCTGGGTTAAATTCGAGAAACCAGTTGCTGGACCATGTGTCCAGCCTGTCAAGGTCTCTTTGGAGTCCTACCTGATCCTCATCTGATTTAATTCTCCTCATTAACTTCTCATCATCTGCGAACAGGGACACTTCTGTGTCTAACCCTTCCATCATGTCCTTCACATATATCAGAAATAGCACTGGTCCTAGGACCGACCCCTATGGGACCCCGCTCGTCACCGGTGCCCACTGTGATACCTCATCACGTACCATGACTCGTTGTTGCCTCCCTGTCAGGTATTCTCTTATCCTTTGCAGCACCCTTCCTGTTATACGTGCCTGATCCTCTAGCTTCTGCACCAATCTCCTGTGAGGAACTGTGTCGAAGGTCTTCTTGCAGTCCAAGAAGATGCAATCAACCCACCCCTCCCTCTCATGTCTTACTTCAGTTACCTTGTGATAAAACTCCAGTAGGTTTGTGACACAGGATTTGCCTTCCATAAAACCATGCTGGTTGGCATTTATACTCTTGTTCCATTCCAGGTGCTCCAAACTTTCCTCCTGATAATCTTCTCCATTACTTTGCATACTATGCACGTCAATGACACTGGTGTATAGTTTAGTGCCTCTTGTCTCCTTTTTTAAAAATGAGTACTACATTTGCCGTCCTCCATATCTCAGGTAGTTTCCCAGTTTCAAGGGATGTGTTGAAGATTGTGGTTAGTGGCACATAGAGCATTTCTGCTACCTCTCTAAGGACCCACGGGGAGATGTTATCTGGTCCCATTGCCTTTGAGGTATCAAGGTCCATTAGCAGCTTCTTCACCTCCTCCTCAGTTGTGTGTATGTCATCTAACACTTGTTGGTATATTCCTTGTTGGCGTCCCCCTCTGTTCTGTCCACCCAGAGGCCTTCCTGTCTCCATTGTAAATACTTCCTTAAATCTCATGTTGAGCTCCTCACATACCTCTTGATTACTTCTGGTGAGTTCCCCACCTTCTTTCCTCACCCTGATCACCTGGTCTTTAACTGTTGTCTTCCTCCTAATGTGGCTATACAGCAGTTTTGGGTCATACTTGGCTTTCGATGCTATGTCGTTTTCGTACTGTCACTGGGCCTCCCTCCTTATCTGTGCATACTCGTTTCTGGCTCTTCGACTAGTCTCTCTATTTTCCTGGGTCCCTTGCCTCCTGTATCTTTTCCATTCTCTGTTGCACTTAGTTTTTGCCTCCCTACACCTTCGGGTAAACCAAGAACTCGCTTTGGTCTTCCTATTATTTCTATTGCCCTTGGGAACAAATCTTTTCTTGCCTCCCTGCATTTTGTTGTTACGTATTCCATCATTTCATTTACTGACTTTGCTGCCAATTCTCTGTCCCACTGAACCTCCTGCAGGAAGTTCCTCATACCTGTGTAGTCCCTCTTTTTATAGTCTGGCTTTTCCCATCCAACTCCTGTTATCCTCTCTACTTGTAACTCGACTATATAATCAAAACTCAGAACCACGTGATCGCTAGCTCCAAGGGGCCTCTCATATGTGATGTCCTCAATGTCTGAGCTGTTTAGGGTGAACACGAGGTCCAGTCTTGCTGGTTCATCCTCCCCTCTCTCTCTGGTAGTGTCCGTAACATGTTGATGCATAAGGTTTTCCAGTAACACACCCATCATCTTGGCTCTCACGTTCAGGACCCCCGTGTGGCTCCAGGTTTTCCCAGTCGATCTCCCTGTGATTGAAATCGCCCATAACCAGTAACTTTGCTCTGCTCGAGTGAGCTCTTCTTGCCACCTCGACCAGTGTACCCACCAATGCTCTGTTGATCTCTTCATATTCTTCTCTTGGCCTCCTGCAGTTCTGTGGCGGATTATACATCACAGCAATGACTACCTTATGTTCCCCAGACTGAAGTGTACCTACTATGTAGTCCCTTCCTCCAATCTCGTCCATGCCTTCCATTTCCTTAAATCTCCATCGGCCTTTTATGAGCAGTGCAACCCCTCCTCCCCCTCTGCTCCTTCTATCTTTCCTCAGGATCTGATATCTTGGTGGGAAGATTGCATCTGTTATTGTCTCAGCGAGCTTCGTTTCTGTGACTGCTATGATGTCTGGGGACTTCTCACTGATTCTTTCATGCCACTCTTCACATTTATTCGTTGTTCCATCTGTGTTCGTGTACCAAACTTTCAACTTCTTTTCTAATACTCTGATCCTGGGAGAAGATTGGGGTTGGGGGATTGGGAGCCCTGGTGAGGGCCTATGGGGGGTTGCAATGGGGGTGGGGGAAGAGTTCCCATAGAGGGTTACTGTATGGGTGGGGTTTGTGGTGTTGATTGGTGGGGGCAGAGGGATCAGTGTGTGTGAGTGTCGGTTTAGATTGTTCAGTTGCCTTGGGTTGTCGCGGTTGGAGTCCTGCGGGTGTTTCTGGAGGGTGTGTTTGCCCTTCCACCTGCATCTGGGTTCTTCTGCTCATCTTTGTCATTTCCTCTCGTTCCAACCTTTCGTTTTTGTACTCTCTCGTTCAATATCAAACCTTTCTTCTTGTGTTCTGTCTTGATCGAGGTACACACTCTGGTACTCTGGTTTGTCTCTCAGTCGTGCTTTCTCCCTGCAGATCATGGTTCGAGTTGATTCTGCCTTGAAAATTACTTCGAGAGGCCGTTTCCGTCCCCTTGCAAACCACCCAATTCTCCGAAAATTTGCCACCTGGATCATATCGCCCTCATCTATTGCTCTGGTAGGTAAGACACATAGGCATCAGTTAAGCAACTTTATTCCGAAACGTTTCGCCTACACAATAGGCTTCTTCAGTCCAATACAGAAAGTAGGCAGGAACAGTAGAGATGTGAAGACGATGTAATCAGTCCATCACCCTTGAAGTCGTAGAATTTGAGGTTGTCAGTCCCTCAGCCTGGAGAAGTTCAGTTCCATAGTCAGGAACTATCTTACCTACCAACCTGTCGGTATTGTATACCATTTTGATGTTTACCTATTGCTCTCTTGATACCTTCATCACTTTTTTCTCCTCCTGTTTCCTTTCATTATAAGTTTCCCCTTCAACTTCCTGGAGCCCGTAGACAAAAACTGATCTCGCCCTTTCCTCCTCCCACTGTGTCTCCCATTGCGTCCTCTGAGGTGTTTTATTTTCTTCCATTGGAGTGTTCCTTCCTTCAAGCCCTTCCCTGGCTGAGGCCCCTATGCTCAGTGGACTGTCTTTCCTGCTTAGCTGTTTCTGGCTCCTGCAGGTGTCCGTTAGAGTCTGCATATGTCATAGCCTCTTCGTTGTCTTCAGACCTCTCATTTGTTCCTTGTGTGCTCCTCATCTTGGCCCCATGTGGGTCTGATAGGGCCCTTGTATGCAGTATAGCATCTATGCTTCCTCCAGGCCCCTTGTCTGTGCCTGATGCGGAAGTTCCTGATGTTATGTTATGAGAGGAGCCAGTTGTGTGTGTATATGTGTGTGTGTATGTGTGTGTGTGTGTTTGTGTATGTGTGTGTGGTGCATGTGGTGTGTGTGTGTGTGTGTGTGTGTGTTTTTGTGTGTGTGTGTGTGTGTGTGTGTGTGTGTGTGTGTGTGTGTGTGTTACTTGTGTGTGTGTATTCACCAATTTAAACTGGCCTATTCGTCTTTGCAGGGGTCAAGCCACAGCTCCTCGCCCACCTAGTCCACTCCCTGTGCCACGAGCTTATTGTACCTCTTCTTAAAGTTATGGATCAATCCTGCCTGTACTACATCATTCTCCATACTGTTCCACTTCCTGACAACTATGACTGACGAAATCTTCCTAACATTCCTGGGACTCATCTGAGTTTTCAACTTCCAGCTGTGACCCCTTGTTGCTGTGTCTGATCTCTTGAGCAGTCTGTCGCTATCCACCTTGTCAATTCCTCTTAGTATCTTACATGTCGTTATCATGTCTCCCCTAGGTTGAGTTCCCTGAAGCTCTCCTCTAAGGATATGTGTGTGTCACCTAGTTGTACTCACCTAGTTGTGGTTGCAGGGGTCGAGTAACAGCTCCTGACCCCGCCTCTTCACTGGCCGCTAGTGGGTCACTCTTTCTGCTCCATGAGCTTTATCATACCTCTTCTTAAAGCTATGTATGGATCCTGCCTCCACTACATCGCTTTCCAAACTATTCCACTTCCTGACTACTCTGTGACTGAGGAAATACTTCTTAACATCCCTGTGATTCATCTGAGTCTTTAGCTTCCAACTCTGACCCCTTGTTGCTGTGTCCCATCTCTGGAACATTTTGTTTCTGTTCAACTTGTCGATTCCTCTCAGTATTTTATATGTCGTTATCATGTCCCGCCTATCTCTCCTGTCCTTCAGTGTCGTCAGGTAGATTTCCTTGAACCTCTTCTCGTAGGACATACCCCTTAGCTCCGGGACTAGTCTTGTTGCAAATCTTTGCACGTTCTCTAGTTTCTTTACGTGCTTGGCTAGATGTGGGCTCCAAACTGGTGCTGCATAATCCAATATGGGCCTAACGTACACAGTGTGCAGGGTCCTGAACGATTCCTTATTAAATGTCGGAATGCTGTCTTAGGTTTGCTAGGCGTCCATATGCTGCAGCAGTTACTTTGTTGATGTCAGCTTCAGGAAATGTGCCTGGTATTATACTCACCCCAAGATCTTTTTCCTTGAGTGAAGTTTGTAGTCTCTGGCCCCCTAGACTCTACTCCGTCTGCGGTCTTCTTTGCCCTTCCCCAATCTTCATGACTTTGCACTTGGTGAGGTTCAACTCCAGAAGCCAGTTGCTGGACCAGGTCTGCAGCCTGTCCAAATCCCTTGTAGTTCTTGCCTGGTCCTCGTTTGATTGGATTCTTCTGATCAACTTCATATCTGCAAACAGGTACACTTCGGAGTATATTCCTTTCGTCATGTCGCTCACAAATACCAGAAACAGCACCGGTCCTAGGACTGACCTGTGTGGAATCCCACTCGTCACAGGCGCCCACTCTGACACCTTCGCCACGTACCATGACTTGCTGTTGTCTTCCTGACAGGTATTCCCTGATCCATTGTAGTGCCTTTCCTGTTTTCCCGGGCTGATCCTACAGTTTTTGCACTAATCTCTTGTGTGGAACTGTGTCAAACGCCTTCTTACAGTCCAAGAAAATAGACTGCCTTACTGCTGTCACCCTGTCATAGGACTCCAGTAAGTTTGTGACAGGATTTCCCGTCCCTGAAACGTGCTGGCTGTCGTTGATAAGCTCATTCCTTTCTAGGTGTTCCACCCCACACACACTCACACACACACACACACACACACACACACACACACACACACACACACTAGGAGGAAAACAACAGTCAAGGCCCAGGTAATCAGGCTAAGGAAGGAAGGAGGAGAGACAACAAGAAATGACCGTGAAGTATGTGAGGAACTCAACAAGAGATTTAAAGAAGTGTTCACAGAGGAGACAGAAGGGGCTCCAGAAAGACTGAGAGGTGGGGTACACCACCAAGTGCTGGACACAGTACACACAACCAAGGAAGAAGTGAAGAGGCTTCTGAGTGAGCTAGATACCTCAAAGGCAATGGGGCCGCATAACATCTCTCCATGGGTCCTGAGAGAGGGAGCAGAGGCGCTATGTGTACCCCTAACAACAATATTCAATGCATCTATCGAAACAGGGAGATTGCCTAAGGCATGGAAGACAGCAAATGTAGTCCCAATCTTTAAAAAAGGAGACAGACATGAAGCACTAAACTACAGACCAGTGTCACTGACATGTATATTATGCAAAGTCATGGAGAAGATTATCGGGAGAAGAGTGGTGGAACACCTATTAAGGAATGATCTCATCAACAGCAGCCAACATGATTTCAGGGATGGGAAATCCTGTGTCACAAGCCTACTGGAGTTCTATGACATGGTGACAGCAGTAAGACAAGAGAGTGAGGGGTGGGTGGATTGTATTTTCTTGGACTGCAAGAATGCGTTTGACACACTTTCACACAAGAGATCAGTGCAAAAACTGGAGGACCAAGCAGGGATAACTGGGAAGGCACTACAATGGATCAGGGAATACTTGTCAGGAAGACAGCAGCGAGTCATGGTACGTGGCGAGGTGTCAGAGTGGGCACCTGTGACCAGCGGGGTCCCAGAGGGGTCAGTCCTAGGACCAGTGTTGTTTCTGGTATTTGTGAACGACATGGCGGAAGGAATAGACTCCGAAGTGTCCCTGTTTGCAGATGACGTGAAGTTGATGAGAAGAACTCATTAGATCGAAGACCAGGCATAATTACAAAGGGATCTGGACAGGCTGCAGACCTGGTCCAGCAATTGGCTCCTGGAGTTCAAACCCACCAAGTGCAAAGTTATGAAGATTGGGGATGGGCAAAGAAGACCGCAGACGGAGTACAGTCTAGGGGGTCAGAGACTACAAACCTCACTCAAGGAAAAAAATCTTGGGGTGAGTATAACACCAGGCACATCTCCTGAAGCGCACATCAACCAAATAACTGCTGCAGCATATGGGCGCCTAGCAAACCTCAGAACAGCATCCCGACATCTTAATAAGGAATCGTTCAGGACCCTGTACAACCGTGTACGTTAGGCCCCATATTGGAGTATGCGGCACCAGTTTGGAACCACACCCTAGCCAAGCACGTAAAGAAACTAGAGAAAGTGCAAAGGTTTGCAACAAGACTAGTTCCAGAGCTAAGAGGTATGTCCTATGAGGAGAGGTTAAGGGAAATCAACTTGACGACACTGGAGGACAGGAGAGATAGGGGGGACATGATAACGACATAGAAAATACTGAGAGGAATTGACAAGGTGAACAAAGACAGGATGTTCCAGAGATGGGACACAGCAACAAGGGGACACAGTTGGAAGTTGAAGACACAGATGAATCACAGGGATGTTAGGAAGCATTTCTTCAGCCACAGAGTAGTCAGGAAGTGGAATAGTTTGGGAGGCGATGTAGTGGAGGCAGGATCCATACATAGCTTTAAGCAGAGGTATGATACAGCTCACGGTTCAGGGGGAGTGACCTAGTAGCGACCAGTGAAGAGGCGGGGCCAGGAGCTTGGACTCGACCCCTGCAACCACAACTAGGTGAGCACACAACACACACACACACACACACACACACACACACACACACACACACACCCCACCACACACACACAAGAACATAAGAAAGAAGGAACACTGCAACAGGCCTACTGATACATTCGGAACAGGTCCATGTCCCCCTCCCCGGATTAGCCCAATGACCCATCCAGTCTGGTCACCTCCACTCAAGGAAGGAGCACGGCACCAGACCCAGCAGCACAAGCTAGTCAGGTCCAACTCACACCCACCCACACCCACTCATGTATTTATCTAACCTATTTTTAAAACTACACGTTTTAGCCTCAATAACTGTACTCGGGAGTTTGTTCCACTCATCCATAACTCTATTACCAAACCAGTGCTTTCCTATATCCTTCCTGAATCTGAATTTTTCCAACCTGAAACAATTGCTGCGAGTCCTGTCTTGGCTGGAAGTTTTCAGCACCCTATTTACATCCCCTTTATTTATTCCGTTTTCCATTTATGCACCTCGATCATATCCTCCCTAATTCTACGCCTTTCGAGAGAGTGCAGATTCAAGGCCCTCAGTCTGTCCTCATAGGGAAGATTTCTGATACATGGGATCATCTTTGTCATCCTCCTCTGTACGTTTTCCAGAGCATTTATATAGATTCTGTAATACGGTGACCAGAGCTGAGCAGCATAATCTAAATGAGGCCTAACCAAGGATATATAGAGTTGAAGAACAACCTGAGGACTTCTATTATTTATACTTCTAGATATGAAGCCAAGAATTCTGATAGCTATAATGCGAACACTAATATATTGTTGTCTTGGTTTTAGATTACTGCTAACCAGAACTCCTAAATTCTTTTTGCAATCAGTAGTATTAAGATCTACATTATTTAGTTTATATGTCGCATGGCTATTTTCTTGTCCAACATTTAAAACTTTGCATTTGTCTATATTAAACTGCATCTGTCACTTCTCCGACCATTGCATCAGTCTATTCAAATCATCCTGGAGTGCTCTAGTGTCCTCATTAGAATGAATTGGACGGCCGATTTTGGTGTCATCAGCAAATTTGCTTATGTCGCTATTTATTCCCTCATCTATGTCGTTTATGTAAATTGTGAACAACAACGGGCCCAACACTGACCCTTGAGGAGCACCGCTTGTGACGTGCCCCCATTCTGATTTCTCCCCATTTACGCATACTCTCTGCTGCCTATTTGTCAGCCATGCCTCTACCCAGGAAAAAATTTCTTCTATTCCATGTGCCTTAAGTTTCCTCAATAGCCTCTGGTGTGGAACTCTATCGAAAGCCTTACTGAAGTCCATATACACGATATCATATTCATTACCATGATCTACCTCCTCAAACACTTTAGTGAAAAAAGTTAGTAAATTCGTAAGACAGGAACGCCCCTTTGTAAAACCGTGCTGAGATTCATTAATCAATCTGTGCCTATCAAGATGGCTACGAATTGCTTCTGCAGTTATTGATTCCATAAATTTTCCCACTATGGAGGTAAGGCTTATTGGTCTATAGTTCGAAGCCAAGGACCTGTCACCTGCCTTGTAAATAGGTATTACATTTGCCATTTTCCACTTATCAGGCGCTATGCCAGTTTGTAGTGATATGTTAAAAAGATTAGCCAAAGGTATGCTAAGTTCCTCTTTACATTCCTTTAACACCCTTCAAACAGTTCATCAGGACCTGGGGATTTCTTAGATTTTAGTTTTTCTATTTGTCTGAGGACCATGTTACTAGTTACCGCAATCGTGCATAGTTTATTATCATCCTGTTCTACATAATCTATTATTTCAGGAATATCGCTAGTATTTTCCTGGGTGAAAACTGAGAGGAAGTAGGTATTGAGAATTTCACACGTATCCTTATCACTGTCAGTGGTCTGACCAGAGTTGCTCTTAAGTGGGCCAATCTTGTCCCTAATCTTACTTCTGTATACCTGAAAGAACCCTTTGGGTTAGTCTTTGAATCCCTTGCGACCTTAGCCTCATAATCCCTTTTTGATTTTCTTATTCCTTTCTTTATTTCTCTCTTTAATTGAATATATTGATTACTTAACTGCCCATCCCCTCTTTTGATACGCCTATATATGCCTCTCTTTTGACCAATGAGATGTTTCAATCTATTGTTCATCCATTTGGGATCATTTTTGTTAGATCAAATTTCCCTACTCGGAGCAAAAGTTGTTTGGGCAGCTAGAACTATGCTTTGAAAAACGTCATATTGGCAACCAAGATCACCTACCTGACTCATAGTCAGGACATCCCAATTTAGCCCCCCCAGGTAATTTTTCAGTCCCATGAAGTCGGCCAAGCTAAAATCTGGGACAGAGATTTGATTGCAGTTATCTGGGTGGTTCCATGATATATTGAAACTAAGTGCTTTGTGACCACTTTCCCCAATTTCATCATTAATCTCAAGATTATTAATTAGTGACTCTTTGTTGGCAAGAACCAAGTGAAGCAGATTGTTTCCTCTAGTTGGTTCCGTCACAACCTGTCTAAAATGCAATCCTGAACCGTATCAAGAAAGTCACTAGACTCAAGATTTCATGTCATATTGTTCCAATCAATTTGTCTAAAGTTAAAATCTCCCATTATCACAACATTTTCATATCTAGATGCCTTATGAATTTCGTCCCATAAAAGCTTACTGCACTCCCTATCAAGGTTTGGGGGCCTAAAAATCACACCCAAAATTAATTTGTCACGACCCTCGAGAAACTGTAGCCAAACAGATTCTGCGTTCGATGTTTCTAATCTTATTTCATGTCTAAGACAACAATTTAAATTTTCTCTGACAAACATAGCCACTCCACCACCCTTCCTGTTGACCCTATCAGAGTGGAATAGTTTATAATCCTGTATGTTGCATTCAGAAGGCATTTCTCTATCTTTCAGGTTGAACCAGGTCTCTCTTATACCAATAATATCCATATTACCTACACCTGCAAGTAATCTTAACTCATCTATCTTATTTCTTAGACTCCAACTATTTGTATAGTAAACCTTAAGGGAGCTAGTTACTCGTTGCCCTCTGCTATCTCACTTTGTTTGTTGATCAGTTGATTTGCCATTACTAGCAACTTTATTTTGAATATTGCCATTTAAACATATCCCTGAGGTATCCCGGTAATAGCTGCTGTTTTAACCCTAATACTGCAGCCTGATTGTTTCCCACAAACACCCATACCATTATAATCTATCAGTTTAAATTCCTAGACAAGTCATCAATTACCCTCTCAATCGAATTGGCTAATGCAACCACTCCAGCCCCAGAGAAATGAACCCCATCCCTTGCATACATATCACGTTTGCCAAAGAATAGGTCCCAGTTATCAATGAATGGGATTGCAAGTTCCTTGCAGTACCTGTCTAGCAAGCAGTTTATACCAATTGCCCTAGACATCCATTCATTGCCCACTCCTTTTCTAGGTAAAATGCTACATATAACTGGGATCCCTCCCTTTGACCTAATTACTTCTACGGCTGACCTGTACCTATCCAGCAGCTCATGTCTCCTGCCCTTCCCAATGTCATTACCCTCAGCACTAAGACAGATAATGGGCTTGTTCCAATTACCTGACATAATACTATCCAACCTGCTGACTATGTCACCAACACCAGCTCCAGGAAGGCACACCCTCTGTTTGACCTTTCTGTCTCTGTTACAAAAAGCACGGTCCATATATCTTACCTGAGAATCTCCCACTGTTAAAATATTCTTACCTTGATTAGCAGGGGAATCAGTGGTACCTTCAACCTCATTAACTACTGAAGTGCACTCATCCTGGAGAACAGAGAATCGATTTCCTACCTTCACATCTTCTCTGTTAACCCTCCTTATCTTCCTTCTTCCTGAA
>NC_069421.1:6173189-6201208 GCF_026875155.1 Cherax quadricarinatus
TGAACATGGACAACCGGTGTAAGAAAACACGTCCAGTGTTTCCACCCCCTTCGCCTAGAAATCGAACCCGTGGACCATCACCGTGTGAAACGAGAGCTTTTGCCACCAGGCCACGGGGAACTATCTCAAGCAATACAGCCAAACCACTCCTACTACTGCTGTTACAAACAGAATTAGCAGCTCCCTAAATCAACCACCACCATTCCCCTAATACACATACACTGTATCCATTACACTCATACATGTATGCATTTTGGACAAGAAACAGACAGATTCAGATGCGACGACACAACTACCCGAGCACAGAGCACAGCTGCAGGCGCATGAATGCAATAACAGGGAGCACAGGGAAGGGAGCCCCCAGTTAGTGCCATTGCCACGCCCCTAAGAGTCTGCAATGGCACTGGGATTGCCAATTGCCAACAAACAGAGAATGAATGATCTAATTCCTGATGTTCCCAATGTACTAACCCAGACAGATTATTTATGTGCAGGCAAACAGTTTATTGTTCGTTCTGAAGTAACACAACTAGCGCAATCAAGAACATTTGTATTCCCCTCGAGGGAGGTTCCTTGACGCTGGTGAGGGGCTCTTGATCTAGGGCATTGCATCTGTGCTCCGGTTCCCTGAATTGAACCTGATTATCTTCCATTCCCCCATGCACTATATAATCCTGCGGGTTTAGCGCTCCCCATGATTATAAAAATAATAATCAAGAGCATTTGTGAATTTTCCACGTTTTTGTTTGTGAATAACTGCGTGACTTATGAATGAACTGAAGTTGAGTAAGTCTTGACTTAAATTGTATAAGAATGGTAGTCATGTTTTATAATCAATGATTTTATAATGTTTCTTTCCAACATTGACTTGTCTGGGACTATAATTCTAACATTCGACCGCCTAGCAGGATTGTTGCAAATTCTGATGTGGTTAAATATTGTGCTTGAGTTCTGTGCTGTTCGAATCAATCACTGGTGTTGTGCCAACCTACGTTCTAGTGGTTTCCCCGATTTCCCCACATAAAACAAATTACAGCCACTGCAAGCCACCTTACAGTACATGTGCCCCTCCCCACTCCGTATGCAGATGAATTTCTTGATCAGTAGGTTCCTGACCATCCTTGTGTTCTTAAATGTTATATGTATCTTAAATTTTTTATAGATGTTGAGTAAGATCACTAAATTCTTATTATGTGGGAGAGCTAACACGTTCTTTCTAGGAAGTGTCATTTTAGGTTCAGCCCTTTAGTGGGCCTTCCTAACTGTCATCAAGGTTTTTTTTTAATAAAGTTCTTAGGTACTGCAACATCTTTGCAGTCTCAAAAAACAGTGCAATCTCCTCTTCTAATTACTCATGGTTGTAAATAAACAAAACTCTCAGGAACATTGTAAGGAACACTCTTCTCTAAACTTTCGCTTCATTGTTGGAATGATAATGAATGTATTAGCAGACATGGTCGACTACTATGAATTTAAAATTCCTTTCAGCTCTGTTGTTCGGGACGTCCAGAAATGGGAAATTAATCGAAGGTACCAGGTCATTAAGTCTCGAAAAAAAGTTATTCAAATCCTGGTTAGATGTCCACAGCATACCTAAGGTATTTAGCCGAATTAAGCAGAGTATATTTTAGCAATCTACTCAGAAAAACTCCTTATATATATATACATGTTTGGAGTAGAATAACTACATAGTTTCTGTAATGAAAGTTTGACAACACAGGTTTTTACGAAGCTCAGCAAAGCAAATGATAATTACCACGTTGAATAATACATCAAAGAACTCTCCCCTAAGGATCAATAATGTGACCCATATTCTTTCTGATGTATGTAATCTTACTAAAGAGGATATATTTCACTGTCTCTAACTACACGTGTCGTACAACGAATGGAATTCAGCTAGAGCATATGTAATGTAATAATAATGAGACAAGGTGAGATTTAGAAGAGGTAGATTGAAAACCTGTATTTATCTTGCGATAAGCAGCAGACAAAGATAGGACCCAGGAATATGCACACACAACATCGTTGGAACCATTCATGAACTGTCTTCAGGGACCTAATTATATATTCAAGACACTATATTCCACTTACCTCGGTATGCAACCTTATATGCAGCATCCACAAGGAGGCTACACCTTATCCATCGTGCGAAGGCAATTTAGAAAATTCATGAGTTTACAGTCAGAATTAACCAAGAGCCTCACACCATTGGAAGAACGAGGAATCTAAGGAAATATAATCATGAAATAGACGACATTCATAAGAACTGAGAGGGAGGAAAGAGACTCGTTTACATGACTGGAACACTATTATGTTAACGATGAGAGGTGAAAATCCAGTCACATAAATGTTGTGAGTTTAATAAAACGAGCTGAACTAGCAGGAAACTCTATTCAGAATTAATTTATGGCCCAAGAAGGTAGGACTCGACAGCACTAATAAACTGTAGGTTAAGAGGTGGGGTTAGAAGTAGAGATTCGTTCCCCGCAAGCACAATCAGTGAGAACACCCAAGGAAGACCAACAGACACACATGTGGATGACACAGCACCTCTAGCGAGCTTCATCGTCGCCAGTGTCCGCCGAGGAGTCCATACAGCTGCCTCGGAACTTCCTGCGCCTCGATTCATGGGAAAGGATGGCGAGGAAGTTATTATAGAGAGTTCCTTTGGGCGCTCAGTGTGAGCCCAATGTGAGAGCACCGGGTGTTGCGAAGTTAGTGGTCTTTCCTCTGAAGGCTTAAAGACTTTTCCCGATAGCTTGTGGGAAAGTCGTCACCGCCTGTCATTAGCCTTTTCTATGGGCTGGTAAAGCCTGTCTTACTGATCCGTGGGATACGCTGAAGGGATAGACTACCAGTGGAATAAACCTTTTGTAGTAGACTTGTGGGGAAAGTCTTGTGATGCAAAAGGAAAGACTCATTATAAAATTTGTATTTTTATATGGCACTCAGTTTGATTTTTTCCAGAGCCTTTCCTTCACAGCTTCCTCCCGGAAGCGGTGAAGGAAAGGTAAGATACTTGATAACATTTGGATGTTATCTTACGTTCGTTCCCTAAGTCTTCAAGAGAGAGAAAAGAAACATCTTAATCTCGCCTTCGGTAAAGAGAGACATGGTGTAGAAAGCTGGAAGATTAGTTGGTTTGTATTTCTTGAATCACTAAACCAGTTTTGATCATTCAGCACAACGAGTGGTGAAGGCTGAACCCTCAGTCCTCAGATTGAAGTCTGCGTCTCTGAGAATACATGGCAGGCTAGAGAGAAAAATAAATAAAGAAAAAGATCGTTGGGGAACGAAGTTAGTTGGCTTATCAAAGAGAATTCCTCTCTGGCAAAGGTTTTGTCAAGAATGCTGTCAATACCGGCGCCTCCCCTGTCGTGGTGAGGGGGTGTGGGGAAGAGAAGAGTTCTCTGGGTTACCGATCGTGTATTTTATGATGTTAGGGAGAGAGAGAAAGAGAGAGAGAGAGAGAGAGAGAGAGAGAGAGAGAGAGAGAGAGAGAGAGAGAGAAAGAGAAGAGAGAGAGAGAGAGAGAGAGAGAGAGAGAGAGAGAGAGAGAGAGAGAGAAAGAGATGATAATGATGATGATGATGATGATGATGATGGGATTACATGTCAACTAAGATAACAGACATTAAGATGTAGAAATCATATGCTGAGAAAGAACTAAATTATTTAGTTATTTCTGCGTCTAGCTACACATACGATGGTAGCAAAGCAGAAGGCTCCCTCCTCGCCCTCCACTCCCAACAATCCCACGGCTAGCATGACAAAGTGGGTGAAGGGCATTATCATGGCTCATTGAGGAACTGTGTAAGGATGTTTCATTTGAGTGCAATAAGTAAAGTTCTTGCTATATACTATTACTACTGCTTCTAATGTTGCTGCTCCTACTACTTTTGCTTCTGCTACTATTGCTGCTGCTGATAGTAATACTACTGCTACTACCACTGCCAGTTCTGCTGCTGCTGCAACTACTTCTGCTACTACTGCTGCTAATACTTTTTCTGCTGCATCACTACTACCTCTACAATTGCTCTTTAGCGATACTGTTAATACTAGTACTACTACTGCTACATGTATTGCTACTAATACTATTGCTGCTATTGCTACTGCTATTGGTGTTATTGTTACTACAACTACTGCTGCTGTTGTTGCTACTATTACTGCTGTTGCCACTACGTGGCATGTTACGAGTATGTTACACTTAATTCCGCGTATGTCACACTCCCGACCAGCAAATCAGGTGCTAAGGATTTAACGATCAAAGGGGCCCCGTCGTTTTATCATTACCTCGGTTCATCTGCCAGTCACAGGAAAGGCCGCGATGTGGTTCACCTGTTACACGAGTTTTGGCAGACTTGTCTGGGCTGCTGGTCGCTCACAGTGCTCCGTGTCTGGTGTTTGCATTCTGCCTCTTGACCACTATGATGCTTGCTCGTACATTATTGTACATAATGTAAATAGTGTACGTATTACTAATACCATCTCGCTTCTTTGGTGAAGGAAATACAAGTCATATATCCTCTGCTGTCTTTTGCTTGTTTCACTATTGGTTATCCCATTACCACAAGGGGTGCAAGCCATTAATGCATTAATTTTCGTAATACACTACTACCGTTACTACTTATACCACAACTGCTGCTGCTTCTTTAGCTGTTACTGTTGCCATTATTATTACTACTACTCCTACTATCATTACTTATACTACTATTCAAAGGGTCCAGTGATCTCTTCAAAAGACTGTGGGATTAATCTTCCTATCAACCACCATTGTAAACAGTCAAGAGGACTTTATGTTCTGTGTTTTGTTGTATGTGGTATTTGCAGATTGCTTAGCCATCCGCTTCTCTTCTTAAGGAAATACATTATTTTTGCACTTAAAAGTGTTTCAGGACTTGTCATACAAGGCTTCATCTGCCTTTTAATTACATCTTTCTGTCTGGAGTTTCCATGTTATTTCGAAACATCTTTAACTTCAAGCCTGAGAGGTATTGTATGCTAAAGAACAATAAGGTTCAATGCTTCAAGTTTTACTTCAGAGTTTTTTTTCCGTAATGAAGATACGAACTTTGTTGGGTTTCTCTTTTATTTGACTTCTGAGAAGTGCGTTTCATAGATTAAATATTGTTTAAATTGATATTGATTTCATTATTAAATATACCTTAAATATTGTTCTTAATTTAATTATTATTAAATATTGTTTACATGCAGTTTAATTTTTTTTTTGTACTGAATTTAAACCAGAGCTCTTTTAAATTTTTGTGCTGTTAGAGGTAATTCATAACACTTGTAATTAAAGGTGTCCAGAGCAAACTGGTGAGCAGGATTTGGGTTTTGGACTTAGGAAGTATCTTGCGTGGTCTTTGAAAGACGGGGAAGAGGGTGATGTTACAGCTGCTTGGAACATTGAGTCGTGATGTTCCTGCACTTCAGAGAATTGCGTGATTGGCGGTTAAGCTGGATAATCAGAGAGCAGTGTAAATGGATTAAGGCTTTTTCTGAGTTTTGCCCTGTCATCAGAGGAACGGGCAGCAAAGGAACAGATGAAGAATAGGTCGTCAGAGTTAGTGGATAGAGAAACCACATGGTAACGTGAAAGCAGAAAGGACCACAAAAAGAGCCAAGCAGAGAAAAAATAGTTATAACTTATTTGTTATAATAAGTGGCGAAACGTTTCCTCAATAAAGATACCCAAGAGTTGCACATGTGTCTAATTTATCAACATGTCGGTTCTCTGAACCATTCATCTGCGAACCATTCATCTACAAAACTATTAAAAACACATCGAGCTACCATTAGGCGAAACGTTACCAGTCAGCATGTATTTTACTTCAGGTTCTGTTAGCGTGTGGCAAAATGTTACAGAAAATGATTATAGACAAGAGTTATAACGAATGGATCGTCTTTGTTGTCAGGAGGATTAAGCATTAAGAATTTATTTCACAACGCTCATGAATTAGTGTGTTACTTAAACATGGAAGAGACTAAATTATATATAGCCTATGGCAGCAACATCAACAATAATAATAAAATTATAATAATAATGAAATAAAAACAATAATAATTATTATTATTCTTATTATTACTCATGTAGATTCTTTGTCTTCCTCAGGATGCATGAAGTTTATACAGAGTTTTCTATGCCTCCAGATGACTGTACGACTTTTGTTTAGAAGTGATAAACTGTGTTATCTCAGGGATGACTGATGTTATGTAGACTCTGATGCATGTCAGTGTATCGTTGCTTAGCGTCATCAATCAGAAACATTTATTTACTATGATAGAAAGGAGAAATAAGTATATTTCAAGAAAATCCATTTACTCAGGAGAAAGGTTTATAACTCCCAGATGTAAGTACAGTTTTACCACATGGAAAATTATGATTAAAATCACGGAACTGTTTGGCTGCAGATATGAAAGAAAAACTGAAGGGCAGACCCAGTCAAGGAAAAAAAGGCACTATGAGAAAAATTCCTATATTATTAATACAAAAAATATATAAAATTTTTAGTTATAATAGGGGGATGATCCTTTTAATCTATTTTATTAATCTTTTCTATCGGGAATACGTACATGCTCTCAATTATTATAACGATAATTTGATGAAGTATCTAGTGATAAGCGAGTACAGTAACGGAAAGGCTTCATTCAGAATATCATCAGGGATCATCAGGGAATTACTAAATCCACATTCACATGCACAATAGATGGTTGAATTAAGGTGCGCGCCCGAGAGTAGATCTTACGTGGGTATTTCATCAAATCACTTGACTTCAGATAAGCAGTCATAGCAAAGGTTTTCAGATCTGTATTAAAGACCCTCGTTGCAAACATAAGACATTTCTATATCTAAATATAAATAAAAAAATATATATGTTATATATATATATATATATATATATATATATATATATATATATATATATTTATTTATTTTATATATATATATATATTATATATATATATATATATATATTATATATATATATATATATATTATATATATATTATATTATATATATAATATATATATATATATATATATTATTAATATATATATATATATATATATATTATATATATTTATATTATATATATATATATTTATTTATTTATATATATATATATATATTATATATATATATATATTATATATAATATATATATATATATATATATATATCATATGATATTGTACTACACGAGTGGTTTTGATCAATAACTAGACTGCAACTACAAGATTTGAACCATGTGTTGGCCCTTCATGCTGTGCGAAAATCACATGACGCTCAACACCAGGTGGTACAAAATTATTAATTTCATCAACATAAATAAATTTTAGAAAGGACTTAATTTTAAGTGAGTATTGCTAACTGACCAAATTTACCTATTCGGCACGACACCACACACACACACACACACACACACACACACTACTACATTAACATCACATACCATTTCAATCAATCTTCAGTCACAGATGTATCTTGATGGATAGTTTGGGATGCAGATAGTGGATCAGAATTCTACAAGTTTACTGCAGAGGTTGATAAGTCTCATTGTTCCAGGAAGAGTGACCAGTGGACCAGTTGAAGAGGCGACCTGCAATCACAACTAGTGATGTAAATAATGAGCACATTATACAACACACAGACATACAGACAACACACTACAACATACACTACACACACACCATCAACACAAACAACACCACGACAACACACACCTCAATTCAAACACAAAAAATATCTATATAATAATATATGATATATATTAAATAATTATCATTATATAGTATATAATCTCATTTAAATTAAGTCTTCTGAAATTTCCTTATGCGCTCAAATACATATTTTACTTAATGTTAATTAAAAATTTTCAAATTTTGCACTAAAAGATCTTAGAAAATTTACTATTATTTTACAAAAATTTATTTTAGCCTAACCCAACTAAATTATTTTAAATTTGTTTCATAATTTAATGCTAAAAAACAATTAAATGTATTTTTTTTTTTCAAATATTTTGACAATTATTCATACACAAATTTTCCTTATGACTTATGCCTATAATTTAGCATTCTATTTAAACCATTCCAATCTGACTATATGGACTAATAATATATATATATATATATATATATATATATATATATATATATATATATATATATATTATATATTTCTCATCAGAATATTGGGAAATGTTTGACACACTGACGGCAACACATAACCTGAGACGTAAAACTTATCTGTCAATATTGAACTGCAGAAGACAACTTGCAAGTGCTTGTCTGATAAGAAATATGTTGCAGTGTTTACCTTTGTCGATGAATCCATGAGAGGAAGAGATGGATAATGTGACGGAAGGAGGGCAGAGGACAGAATGAGAAAAGGTAAAAAAACGAGGGAGGGAGGGTGTGATCGAAGGAGAAAGTGAGGGTTTGATAAATCGTAGAAAAGACAACCAGAGACTTAGAAGTTTGGTCAGATTGGTGAAGAGAACTAAGAAAACGAGGGCGAAGAGAGAATGGATGAGGAAGAAAAGTCGGGCTAATAAGAAAATGAGGAGGAGGAGGAGGAGGAGGAGGAGGAGGAGGAGGAGGAGGAGGAGGAGGAGGAACATGAAAATGAGAATAAGGAAAGTGTGGATAAAGAAGAAATGCCAGTATATATGTATGTTGGTTTTGATGTAATAATGGAGGAGTGAATCAGTGAAGGGAGGAAGTTAAGGAAGAAAACAAAGGTTTGGATGAGAAACGAATTATGAACAAGAAACCAAGAAAATAAAAATAAATGAGAACTTTTTGTGTGGAAGAAAATACAGAAAAAGCAAGGAGAATGAAGAGGAAAATAAAGTAATAAGTGAATGATAAACGGAAAGAAAAAATGATGGATTGAGAAGTGAGAGGAAGAGGAGGAGGCAGTAATGCCGGTAAAAGACGTCCACGAGAAGGTGATACAATTATGTTGGTGATAGAAGTGGAAAAGAATGAAAGCATCTAGAGAGAGAGAGAGAAGAGAGAGAGAGAGAGAGAGAGAGAGAGAGAGAGAATAATTACAATAATGTTACTTTTCTTCCATTTAAAATTATTCTTTACTAAGAACACCATATATAAGATGGATAATCACATAACACACAAACACACACACACACACCACACACACCAAAACATCACAGGGATGTTAGGAAGTATTTCTTCAGCCACAGAGTAGTCAGTAAGTGGAATAGTTTGGGAAGCGATGTAGTGGAGGCAGGATCCATACATAGCTTTAAGCAGAGGTATGATAAAGCTCACGGCTCAGGGAGATTTGACCTAGTAGCGATCAGTGAAGAGGCGGGGCCAGGAACTCGGACTCGACCCCGCCCAACAACACACACACACACACACACACACACACACACACACACACAACACACACACACACACCACACAACACACACACACACACACACACACCACACACACACACACACACACACACACACACACAACACACACACACACACACACACACACACACACACACACACACACACACACACACACACACACACACACTATAAATGGATGTGTACATAGTGTGTCTCCATAGTGACTATCTGCCTGCTAGTTGCAGAACATTATTGCATTATTGAATGGTAATGTAATTTGAATAGATAAACAGGCTTGATTCCCACTGGGTATGAGCTATATTTATGGCCGATTTTTAATGCGAGTTTTCAGTGGGCTTATGTATGTTTAATGTGTGATGTGATTTAAAATACTTTTTATTTTCGAGGGAAGTATTGTGTACATGCTTGATGTAATTAGTGTAAGCAGATAAGATAGATAAATAGTATTGAATAAAGAAAAAGAGTTAATATTATTGTTATATTTTGTAGCCTCTTTAGCTGGAGGAGCTCGAGGAGCAGCCTCCTCCTCCTCCTCTACCTTCTTAACTCCTCCTCCTCCTTTCTCCTCCTCCTCCTCCTCCTCCTCCTCCTCCTTCCTCCTCCCTCCTCCTCCTCCTCTTCTTCTTTCTCCTTCTGGTTGGTTCTGGGTAAAGTTTGGTTGTGTATACCGTCTTTGTCTAAACAATATGTCTGGGATCAAATCTGGTTGAATTTTCTTCCAGAGTCAGTGTATCATCTCTGAGGATTTAGTCATTCCAGCGAAGATTTAAATAAGTCTTCAGCCGGAATTCCGTTTTACATTAAATTTCCATTATAATTTGTAACATCTAATTGAAATTATTAAGATAATTTCATGTATATGAGGGAAGATCATGATACAAAAATAAGCAGCACTTATATCACAATATATATACCACTATCTGGGCGAAAAAGTCTTCTCACTTTTGTTCTTGTACATTAATAAAGCTTGTCGAGTTATACAAAATACAAAAAGTTCCCGAAAAATCATATGCGAACTCCGGATGCCATTTTGAAATATCTAGGCTGACTGAATAAATGGTCAACTTCCATTCTAAAAAAGACCAGCCAGATATTTCTAAACTGATTTGCCTTAAATTCAGCTCAAATTTACCCAGAGATAATGTCCATTAATGAAATTTTGATGTCGTGCGATCAGATGAAGCTATTTTTATATGCCGTAAAATAATGGTAATAAATTTACAAATCTTTACGTTATATTAAGTGGCTGAGAGAGATTGTATTTAAAAATTGTGCTCAGATCATATACCAGGTAGGAAAAAATGTATGATATAGTTTGTGGTGGTGTGAGTGGTGGCGGAGTGTGGTGGTGGAGTGTGGTGGTGGAGTGTGGTGGTGGAGTGTGGTGGTGTGTGGTGGTGTGTGGTGGTGTGTGGTGGTGTGTGGTGGGTGTGTGGTGGTGTGTGGTGGTGTGTGGTGGTGTGTGGTGGTGTGTGGTGGTGTGTGGTGGTGTGTGGTGGTGTGTGGTGGTGTGAGTGTGGTGGTGGAGTGTGGTTGTGTGAGTGGTGGTGGAGTGTGGTGGTGGAGTGTGGTGGTGGAGTGTGGTGGTGTGAGTGGTGGCGGAGTGTGGTGGTGGAGTGTGGTGGTGGAGTGTGGTGGTGTGAGTGTGGTGGTGTGAGTGTGGTGGTGTGAGTGGTGGTGGAGTGTGGTGGTGGAGTGTGGTGGTGGAGTGTGGTGGTGTGAGTGTGGTGGTGTGAGTGTGGTGGTGTGTGAGTGTGGTGGTGGAGTGTGGTGGTGTGAGTGTGGTGGTGGAATGTGGTGGTGGAGTGTGGTGGTGGAGTGTGATGGTGTGAGTGTGGTGATGGAGTGTGGTGGTGTGAGTGTGGTGGTGTGAGTGTGGTGGTGTAGTGTGGTGGTGTGAGTGTGGTGGTGTGAGTGTGGTGGTGTGAGTGTGGTGGTGAAGAGTAGTGGTGGAGTGTGGTGGTGGAGTGTGGTGGTGGAGTGTGGTGGTGTGAGTGAGGTGGTGTGAGTGTGGTGGTGTGAGTGTGGGGGTGTGAATGGTGGTGTAGTGTGGTGGTGTGAGTGTGGTGGTGGTGAGTGTGGTGGTGTAGTGTGGTAGTGTAAGTGTGGTGGTGTGAGTGTGGTGGTGTGAGTGTGGTGGTGAAGAGTAGTGGTGGAGTGTGGTGGTGGAGTGTGGTGGTGGAGTGTGGTGGTGTGAGTGAGGTGGTGTGAGTGTGGTGGTGTGAGTGTGGTGGTGTGAATGGTGGTGTAGTGTGGTGGTGTGAGTGTGGTGGTGGAGTGTGGTGGTGGAGTGTGGTGGTGTGAGTGTGGTGGTGTAGTGTGGTGGTGGAGTGTAGTGGTGAAGTGTGGTGGTGGAGTGTGGTGGTGGAGTGGGGTGGTGTGAGTGTGGTGGTGTAGTGTGGTGGTGTGAGTGTGGTGGTGGAGTGTGGTGGTGGAGTGTGGTGGGGTGAGTGTAGTGGTGTGAATGGTGGTGGAGTGTGGTGGTGGAGTGTGGTGGGGTGAGTGGTGGTGGTGGAGTGTAGTGGCGGAGTGTGGTGGTGGAGAGTAGTGGTGTGAATATTGGTGGATTGTGGTGGTGGAGTGTGGTGGGGTGAGTGTAGTGGTGTGAATGGTGGTGGAGTGTGGTGGTGGAGTGTGGTGGGGAGAGTGGTGGTGGTGGTGGAGTGTAGTGGTGGAGTGTGGTGGTGGAGAGTAGTGGTGTGAATGGTGGTGGAGTGTGGTGGTGGAGTGTGGTGGGGTGAGTAGTGGTGGTGGAGTGTGGTGGTGAGTGTGGTGGTGCAGTATGGTGGTGGAGTGTGGTGGAGTTGTGGTGGAGTGTGGTGTAGAGTGTGGTGGTGGAGTGTGATTGTGGAGTGTGGTGGGTCCCTTGCTGGAAAAAACCCTGTTTACCTTTATTATTACAGGCCTAGATATTCCCCTAGAATAATAAATAATAAAAAAAATAATAATAATAAAAAAATAAAAATAAAAATTAAAATTTAATAGAATAAAAAATAATAATAAAATAAAAATAATAAAAAAAAAATAATAAAAAAAATAATAATAATAATAATATAATAATAATAATAGTAAAAATAATAATAATAATAATAAAATAATAATAAATAAAAATATAAAAATAAAAATAAAAAATAATAATAATAAAAAATAATAATAAAATAATAATAAAAATAAAATTTATAAGGGAAATGATAAATTTTTAGAACGTACATATTTATCATTAGTGTGCTTACTTTTCTCGTAGAAAAAGTTTTTTAAAAAAGCCCTTTTCCCTGCAACTTTCACTGTCACCGGGAGTATGCACCACCTCTTGAACTCCCTGCCACCTTCCCGGGCCTCAACCGGGCCCTTTTTTCTGCACTTTGGGTTCAGAAAGGGCCTTAAACCGGGTAGAGATACGGTAACCTTACTGTTATGTAAAAGGTTAATGTCCTCAAAGTCCCTCACCGCGCGGTATTGTGGACACCAATGGATATTTTACTCACGTTTTCCCATCCGAGGTCAATATATAAAAAAACCCTCAGGGGCATTCATTCCGTGAAATTTTTGGGTTTAAAAAAAGAGATTCTAAAACACAGGAACCACTAGGGAAACTGAGCCACTAAACAAGTAAAAACCGTGGCCAGAGATGACTCCAGCTCTGTTCTTTTCTTTTATGAATGTTGCTTAATGTTAATAGAGTACACACTTCTGTACACTATAATAAAGTTTGGGCTTGACCCTGGCTTTCAAATGAACACGGGCGGATATCACTTTAAGCGGGCAAAATGTAAGAGAGGCGAAGACAAGAGAGAAAAAAAGTGTGTGTGTGTGTGTTGTGTGTGTGTGTGTGGGGGGGGGGAGAGAGAGAGAGAAGAGAGAGAGAAGAGCAAGGGAAAGAAAGTAATTTATTAAAAAATTAAAAGGTAAAAAGAAAGAGACAACAAACGCAAAGATAAAACCCGACGGAAACACTGGGAACGCGACCCTGTCCGGAAAAAGAAGAAAAAAACCCCCAAAAAATTCCTTTATACTCCTGTTTCCCCCGGGGAGTTAATTTCCCATCGGCGGACAATTCGCTCGCTGGAAATCTTTTTTTTTTCGCAGGAAATACGACGCAAGTCCCGTAATTTTTTTGGCTCAATCTTCGATCCGCTAAAAAAAATGCAAACGGGGTTTTCCCTAATAATATCAAAGGACCAGGAACAAAATATCTTTTTTATTATTATTTTTTTTTTATATATATAATATATATATTATATATATATATTATTATATAAAAATATATATATAATATATATATAAAATACATTTCTGTAGAAGATTCCTGCGAGCCCCGACAGCGGGGAAAGTAAATTTTTTTTCCTAAACAGAGATTATGGATAGTTTGCTGACGGTTTGGGAGTTTGCTGGCGCTTTTTGTATTAAAAAATACAAAAAAGGGACACAAAGAACAAAAGTTCACCAGAGAGAAAGAGAAGAGAGAGAGAGAGAAAAAGCTGATTAGTAACAGCGCATAGCTTGTTAAAAATTTTTGGGAAAACCTTAACCCTGTGTAAAAAAAAAAAAAAAAAAAGAGAAAAGAGAGAAAAAACTGGTTAAAACACAAATTTGTAATACCTCAACAAAATTCTCACTCGCCTAGTTTATGAGTTAAATCATTAGCTTAATTTATTTTTGGGTTTTTTTCGGGTTTGGGTTTTTTATTTCCTTCCCCCCCCAAAAAAAAAAAATCTCCATAGGCCCTAAAATAAATATTTTCCTCGCTCAATGAATTTTTTAATTGTAAATTTACACACAAAAAAAAGACAAAAATTAAATATTAACTAAATTCGTTTAGGTGATGTGGATTTAAAGGGTGAAATTTATGTTTAGTCAAATAATAAGGAATTTTGCAACGAAGCAGCTTTCACGTTATTTTGTGCCAAATTTGTTAAAAAATTAAAGGGTTTTAGATAATTTTAAAATTTGAAAAAATAAAATTTGTCAACACTTGGCAACATTGTAAAACCCTTTGTGCAACATTGTGAAACCCTTGGGATTTTATTTGGGAATGCTTCGCCCACACAGTGGCTTTTTTGGTCCGGTGCAAAAAAGGGGGAATATAGGAGGTTTTTTAAGGTAATCACCCCCTCATCTGGAGTTTGTGTTCAGCCCCATCGTTTTAACGGACGAACACATCGACTCTAACGGGGGGACTGATTACCTCAACTCCCCTCCCTTTTTCCCCCCTTTTTTCTCTGCTTTGGCCCAAAAGAAGCCAGTGGTGGTGAAACGTTTCCCGATTAAAGAGCCCATGGTTGCCAAGTGTTGCAAATGTTTCAATTTTTTTAAAAGGTTTCAAAGTTTGCAAAAGTGTTGTACAAGTCTGCAAAAGTGTTGCAAAGTGTTTAACAAGTGTTGCAAAAGTGTTGCAAAAAGGTTTTCACCCAAAAATGTCCCGCAAAAGTGTCTTTCCTTTTTTTCAACCCGCGGTTTTGTAAGCCATTTCCCAAAATTAAAATTTTTGTCATTTTTAGGTGAAAATTTGCAAGGAAAAATGTTCAATTTAGGGCCAGGGGAAAAATTAATTTTTGAAGTGAAACAAAGTCCCCCCAAGCAAAATAAACCAATAAATTTAAATCAAAATTGAAAGTTTCCGTGTTGGTGGGATTTTTTGTTAAGGATTATAAAAAAAAAATTATTCCCCGAGGAGTGTAAATTTTAAAGAAAAAGTTAAATTTAAGGTGGGAAATTTTTTTTGGAGAAACAAATTATTTTTCCAGCAAAATTACATATTTTCCAAAAAAATTGAAAAAGTTAAATAAAAAAAAAAAAAAAATTAGCAAAAAAAAAAAAAAAAAACTAAAGGAACACTAAGTAAAATAAAATAGACAACTAATAAAAAATAATAAAAACAACAAAAAAAAAAAAAAAAAAAAAAAAAAAATAATAAAAAAAATAATAAAATAAAAATAATAATAATAATAAATAATAATAATAATAAAAAAATAAAATTAAAAATAATAATAATAATAAAATTAAAAATTTAAAATTTTAAAATTAAAAATAAAAAAATAATAATAAAATTAATAATAATAAATAAATTTTTTAAATTTTTAAAAAATTTTTAAAATTTTTTTCCCCAAAAATTAATGGAAGTCCTTTCAGAAGTTTAAAACCTAAAACCCCTTTGTTTGAGAGACTTTTTACAACCAAATAAACCCTTTTTTTCTCCCTTTTTGAAAGCTGTGTTTTGGCCACCGGTCCGTTCTGTGGGGTTTAAACCTTATGCCCCCTCCCTCAAACTTTTTTTTCCCCCAAAAAGGTCCCCTCCTTTTTTTTCCCACTTATAAACTCGAGATATTTTTCCATTTTTGGTTTCCTTCATTTTTTGGTTTTTTTGTTTTTTCCCCCCCCCCTTTTTTTGGCTTTTGGCCCCCAAAATTTTTTAAGGAAAAAAAGGGGGGAGGGGTTTTGGGGACAAAAGGGGGGGGAAGGAAAAGGGGAGGAAGGAGGAAACGAAGGGGAAGGGGAAAAGGAGAAGGGAAGGGAAAGGGGCAGGAGAAGGAAGGGAAAAACAGGAGAAGGAAGGGGGGCGAACAGGGGAAGGAAGGGAATAACCATTTAAACCCAACCACAAACAGGATACATCACCAACAAAAACACCATCAAACCCCACAGCCACCCCCCAAACCAAAAAACCCAAAACAACAAACACACTACCAACAAAAAAGCATCACTACCAACAAAACAACCCCTCAACAACAAAACACCCATACCAAAAAACAACCATCACCTCCATCAACAAACAAACATAACCAACAAAAAAACCCCACAACCAACAAAAACACAACACCATAACCACCAAGAAAACAACACACCACCAACAACACACCATAACACCTAAACATTCCATCACTACACCACACCATCACCAACAACAAAACACCATCACTACCTACAAAACAAACCATCACCTCCATCACTTTCACCCCCCAATCACACCAACAACACACAACACCGTCACAAACTTGGCAAAATACCAGGTAAGTCTGGGGAGAAAAGGGTCTTTACAAAAACCCTTTATAAATCACTAATTAAATCGTGGGTTAGAGACCCCAAGTCGGCTTTTGTGCTAGTGTTTTTTCTACCGACGGTTCTGCCCAAAACAAGCCCTCCTGGTGGGAAGAAGCTTCTTCACACCATGAAATCGCTTTGTGACTTTCCCCCACATATTGTACATATAATCAATTAGCTTGACGCACAAATTTCTTTCCTGAGAAACAAATTACAGACTACAGAAAAGAAAAGTTATAACCCTCGTTTGGTCGTAAAGATTTGAAAATGGGAGAGAACTGGAAATGGCCCATGGAAAGGAGGGAATAAGGGAAAGAGACAAAAGGAAGGGGAGGGAAGGGAAAGGGCAAGGTGAGATTGGAAATGGATAAGAACGATGGAGGATGCAAAATAAGAGGAGGAAAGAGAGGTAGGAGGTTCAGATGAGAGAGACTGCAGATAGGAAAGGATAAAGGGAGATAGATGAAAGAAAGTAGAAGATGAGCACGGGAAGGGATGGAAAAGAGGGAAAAAAAGGCGATGAAGGGAGTGTGGAAGGAATAAAAATGAGAAAAGGGTGGGGAAGGCTAAGCTGGGGACGTGAAAATGAATGGGGTGAGAAAGAGTTGTGAGCGATATGGTGGAGATGAATGAAATTGGATAAAAGTGGGAAGAAATAACTTTAGTTTGTTGAGAACGTTTTAAAGCAAGAGAGGAGAGAGAGAAAAGAGAGAAGGTTCTTGCAGCAACCTGGTTTTGGGGTGATGTTTTCTCCATAAAGCTTTCCATCTTACCCCACATATAAAATCTCTTTAATTTCTGAGGCACCTTCTTTCATCTCTCTCCTCCTCCTCTGCAGAAAGATTCTAGCTCGATGTGTTGCTCTTCCTGCTTAAGCTCTTGCAGCTCCTCATGGTGAGCTCTTCATTGTGGTCTTTCCACCAATTCTTCACATCCTCCAAACTCAATCCAACCCAGGAACTCCCCATGCCACAATTGATTTTAAAAACAGACATAGGCTCATTAGGCAGTCCCAAAATTCTTCAAAATCCCTCTTGTCGACAAAACATTGGCCACAATTTTTTCCAGCAGAGTTCAAAGTCCTGTAGTCACTCCCCCCCCAAGCCATACCTTTAAGGGTTATGCGTGAGATCCTGAGTGTTTCTTCCAAAATTCCCTTAGGGTCAAGTGAGTGTCTGTGTCACGTCAAGCACCTGTGAAACATTGCTTTTGTGTAGATTTTTTAAATTTGCATAACCTGCGGCCCCATGGATTGGAGGAGAGAGTGTATTCGGAGCAAGAACTTTACGTGATGAACCCAAACTCCTCGAAAATTAGTCATCCAATTTTGGGAAGATGGCAGTTGCCATTGTCCTTTTACTACAGGCATTAGACCAATTTTCTTTTCCAGGAAATACTCCTCACACTGGGGCCCAAACACTTCTTGACCAAACTCACAAAATTTCCCTCGTGACCCATGCCTTACAATTAGATTTCCAAAACACACACAATTACTCTTCATAACTTGTTTTTTTCCTGACACTCTGGATTTTTCAGATGTACATTTAAAATGGCTTCACTTTGAATCCCCAATAGCATTACACAGAACTTTAGCGTCAGCCTGTCTTTCATAGGCTTGTGTCCTGGATTGCCTTTTCCCTCTTGTGTAATGAAGGTCCTTTTGGCATTTTCATCCAAAAAAGGGCCTGTTCGTCAAAAATTGAACACTTGTTCGGGTTCCAGTCCTTCAGCCTCTATGTACCCTGGAATTCATGTACATTTTTTTCAGCCCCTTGTGTCCGAACTGCACCCTCACCATGCCTTACCACACTGTGTATCCCCACTACGGTTCTTAAATCTCTCAAACCAGCCTTGTGCCTTAAATCATTTCGCTTACCACCTATTTGCAGGCAATTTTTTAAACCAAATCTTCATGGAACTGCCTAGCCTTTCACAAATAAACAAGCCCATAAAGTATCTCCTGCTAATTGTTTTTCTCATTTACCCAAACACCCTTTTCTAAAAAACTTCTCAACCTCTCCAGTACTGTGATCTCATTTTTGTCAGCATAGTTACTCCCTTTGCAACAACAGCATCCTTTATTTCATTGTTTTGGCCACTAGGGAACATAAGGTTGTGTAGGGTTTCTTATACATCCTGACAGTTTCGGCCACACTTGACCACTTTCATTTGTTCAATGATGGTTTTTCTTAAATTCAATCGTATTTCTCCCCTTTCTTTACCACAGGCTGCACTAGAGCTTTCTTTGGAGTAATGGTAGCTTATTTATCTTGCAAGCACTAAAATAAATTGAATATTTGAAATATTCGCTGGAGCACGTGAGGGGACCTTCGCTCACGGGTAAACAATGCCAGACCTGGCTGCCGCCCGGGCTCACGCCGTGGGTACGCGTCCCGACAAACCATGACTTCGCAGTCAACCTATGAAAGCGAGTCATGGTTTATAACGAAAATACCTCTATGATTTGGCGAATTTTACGATTGCCGGAACTACGAAAAGCGGGGGACCACTGTAATATATATATATAATATATATATATATATAAAATATTTATATAAAAATATATTATATATATAATTATAATAATGATCAGTGGCTGAGTGCAAAGGTGAATGTATGTTTGTTGTCTCACGAAGCGAAACAACGTTTCGTAGGTAGAGTCCTGGCCTGCCCAGTTTGGTAAATGAATTTAAAATACTTTTTCGTGATTTCTTTGGGCTATAAAGACTGCTTGTTGAGAGGGGAAATCAAACAGGAGAGGCGGGCAATATATTTTATATAATATAATTAAATATATATTATATATATATATTATTATAAATATATATAAATTAATATATATAGGATATAATATATATATATATATTTATATTTTATATATATATATAATATATATATATAATATATATATATAAATATAATATAAAATATATATATAATATATATATATATATATATAGTGGAACCTCTGGTTACGAACGCTTCCGAACACGAACAAATCGTTCATGACCAAAAAATACCCAAATTTTTTGCATTTGGTCACAAAACACATAAATTGGGTGCCGACAAACACACCGCGCCAATTTTTCCCCACTTCCTGTTGTTTGTGAACACCTAACAAAAAAAACCCTCGCCTTGTATCGGTCCCGGAATGTTTTCCTTGTTATTAAAGGTTTTTATCTCTATTAAACTGTGAAATTTTTTGTTAATTAAAGGATTAAACTGTGCATTATTAAACTGTGCATTATTTTGTATAATTAAGGAATTTTCAAACTTCGATTATTTTTTCTGTGCTTATAAACTCTTAAAAAAAAAACTGTTTACAGCGAACGGTTCGTAAGGGTCTAGAACGGACTCGTGCAATGTTAGTTTTCTCTGATGTTCAAGGTTTTCACAAGTGTTATTCAAGTTTATTTTACTTTTAGTTTACTATTACACTGTGTATTCTATGGTAAAATTTAAAACAATATTTATGAAAGTTAAGACACTTGTGCAACATCTGGTTATCTTTATTGTAGACGTTTCGCCATCCAGTGGTTTTATCAGTACAGATTCTTGGACATAATTGAACAACGGAAGAGCTATATACAGATGTTGCACAAGTGTCTTAACTTTTATCTTGTCGGTATTGTATACCTGTCTTGCACAACAATATTTATGTACAGTTCGTAGGGGCCTGGAACGAATTAATCGTTTTTACATTTAATTCAAAGGAGAAATTATCTTTGGGTCACGACCAAACCGGGTCGCGACCAGAGATTCCACTGTATATATATATAATATATATATATATATAATATATATATATATATATATATATATATATATATATATATATAATATTATATATATATAATATTGCGTGCCGAAAAAAGTAAAACTGCAATTAGCAAGAACTCATTTAAATAAATCCTTCTAAATTTTTCTTGTACGTTTAAAAGATAATTTTTTTCATTAATGTTTAAAATAAAATTTTAATTTTTCACCAAAAAGAATCTTAGAAAACTTCCTAACCCTTTTTATAACAAGAACAATTTATTTTACCCTAACCCAACTAAATATTTTAAGATTTGTTTACAGTAATTAATAATAAACAAACCCCAGTGGAAATATATTTTTTCGTAGGTTCAGAATAATTTGGCGAATTAATTGCATACCAAATTTTCACTTGTTCTATATGCAAGATAAGCGTGCTATTTAAGCCAAGATCGCAAGTTCCCGTCTATTCGGCACGACATATAAATATATATATATATATTATAATATATATATTTTATATATATATAAATATATATATATTATATATATATATATATATATATATATATTATCACACGGCCGATTCCCACCAAGGCAAGGGTGGCCCGAAAAGAAAACTTTCACCATCATTCACTCCCTCACTGTCTTCCAAAGGTGCTTCACACACGTTTTTAAACTGCAACATTAACACCCCTCCTTAGATGCAAGGCACTGTACTTTCCCATCTCCAGGACTCAAGTCCGGCCTGCCGGTTTCCCCTAATCCCTTATAAATGTTTTCTTGCCACACCCACCACTCAAGTATTAAAAACATTTTTCCCCCATTCACTCCTATCAAATACGCTCACGCATGCCTGCGGAAGTCCAAGCCCTCCAAAAACAAAACCTCCTTTAACCCCTCCCTCCAACCTTTCCTAGGCCGACCCCTACCCCACATTCTTCCACTACAGAAATTTACACTCTTGAAGCATTCTGTTCGCTCCATTCTCTCTACATTCCGAACCACCTCAACAACCCTTCCTCAGCCCTCTGGCAACAGTTTTGTTTAACCCCACCTCCTCCTAACTTCCAAACTACGAATTCTCTGCATTAATCACCCTCATTTCCCTCAACCATGAATCTCCACTGCCTCCAGCCTTCTCCTCGCTGCAACATTCATCACCCATGCTTCAAAAAACCCATTAAACGTTGGTAAAACTATACTCTCATTACATTCCCCTCTTTGCCTCCAAGGACAAAGTTCTTGTCTCCACAACTCCTAAGTGCACCACTCAAACCCTTTTCCCTCACAATTCTATGAAATTTACCTCATCTTTTATAGACCCATCCCTGACACATCCTCTCCCAAATATCTGAAAACATTCCCCCTCCCCCATCCTTCTCCCTCCAATCTGATATCCAACTTTCATCACCTAATCTTTTTGTATCCTCATAACCTTAAATACTTTCCTGTAATTTCCTTTTAATTTTCTTCTTTTGCGCACCCTACCAATTCAAACCACCAATCTCTGGCAACTTCTCTTCAAATCTCCCAGAGCACAGTGTCCCAGCAAAGAGCAACGTGACAACTCCCCCAAATTTTTGTGTGATCTTTATCTTTTAACCCCACGCCCTTTTCCAAACCCCCCGCTTACTTCTCTTCAACCCCCCTATAAATATATTAAAACCTTACATCAACCCTCCTGCTAAGGCCTACTTTTAAAATGGAAATAATTTCCCTCTTTCCTACAACTCTAACTTAGCCTCACTATCCTCGAAAAACTCTTCACTGCTTTCATAACCTACCTCCTACACCAAAACACCTGCAACATCTGCCCCCATTTTTCCCCCCCCCACCACCCTGTTCAAAAAGCCTTTTCCAAAACCCTAAATGCCACAAAGACCTCTTAGGCCTTTCTAAATCTGTTCACTTATATGTTTTACTGAAAAACCTGGGCCACACACCCCCTTTCCTTTCCTAAAGCCTCCCCCTTTTTTCATCTGCATCCTATTCCCGTCTACTCTTAATTCTTTCAATTTAAAACTCTTACCATCCTTTAAAACCGGGAACTCAACAGACTTATCCCCCCATAATTTTTTCACTCTCTTTGTCCCCTTGCCTTTATACAAAGGAACTATGCATCTCCTGCCAAAACCCCAGTACCTTCCCTCTTTCCCTACATTTATTTAAAAAATTGCACCCCAACACCTCCAAAACTATACCCCAACCCTTTTAAATTTCTTTCTTTACCCTCAATCCCGGGTGCCTTACCCCCTTTTATTTTTTCCCTACTGCCTCACGAATTCCCCCACACTCACAACTAGCTCTTCCTCACTCCTACAAATGTTATTCCTCCTTGCCCATACACGAAATCCAGTTCCCCCTTCTTCATCAAAATTTAACAATTCCTCAAAAATTCCCTCCATCTTTCCCAATACCTCTAAAATCTCCATTTAATACCTCCTCTCCTATTTTTAACTGACAAATCCATTTGTTTTTCTAGGCTTTTTTAACTTGTTAAACTCACCCAAAACTTTTTCTTTTTATATTTTATATATAATATATAATATATATAATATATAATATATTAAATTATAATTTAAAATATAATAATTGTGCCGAGTATAAAACTGCCAATAGCAAGAACTCATTAAAATTAAGTCCTTCAAAAATTTTTTTCTTAAACGTTTAAAAATATATTTTTTTTTATTAGGGCTCCACTTTTGATCATCTTCAGGGGTCAGAAGAAAAATTTTACTCCCCTGTATCCTATTTGATGATTTTTTCCTCTCAGAGTCAAGTAGACACTTAATGTATGCGTTTAATATCAACCGATTTGTACTCCTCGTTTTTAATTGGAAGGAAAGTAAAGCCCCTAATCTCGCTTTTTTAATTACAGTTTTTTGGGGAAAAACATTTCTATTCTTTTCCCCTGAGCTTGTTTTTACCTATTTCGCTATTTTCCTCCCTGTTTCCTTTTTGACTTCCTATTACCTTTACCCAAAAATTATTTTCAAAAATCCTTAAAGGGCCATCAACGGTTTAATTTTTTAAAATTTTTTAAATTAATTTCCTGCCTCGCATTTTAAAAAAGCATCAATTATCAGAAACTTTTAGTCCCTTTTAACTTATATCGAATCTTCCTCAGTCTTCTCTCAAAGGATGATAGTATATTCCTTCAGTGCTTTCTTGAGTTCAAGCCCTCTCTGTGGGGCCAAACTGGGGGAAAAATACTTATTAATGAGGATTCTGTGTCAGTGCCGTAACGTCATACCTGGGCTATTTTAAGTCGTTTATGACTCTGGGATTCTTTTTTAAGATTCGTTAAAGTTGTCCTCAGGTTTTGAGGCCTTAAAATCCGCTGCTCACGTTACTCTACTGGTGTGAGCCTCTGGCGATATGTTCGTTGTGAGGGTCACTCCAAGGTGCTTCTTCATCGATTTTTGCATATTCTCTATTCCAACCCTTTACTTCCTCTTTAGTCTTGTTTTTTCCTCCATTATTTGCATTGTTCAACTATTTTCTCAACTTGTCCAATTCCTCGTAGAGTAAATATTCGATTGTTCTTATTTTTCCGTTTAGTTACAGATTTCCTACGAGCATATGTACACATATATTGATGGATTCTCTTGCAGAACATTTACAAAAATTGAAAACATGGGAACAGTAATTCTAACACTGATCTTTGGGATACCCCCATTTTTAACACCAATCCCGAGGTCTCATCTCATAGTCAGTTTATACCCTTAACCTTTAAGTGTTTTTTCTACTGGGGAGCTTTATCTTGTCACTGCCGACTTCTACAAATAGTTTGTGCATCATACGCTGGTAGTTGCCTTTGTCAATTTTTTTTTCAGTCCAGGAATATGCAGTGCATTCATCTCTTTCCATTTACTGAATTATTTGACCCTAATATAGGTCTGTTTCACAGATTTTCTTTTCTTAAGGTTGGATTTTAGTATTCATGTGTCGGACAACTCTTGTGATATTTTCAAGACTTTCTGCCGTATATTCTCATTCACTTTTATTATCTTAACAATGCAAGATAAGCCACGGGGGGTGGAAATCTTTAGCTAAAGTATTTTCACACTTCTCAGTGCGTCTTCTGTTGCTGCGTTTGCAACATTGCATAGCTCCTGATGACGCAATGAGAGGTGTGAAAGTACTCGAGCTAAAAATTTCCACCCCCGGTGGCTTCTCTTGCATATATATATACATATATATATATATATATATATATATATATATATATATATATATATAATATAATATATAATATATATATATATATATAACAAAAGATGGGTGGTAGGGGAAGTGGAATATTCAAACGGCTTCAGGAAGAAATCCAAATTTTTTCCTTGAAGCCTTTTTATCCACTTCTCCGAGGCTATGGGTCCCACAATTTACACCAGAGGTGGACCCCATCCTATATATATATATATATAATATATATATATATATATATATATATATATATATATATATATATATATATATATATATATAAATATATAAAATTTAATAATATATATATATATATATATATATATAATATATATATATATATATATATGTAATATATATATATATAATATATAAATATATATATATATAATATATATATATATATATATATATATAATATATATATATATATATAGTATATATATATAATGTCGTGCCGAATAGGCAGAACTTGCGATCTTGGCTTAAATAGCAACGCTCATCTTGCCATATAAGACAAGCGAAAATTTGTGTATGCAATAATTTCGCCAAAATCATTCTGAACCTAACGAAAAAATATATATTTCACTGTGTTTGTTTAGTATTAAATTGTTGCAAACAAATCTAAAATATATTTAGTTGGGTTAGGCTAAAATAAATTGTTCTTGTTATAATAATGTTAGGTAAGTTTTTCTAAAGATTCTTTTGGAGGAAAATAAAAATTTTTTACATTAAGAATAACGAAAAAAAATATATTTAAACGTATAAGAGAAAATTTTACAAAGGACTTAATTTTAAAGGAGTTCTTGCTAATTGACCAGTTTTACATATTCGGCATGACATATACACACACCCACACACACTTTAAAAATAATATATATATATATATATATATATATATAAAATATAAAATATATATAATATATATATATATATATATATTTTATATATATATATATATATATATAATATATATAATATATAAAATATATATATATATATATATATATATATATATATATTTTATATATATATATATATATATATATATATATATATATTATAGGGGAGTACCACCTCTAGAACTGTTATGGGGACCCTCATCCTCAGAGAAAAGAATAAACTTGCTTCAGGGAAAACTCAAGGTTCCCCCCTGAAGCTGTTTGAAATTTTCTCCTACCACCCCCTATAAATTCTACACATGCTTTATTTAAAAACAAGATACATTGAAAAAATACTTTGACAAAAATACAATATGGAGTAAAACAACATAGATAACATCTCAGAGCTACATCTCGGATACTTCGTCCAGCTCCCCAGCAGTGGGCCACGTTCCCAGAATGCTGCAGGCATTCAATCTCTGCATCGCGACACTAAGTCTCTGAAAGAGGAAGCTGGTCGCCCTGTGGTCCTTGATTTCTATGATGAGCTTTTCACCCAGCTCTTTGAGGAACTTTAGAGCACACTTGCCCACTTTAAGTTATAGCAAGGGGGAAGGTCTTCATATTTGCGGGTCTTCTGGGCCTCCCTGTGGCTGGCAGTTCTACCCCCTTTATCTACGGAGTATGGCAAGTAGGTGTCTGCCAATGTGGCAGCACAGGTGTAGTCCCAGGTAATCTGCTTTCCACCCTTCCAAGGTAGCATAGTGGCTCAAACAGGACGCTTTTGACTTCCGTCAGACATCTGCACTTGGGGTTCCCGTTGAGCTGGGCAGCTGGCTGTGGCGAGGCTTCTCTTTATGATATCATTGACCTACTCATGTCTGGCATACTTCCCTTCTGATGTGTGACACACGAGACCATGAAGTCAGAATTGATCAGCCGTCGCCCTGCCGCAAATGCACCTATGTTCGGTGAGGATGGAGGTGGCTAGGCGAAGTGCAACACCAATCCGAATGGCCTGTGGGTCGAGTCGAGTGCCCAGGGAGGAATTGGGAACAGCTAGAAGGAAATCTCCTGAGTGTGGTGCCTTCACCTCTAGGAGACGAACTTTGTCCTTTCCTGAAGCGTTGGTGAGCATTGTGTTGGCGATTTTTTTCCATGGTCGGTTTGTCCCAGTGGGACTGTTTGTGCTCTTTGGAAGGAGCTGGTCTTCTGGAGGAGTCTGCAAGGGTGTCCCACCGCATCGCTGCTTCACATCTCTCAAGCGTTCGGGGACGATCTTCCTGACTAATGCACTGGGAGCCAAATACGAAGACAAAAAAGCAGGTAAAGCAACATGCGTAGCTTTGCGCACCCCTATACCTCTCAGTCGCACTGGGAGGGTTCCCTGATCCCATTGCCGATCCTCTAGTGACAGGTTCAGTGCCTTCTTAAGGTTGATCTCAATTGTGCGTCATATTCATCGAGTGTTGGGTTGTCGAAAAGGGTGCACACTTCAGGAAGTGAGTCTTGGCATAGTAAGACACCTTGTAAGGAGATACAGAGCATCATGGGCATCAAGATCGCTTAATCCCTCCTCCATTCTCATCAGGTCATTCAATTTGTCCTTGAGGACAGTGTCAATGGAGTGATAGTAGAGACTTCCGGGAGGATTCTTCGCAAGGCATTGATCATTTCCTGGTTCGCTGTGATGATGTCACACTTGGATGGATTGAGGATGAGTTCCAAGTCTTCTCCCTGTGTTTTCACTAGTTGTAGGTCCTCTAACAGGGACTCTTCAGTACCTGCCAGAGTGCCATCATCCAGGTACCACATGTTGAGCTCGCTGCCAAGCAGAAGAGAAGTGGAGCGAGTGGTTCACCCTGTTGAACACCCTCTGATGAGAGAATTTCATGTTCTCCAAACAATTCAAATAATCCTGTTACTCTGTACTTTTTTCCCTGGGATATTTTTTCAACTGCAACATTTTTTTCTGCTTTCACTGTTTGTTACCAGGTTATGGATTAATCTTTGGCAGGACAGAGCATTAATGGCCTTCCTACTGTTTAAGATTAATCAGCCTAATTACAATCCCTTTCTCTAAGGTATAATTTCTTTGTTCAACACAAAATGCCTGTTTGTAAGAGGCAGGATTTGGCATCGCTAAGTCCCTAAAGACGTTCCTTAATGATCCCCACGTGTCGTCCTAATTATGTTTTGCATAAATGTACAAGGTATCATTAAAGTTTCAGTGTTTCCTGTTTCTCCACTTATATATATATATAATATATATATATATATATAATATATATAATATATATATATATTTTATATATATATATATATATAATATATATATATATATATATATATGCAAAACAACCACTCTGAAAGAATAGAGAAATTCCAAGCGCTTTCGTGACTACTCACATTATCAAGGAACTATGAAAGTGAAGCATCCAAGGAAGCTATAAAGGGGTCCGGCCAGCACCTCACTATCAGATCCCACAACGGTTAAACACGTGACGCGCGCCGACCCAACTTGGATAGGTCCTTTGCACAACTCACCCCCAAGCTATTTATTTGTCCAGTGTATTATTAAATTCTTCCCAAAATTCTATTAATTATAAATGGATCTAATTTATATAAACCAAAGGAAATATTCATATTATTGTCAAAACTGCTTTTTATGAAACAGATTTCAATTATATTCCTGTCGACCATGGACTTGCTTGATACTACTTTCTCAACTTTTTTAAA
>NC_069421.1:6201708-6211708 GCF_026875155.1 Cherax quadricarinatus
CAAAAAAAATAAAACATTAAAGGACACGAAGAACTAAAGTTCACCAGAGAGAAAGAGAGAGAGAGAGAGAGAGAGAGAAGCTGATGTAGGTAACAGCGCATAGCTTGTTAATAAAGTTAGGAATCCTTAACCCTGTGTAAAAAAAAAAAAAAATGAAAGAGAAATAGAGAGATGAAAAACTGGTTAAAACACGAAATTTGTAATACCTCAACAAAATTCTCACTCGCCTAGATTATGAGTTAAATAACATTAGCTTAATTTAGGTTTGGTTTTTATCGGGTTAGGTTTTTATTTCCTTCCCCCCCCCAAAAAAAAAAATCTCCATAGGCCCTAAATATAAATATTTTCCTCGCTCAATGCAATTTGTTATATTGTAGAATTTACACACTAAAAAACTGACAGGTAAATTAAATATTAACTAAATTCGTTTAGCTGATCCGTGGATTTAGAAGGTGAATTATAGTTTGCAGTCTATAATAATAAGTGAACTTTGCAACGAATGCAGCATTCATCGTTATTTTGTGCCAAATTTGTTAAAAAATGTGAAGGTTTTAGATAATATTAAATTTGATAAATAAGAAACTTGTGCAACACTTGTGCAACACTTGTACAACACTTGTGCAACATTTGTGCAACACTTGGGTATCTTTATTGTGGGAATGCTTCGTCACACAGTGGCTTCTTTGGTCCGGTGCAGAAAAGGGGGAATATTAGGAGGTGTTTAAGGTAATCAGTCCCTCAGTCTGGAGTTTGTGTTCAGTCCATCAGTCTTAACGGACTGAACACATCGACTCTAGACTGGGGGACTGATTACCTCAAACTCCTCCTCCTCATCTTCCCCTTTTCTCTGCATTGGACCAAAGAAGCCAGTGTGTGGTGAAACGTTTCCAGATTAAAGATGCCCATGTGTTGCACAAGTGTTGCAGAAGTGTTGTGCAAGTGTTGTACAAGTGTTGCAAAAGTGTTGCAAAAGTGTTGTACAAGTGCTGCAAAAGTGTTGCACAAGTGTTTAACAAGTGTTGCAAAAGTGTTGCACAAGTGTTGCACAAGTGTCGCAAAAGTGTCTCATTTATCAACCTGTCGGTTTTGTAAGCCATTTATCCAAAATATTAAATTTATCTGTCAGTTTTTTAGTGTGTAAATTCTGCAAGGAAAAATGTTCATATTTAGGACCTATGGGGAAAAATATATATTTTTAGAGAGTAGAAACAAAGTACCCCAAGCAAACCTAACCTAACCTAATATATTTAACTCAAAATCTAGATGAAGTTCCGTTGGATTGGGTGAGGATTTTGTTAAGGTATTATAAAAAAAAAATTATTCCCTGAGGCACGAAATGTAAATGTTTAAATGTAAATTGCTTAAATATAGGTGTTAACATCTCTTTTACTGTTGGAGAATTTACATAACTTATTTTCCGAGCAACTATGGGACATATTTTCCAAAAAAATATGAAAACGTAAAATAACAGCAGCAACAACAACAAAAGCATTAGCAGAAAGAACAACAAAACCAACAACACTAACAGGAACGACATAAGTAACAATAAAATAGATCAACTAATAATAATAATAATAACAACAACAAAAATAATAATAATAATAATAATAATAATAATAATAATAATAATAATAATAATAATAATAATAATAATAATAATAATAATAAAATAATAATAATAATAATAATAATAATAAATAATAATTAATAATAATAATAATAATAATAATAATAATAATAATAATAATAATAATAATAATAATAATAAAGTGAAGCATATCACTTGCGAGACATTGTTCAAACAGCCTCCGTTTCAGGGAGGTTGCATACTAAATAAGTTGCGAATGGAAGCTAACGATCTACTGACAGGACTCGAAACTGAAAGCCCCTTCTGTTGAGAGACCTCACAACCATCTAGAATCTGAAGTGCAGTTTGTGTCTCTGTGGTCTAGAGAACATGTGAATTAGAGACCAGAGTGCCGAGATAATCATTTGAGGAGAGTTTCAACACCTTATGACAAACTAACTCTCCATCGTGAGAGACTTTTTTTTACACACAGATTGTTCCACCTCTTTTTTTTCTCTTCACTTAGTAAAGTCTCTGAGATGGATTTATGCTCATTCTCTTGGTCCTCTCGTCCTCTTAGTCTCTCTTTAGGACTCTTAATGCCTCTCGTCCTCTTCCTCCCTCTCCTCTTCTTCAAGGTCTTCCGTCGCATCCACACTTATTGACACTCGCGCAATATTATCACATATATTGGTGGCTTCAGTGGAGTGTTTGCTCTCTCGTGCTGCACTGGAAGGAGAGAGGGAGGTAGGACAAGAGGAAGGGAAGGAGGATGGAGGAACGAAGGGAAGGGAACAGGAGAAGGAAGGGAAGGAGCAGGAGAAGGAAGGGAAGGAAACAGGAGAAGGAAGGGAAGCGAACAGGAGAAGGAAGGGAAGTAACCTAGCTTAACCTAACCACAAACAGGATACATCACCAACAAAACACCATCAACACCTACAGCACACCATCACCACCAACAACAAAGCATCACTACCAACAACAAAGCATCACTACCAACAACAAAGCATCACTACCAACAACACACCATCAACAACAAAACACACCATCACCAACAACACACCATCACCTCCATCAACAACACAACATCATAACCAACAAAACACCCTCACAACCAACAACAACACAACACCATAACCACCAAGAAAACAACATCACCACCAACAACACACCATAACTACCTACAACATTCCATCACTTACACCACACCATCACCAACAACAAAACACCATCACTACCTACAACAAACCATCACCTCCATCACTTACACCACACAATCAGCACCAACAACAGCACAACACCGCTCACAAGACGTGTGGCAAAATACTCAGGTAAGTCTGGGGAGAAACGAGGTCTTTACAACCTTCATTAAATCACTAATTAAATCGTGGCTTAGAGACCCCAAGCTCTGGCTTTCGTGCTAGTGTTTTGCTACCGACGGTTCTGCCAACACAAGCGCCTCCTGGTGGGAAGAAGCTTCTTCACACCAGTGATAATCGCTTATGTGACTTTCTCACATAATTGTACATATTAATCAATTAGCTTGACGCTACAAATTTCTTTCCTGAGAATCAAATTACTAGACTACAGAAACGAAATGTTATACCCTCGTTTGGGTCGTGAAAGAGTGAAAATGAGAGAGAACTGGAAATGCGCCATGGAAGAGGATAGGGAAAGAGACAAAAGGAAGGGGAGGGAAGGGAAGGGGAGGGAAGGGAAGGGAAGGGAAGGTGAGGTTGGAAATGGATAGAGAACGATGGAGTGATGCAAAATAGAGGAGGAAAGAGAGGTAGGAGGGTTCAGATGAGAGAGACTAGCAGAGATAGGATGGATAAATGTGAGATAGATGAAATGAAAGTAGAAGTGATGCACTGGGAATGGATGGAAAAGAGTGGGAAAGAAGGCGATGAAGGGAGTGTGGGAAGGAATAGGATGAGAGAAGGTGGGGAAGGCTAAGCTGTGGAACGGTGAAAATGAATAGGGTGAGAAAGAGTGTGAGCGATATGGTGGGAGATGAATGAAATTGGATAAAAGTGGGAAGAAATAACTTTAGTTTGTGTGAGAACGATTTAAGCAAGAGAGAGAGAGAGAGAGAGAGAGAGAGAGAGAGAGAGAGAGAGGAGAGAGAGAGAGAGAGAGAGAGAGAAGAGAGAGAGAGAGAAAGAAAGAGAGAGAGAGAGAGAATGTGAGGAGGAATTAGGAGAGAGAGAGAGGTAAGGTAAGAATAAATTGTGAGAAAGTGGGAATTATGACGAGGATGAGAAGAATTCAGTGTAAAAAGGTATAAAGAATGCAGTGAGAGACGGCAGGGAGAAAAGGTAAAAACAACGCAGGTAGAAGGAACCGGGAAGAGGAGGTGGGTGAAGCAAGCGGAAATAAAGATGTGATTGGACAGGGAAGAAGACCAGAAGTGAAGAATCAATTAGAAATAAACGAACAATCGTTTATTTCTAATTTCTAATATATATATATATAATATATATATATATATATATATATATATATATATATTATATATTATATATATATATATATATATAATTTTAATACAGTGGTCCCTCGTTGTTCGTAATTAATCCGTTCCTGGAGCCGTTACTATAAACGAAATTTACGATTTACGAATCAATTTTCCCCATAAGAAATAATGTTAATACAATTAATCCGTTCCTGAAACCCAGAAGTATTAAAACAAAAATTTTTTTAACATGAAATATGCATGTAGTACATAAACAATACAATGGGAAATGATGAATGAAACATTAACAGCATAACACTTACCTTTATTGGAGATTCTTCTTAGTGTATGGGAGACTGGAGGAGGAGAGAGAGTGGATTGTTTACAGTTTGGAAGGGGAATCCCCTTCCAGCAACACCTCAGGTACCATTTGCTTTTCTGGGGTTGCTTCTCTTCTCTGTTTCTTAATGCCACTAGGACCACCTTGAGAGTCACTGGAGTCCTGTCTTACAAAATAACTGTGGAGAGAGCTCTGTTTCTGGCGTCTCTTTAACATTTCCCTAAAATGGCCCAAGACTTTGTCACTGTACATGTTGCCAACCTGGCTTGCAGCAACCTTGTTAGGGTGATTTTTTCTCCTTTAAAGCTTTCCATCTTACCCCACATAGTAAAAATCTCTTTAATTTCTGAAGAAGGCACCTTCTTCCATCTCTCTTCCTCCTCTGCAGCAAGATTCTGAGCTGCGATGTGTTGCTCTTCCTGCTGAAGCTCTTGCAGCTCCTCAGTGGTGAGCTCTTCATTGTGGTCTTCCACCAATTCTTCCACATCCTCCAAACTCACATCCAACCCCATGGAACTCCCAGTGCCACAATTGATTTTACAACAGACATAGGCTCATTAGGGTCAGTCCCAAATTCTTAAAAAATCCCTCTTGTCGACACAATCTGGCCACAGTTTTCTCCAGGCAGAGTTCAAAGTCCTGGTAGTCACTCCCTCCCAAGCCATACCTATAAGGGTTATGCAGTGGAGGATGCTGAAGTGTTCTCTCCAAAATTCCCTTAGGGTCAAGTGAGTGTCTGTGGTCACAGTCAAGCACCTGTGAAACATTGCTTTTGTGTAGAGTTTTTTAAAGTTTGCAATAACCTGCTGGTCCATGGATTGGAGGAGAGGAGTGGTATTCGGGAGCAAGAACTTTACTGTGATGAACCCAAACTCCTCGAAAATTAGGTCATCCAAGTTTGGAGGATGAGCAGGTGCATTGTCCATTACTAGCAGGCACTTGAGATCCAATTTCTTTTCCTTCACACTAGGGCCAAACACTTCATTGAGCCACTCGACGAAAATTTCCCTCGTGACCCATGCCTTACTATTAGATTTGCAAAACACACACAATTTACTCTTCATAACATTGTTTTTCCTGAACACTCTGGGATTTTCAGAATGGTACACTAGTAATGGCTTCACTTTGAAATCCCCAATAGCATTAGCACAGAACTTTAGCATCAGCCTGTCTTTCATAGGCTTGTGTCCTGGCATTGCCTTTTCCTCTTGTGTAATGAAGGTCCTCTTTGGCATTTTCTTCCAAAAGAGGCCTGTTTCGTCACAATTGAACACTTGTTCAGGTTCAGTCCTTCAGCCTCTATGTACTCCTGGAATTCATGCACATATTTTTCAGCCGCCTTGTGGTCCGAACTGGCAGCCTCACCATGCCTTACCACACTGTGTATGCCAGTACGGTTCTTAAATCTCTCAAACCAGCCTTTGCTGGCCTTAAATTCACTCGCTTCACCACTATTTGCAGGCAATTTCTTTACCGAATCTTCATGGAACTGCCTAGCCTTTTCACAAATAAACGAAGTCATAAGAGTATCTCCTGCTAATTGTTTCTCATTTATCCACACCAATAATAACTTCTCAACCTCTTCCAGTACTGGTGATCTCATTTTTGTCAGCATAGTTACTCCATTTGCAACAACAGCATCCTTTATTTCATTTGTCTTGGCCACTATGGAACATAAGGTTGTGTAGGGTTTCTTATACATCCTGGACAGTTCGGCCACACTTGTACCACTTTCATATTGTTCAATGATGGTTTTCTTAAATTCAATCGTATTTCTCACCTTCTTTACCACAGGCTTGGCACTAGGAGCTTTCTTTGGAGTAATGGTAGCTTATTTAGTACTTGCAAGCACTAAAATAAATTGAATATTATGAAATATTTCGCTGGAGCACGTGAGAGGACCTTCGCTCACTGGTAAACAATGCCAGACTGGCTGCCGCCCTGGCTCACGCCGTGGGTACGCGTCCCGGACGAACTACGACTCGCAAGTCAACCTATGAAAAGCGAGTCCATGTTTATACGAAAATACCTCTATGATTGGCGAATTTTACGATTGTCGGGAACTACGAAAGCGGGGCCCCATGTATTATTTATATTTTTAAAATATATATATATTATATATATATATTATATATATATATATTTTATATTTTATATATATTTATATTTTGATCAGTGGCTGAGTGGCAAAGGTGATGTATTTTGTGTTGTCTCACAAAAGCGGTACACTTTTCGTAGGTAGAGTCCTGGCCTGCCGCAGTTTGGAAAAAGGGAATTAAAATCACTTGTTTCGTGATTTCATTGCTATACAGACTGCTTGTTGAGGCGGGAATTCAAACAGGAGGAGGCTGCAATATATATATATATATATATATTATATATATATATATATATATATATTTTATATATATATATTTATATATATTTTATATATATATATATATTATATATATATAGTGGAACCTCTGGTTACGAACGCTTCCGAACACGAGCAAATCGGTTCATGACCAAAAAATACGCCAAATTTTTGCATTTGGTCACGAACACATAATTGGGTGCCGAGCAAACACAGCCGCGCCAATTTTCCCCACTTCCTGTTGTTTGTGTACACCTAACAAAGACCCTCGCCTTGTAGTCGGTCTCGGTATGTTTTTTCTCTGTTATTAAAGGTTTTATCTCTATTAAACTGTGCATTTTTTTGTATAATTAAGGATTAAACTGTGCATTATTAAACTGTGCATTATTTTGTATAATTAAGGATTTTTCAAACTTCGATTATTTTTTCTGTGCTTATAAACTCTTAAAAAAAAAACTGTTTACAGCGAACGGTTCGTAAGGGTCTAGAACGGACTCGTGCAATGTTAGTTTTCTCTGATGTTCAAGGTTTTCACAGTGTTATTCAAGGTTTTTACATTTAGTTTACTATTACACTGTGCATTCTATGGTATAATTAACAATATTTATGAAAGTTAAGACACTTGTGCAACATCTGGTTATCTTTATTGTAGACGTATCGCCATCCAGTGGTTTTATCAGTACAGATTCTTGGACATAATTGAAAAACGGAAGAGCTATATACAGATGTTGCACAAGTGTCTTAACTTTTATCTTGTCGGTATTGTATACCTGTCTTGCACAACAATATTTATGTACAGTTCGTAGGGGCCTGGAACGAATTAATCGTATTTACATTTAATTCAAAGGAGAAATTATCTTTGGGTCACGACCAAACCGGGTCGCGACCAGGGGATTCCACTGTATATTTTATTATAAAATATTATAAATATATATATATATATATATTATATATATATATATATTATTATATTATATTTATATATATTATATATATTTATATAACATGGCCGATTCCCACCAAGGCAGGGTGGCCCGAAAAAGAAAAACTTTCACCACATTCACTCCATCACTGTCTTGCCAGAAGGGTGCTTTACACTACAGTTTTTAAACGCAACATTAACACCCCTCCTTCAGAGTGCAGGCACTGTACTTCCCATCTCCAAGACTCAAGTCCGGCCTGCCGGTTTCCCTGAATCCCTTCATAAATGTTATTTGCTCACACTCCAACAGCACGTCAAGTATTAAAAACCATTTGTCTCCATTCACTCCTATCAAACACGCTCACGCATGCCTGCTGGAAATCCAAGCCCCTCGCACACAAAACCTTATTTACCCCCTCCCTCCAACCTTTCCTAGGCCGACCCCTACCCCACATTCCTTCCACTACAGACTGATACACTCTTGAAGTCATTCTGTTTCGCTCCATTCTCTCTACATGTCCGAACCACCTCAACAACCCTTCCTCAGCCCTTGGACAACATTTTTGGGTAATCCCGCACCTCCTCCTAACTTCCAAACTACAAAATTCTCTGCATTATATTCACACCACACATTGCCTCAGACATGACATCTCCACTGCCTTCCAGCCTGCTCCTCGCTGCAACATTCATCACATGCTTCACACCCATATAAGAGCGTTGGTAAACTATACTCTCATACATTCCCCTCTTTGCCCCCAAAGGACAAAGTTCTTTGTCTCCACAGACCCCTAAGTGCACCACTCACCCTTTTCCCCTCATCAATTTCTTTGATTCCCCTCATCTTTCATAGACCCATCCGCTGACCACACTCCCAAATATCTGAATACATTCACCTCCTCCATACTCTCTCCCTCCAATCTGATATCCAATCTTTATCACCTAATCTTTTTGGTATCCTCATAATCTTACTTTTTCCCTGTATTCACTTTTAATTTTCTTCTTTTGCCACCCTACCAAATTCATCCACCAATCTCTGCAACTTCTCTTCAGAATCCCAAAGAGCACAATGTCATCGCAAAGAGAAAACTGTGGACAACTCCCACTTTATGTGTGATTCTTTATCTTTTAACTCCACGCCTCTTGCCAAGACCCTGCATTTATTTCTCTTACAACCCCATCTATATATATATTAAATAACCATGGTGACATCACACATCCTTGTCTAAGGCCTACTTTTACTGGGAATTTTTTTCCCCTCTTTCCTACATACTCTAAATTGGCCTCACTATCCTCGAAAAAAAAACTCTTCACTGCTTTCAGTAACCTACCTCATTTAAACACCATACACCTGCAACATCTGCCACATTGCCCCCTATCCACCCTGTCTTTCGCCTTTTCCAAATCCATAAATGCCACAAAGACCTCTTTAGCCTTTTTCTAAATACTGTTCACTTATATGTTTCACTGTAAAAAACCTGGTCCACCCCCCCCTACCTTTCCTAAAGCCTCCTTGTTCATCTGCCTTTCCTATTCTCCGTCTTACTCTAATTCTTTTTAATAATAACTCTACCATACACTTTACCAGGTATACTCAACAGACTTATCCCCCTATAATTTTTGCACTCTCTTTTGTCCCCTTTGCCTTTATCAAAGGAACTATGCATGCTCTTGCCATCCCTAGGTACCTTACCCCCTTCCATACATTTATTAAATAATTGCAAACCCAAACCCCCTCCAAAACTAATCCCCCACCTGCTTTTAACATTTCTTTCTTTATCCCATCAATCCCCGGGTGCCTTACCCCCTTTCATTTTACCTACTGCCTCACGAACTTCCCCCACACTCACAACTGGCTTTCCCCACTCCTACAAGATGTTTTTCCTCCCTTTCCCTATACACGAAATCACAGCTTCCCTATCTTCATCAACATTTAACAATTCTCAAAATATTCCTCCATCTTCCCCAATACCTCTAACTCTCCATTTAATAAAATCTCCTCTCCTATTTTTAACTGACAAATCCATTTTTTTCTCTAGACTTTCTTAACTTTTAAACTCACTCCAAAACTTTTTCTATTATATTTATTTTATATAATATATTATATATATATAATATATTATATATTATATATAATTTTTTATAATTTATATATATATGTCGTGCCGAGTAGTAAAACTGGCCAATTAGCAAGAACTCATTTAAAATTAAGTCCTTCAAAAATTTTCTCTTATACGTTTAAAGATATATTTTTTTCATCATGGAGCTCCACTTTGTGATCATCCTCAGGCTGCAGAAGCAAATTTTGACTTCCATGTATCCTATTTATGATGATTTTTTCCTCTCAGAGTCTAAGTAGACAC
>NC_069421.1:6216708-6222808 GCF_026875155.1 Cherax quadricarinatus
TGCCAGAGGGGCTCCTTACACTACATTATGAAGATGAAAGTTAAGACACATGTGCAACATCTGGTTAACTTTATTGTAGACGTATCACCATCCAGTGGCTTTATCAATACAGATTCTAGGACATAATTAGAAAACAGTAGAACTATATACAAAAGATGAGGTAATCAGTCCCTCAGCCTTGGAGTTGGTGTTGAGAGCACCGTGGTTGTAGTGTTTCTGCAGCAAAGGCATGGAGACTGGCCAGTCTCCATGCGTTGGTATAATTATAATTTCATACATTCCCTTCTTTGCTTCCATGGACAAAGTTCTTTGTCTCATGCCGTCATATTATATATATATATATATATATATATATATATATATTTATATATATATATATATATATTTTATATTATAATTATATATATATATATATGACGATTTTTTGCTAATGCTTTAACTAAACATGAATGAATACTGAAAGCAATGTTCATTATAATATCTTAGCTGGCCTTAGAGTTTTTGTCACGTTCAGTTCTGTAAGGTTACGCAGTACGTTTTCTCCCTTTATTTTGATATTCAATATATCAGATTTGTTTTCCGTTTCCCATTATTTCTGCAAATGGTCAGCTTTCCTCTGGACAAAATTATTCAAATGTTGTATTTAGCTCATCGACACCACGTTCAAAATTTTGTAAAGTGTGTGTGTGTGTGTGTGTGTGTGTACTCACCTAGTTGTACTCACCTAGTTGAGGTTGCGGGGGTCGAGTCCGAGCTCCTGGCCCCGCCTCTTCACTGATCGCTACTAGGTCACTCTCCCTGAGCCGTGAGCTTTATCATACCTCTGCTTAAAGCTATGTATGGATCCTGCCTCCACTACATCGCTTCCCAAACTATTCCACTTACTGACTACTCTGTGGCTGAAGAAATACTTCCTAACATCCCTGTGATTCATCTGTGTCTTTAGCTTCCTGTCTTTGTCCACCTTGTCAATTCCTCTCAGTATTTTGTATGTCGTTATCATGTCCCCCCTATCTCTCCTGTCCTCCAGTGTCGTCAGGTTGATTTCCCTTAACCTCTCCTCGTAGGACATACCTCTTAGCTCTGGGACTAGTCTTGTTGCAAACCTTTGCACTTTCTCTAGTTTCTTTACGTGCTTGGCTAGGTGTGGGTTCCAAACTGGTGCCGCATACTCCAATATGGGCCTAAAGTATACGGTGTACAGGGTCCTGAACGATTCCTTATTAAGATGTCGGAATGCTGTTCTGAGGTTTGCTAGGCGCCCATATGCTGCAGCAGTTATTTGGTTGATGTGCGCTTCAGGAGATGTGCCTGTGTGTGTGTGTGTGTGTGTGTGTGTGTGTGTGTGTGTGTGTGTGTGTGTGTGTGTGTGTGTGTGTGTGTGTGTGTGTTTGTATGTATTTGTGAGTGTGTGTGTGTGTGTGTGTGTGTGTTGTGAGTGTGTGTGTGTGTGTGTGTGTGTGTGTGTGTGTATGTGTGTGTGTGTGTTTGTATGTATTTGTGTGTGTGTGTGTATGTGTGTGTGTGTGTTTGTATGTATTTGTGTGTGTGTGTGTACTCACCTAGTTGTACTCACCTAGTTGAGGTTGCAGGGGTCGAGTCCAAGCTCCTGGCCCCGCCTCTTCACTGGGTCGCTACTAGGTCACTCTCCCTGAACCATGAGCTTTATCGTACCTCTGCTTAAAGCTATGTATGGATCCTGACTCCACTACATCGCTTCCCAAACTATTCCACTTCCTGACTACTCTGTGGCTGAAGAAATACTTCCTAACATCCCTTTGATTCATCGGTGTCTTCAACTTCCAACTGTGTCCCCTTGTTACTGTGTCCAGTCTCGGAACATCCTGTCTTTGTCCACCTTGTCAATTCTCTCAGTATTTTGTAAGTCGTTATCATGTCCCCCCCTATCTCTCCTGTCCTCCAGTGTCGTCAGGTTGATTTCCCTTAACCTCTCCTCATAGGACAACCTCTTAGCTCTGGGACTAGTCTTGTTTGCAAACCTTTGCACTTTCTCTAGTTTCTTTACATGCTTGGCTAGGTGTGGGTTCCAAACTGGTGCCGCATACTCCAATATGGGCCTAACGTACACAGTGTACAGGGTCCTGAACGATTCCTTATTAAGATGTCGGAATGCTGTTCTAAGGTTTGCCAGGCGCCCATATGCTGCAGCAGTTATTTGGTTGATGTGCGCTTCAGGAGATGTGCTTGGTGTTATACTCACCCCAAGATCTTTTTCCTTGAGTGATGTTTGTAGTCTCTGACCCCCTAGACTGTACTCCATCTGCGGTCTTCTTTGCCCTTCCCCAATCCTCATGACTTTGCACTTGGTGGGATTGAACTCCAGGAGCCAGTTGCTGGACCAGGTCTGCAGCCTGTCCAGATCCCTTTGTATTTCTGCCTGGTCTTCGATCGAATGAACTCTTCTCATCAACTTCACGTCATCTGCAAACAGGGACACCTCAGAGTCTATTCCTTCCGTCATGTCGTTCACAAATACCAGAAACAGCACTGGTCTTAGGACTGACCCCTGTGGGACCCCGCTGGTCACAGGCGCCCACTCTGACACCTCACCTCGTGTGTGTGTGTGTGTGTGTGTGTGTGTGTGTGTGTGTGTGTGTGTGTGTGTGTGTGTGTGTGTGTGTGTGTGTGTGTGTGTGTGTGTGTGTGTGTGTGTGTGTTGGAGTGTGATCGTCTGTGTGCACATACGTGTACGTATGTGAATATAATGCTTTTATTTGACAGATTTATTAAAACATTGCCCCATATAAATTTTTCTCATTAAACTGAACATTAAGGAATAATGGCATTTAAAATGTTAATTACATTTTGTATGTGAATGTGAATGATGCATGTGGGCTAATAGTCAATAAATATATTGTAATATATGCAAATGCATTTAATTGTCAAAATAAATACAATAAAAATTAATTCCTCTCGAAGCAATGGTTCATGTAATTACCAAGAGAATAATATTTGTTAGTTACCTTTTCATTTCTTTAAATTTAATAGGCACTGTTTTGCGTGATTATATTTTATAATAATTATAACGACTTTTTACTATTGGTATAATATATATATATATATATATATAATAAAATATATATATATATATATATTATATATATATATATATATATATATAATATATATTTATATTATATATATTATATATATATATGTCGTGCCGAATAGGTAAAACTTGAGATTTTTGCTTAAATAGCAACGCTCTTCTTGCCGAATAAGGCAAAGGAAAATTTTCAATAATATGCAATAATTTCGCAAAAATCATTCTGAACCTAACGAAAAAATATATTTCATTGTGTTTGTTTATTATTAAATTATTGTAAACTTATCTAAAGTATAATTAGTTGGATTAGGCTAAATAAAATTTCCCTTATTATAATAAGCTTAGGTAAGTTTTCTTCTTATTTTTTACATTAACTTAAGTGCAAAATCATGTCTTCAAACGTATAAGACAAAATTTTAGAAATGACACACACACACACACACCCACACACACCCCACACAAACCAAAACACACACACAACACAACCCCAAAAACACCACCACACACACCACACCCACACATTTTGTATATATGTGGGAAACGGCCGACTTGTTGAAAAAAAAAAAAAAAAATATATATATATATATAAATAGTACCACCTCTATGGCTGGAATAGGGACCCTCATCCTCAGAGAAGACAATAAACGTACCTCAGGGAAAACTCAAGGTTCTCCCCAGAGGTGTTTGAATATTTTCTTCTCCTACCACCCCCTATATTTGATATTCTATGTGAACATTTATTAATAAACAGAATACATTTACAGAAAAACATAAACATGAATACAATGGCATAATATATCAAAGATCATGAATTTCCTCCAGCTCCTCCGAGGCTGTATATATATTTAATAATAGTAATCAGGCGATATCACAATATTCAGAACAACCACTGTGAAAGAATAGCGAAATTCCAATTGCTTTCGCAACTTCTCACATTATCAGGGAACTACAAGAACAAAACATCAACTGGAAGGCACCTAAGGGAAAGACTACACCTCACAGTCACGTCACAACACTCGACTCTGTGAAACACAACTGATATTGTTCCCAAGCATTATATATATATATACATATATATATTATATATATATATATATATATATATATTTTATATATATATATATATATATATATATAAATATATGTTATTTATATATATATATTATATATATATTATATATATATATATATATATATATATATATATATATAATATATATATATATTATATATGCAATAAGATCACAGTAAACAGGTGATTTAAGAATATGCAAAACAACCACTCTGAAAAAATAGAGAAATTTCCAAGCGCTTTCGTGACTACTCAATTATCAAGGAACTATGAAAGTAAAGCATCCAAGGAAGCTATATAAGGGTCTGGCCAGCACCTCACTATCAGATCCCACAACGGTTAAACACCTGACGCGCGCCGACCCAAATTTTTGGATAGGTCCTTTGCACAACTCACCCACAAAACTATTCTACCCAAGAAAATTTAAAATATTTATTTGTCCAGTGTATTATTAAATTCTTCCCAAATTCTATTAATTATAAATGGATCTAATTTATATAAACCAAAGGAAATATTCATATTATTGTCAAAACTGCTTTTTATGAAACAAGATTCAATTATATTCCGTCGACCATGGACTTGCTTGATACTACTTTCTCAACTTTTGAAAATCAATTGGATGGTCAAAAAACTCTTACATAAATAAATAGAGCATTGGAATCTTGTCCAGTTCTAATGCTATATTTATGTTGTTTTAATCTTAGTTCGAGATTTTATTTTTACCAGTTTGACCGTAATAAACTTTATCGCAAATTTTACAAGGAATCTTATAGACACATCCATCAGCATTTTGGGGGGAATTCTTTATCAAAAATTTTTTTTACTGTATCAAGATTTTTGAATACAACTTTAATATTAAAAGTCTTAAGAAGAGAAGGCATATCAACCAAGTTTTCATGGTAAGGGAGAACCAACATATTTTTAGTTGAATAAGGCTGGTTGTCCCTTTTTGAATTGTAAAAAGTATTTCTAGCAACTTTAAAAGATTTATCAATTACATTTCTTGGGTATTTTAAATCATTACCTATTTCATAAATTTTGGATATTTCCTTATCTATGAACTCAGGACTACAAATTCGTAAAGCTCTCAAAAACATTGATGAGAAAACAGACAGTTTGACTCTATCTTGATGCGAGGAATAATAGTGGACATAGGAACAGTTATTACTAAAGCAGACAAAATAAATGCAATAGTAATTATGAAAGAAAATGATTACCAAGAAAAAATGAATAATCTCTTAGATGATACTGCCATTAAATTACAGTTCGATTATTATTTGTCTGCTTTAAGATTACTATTAAATTAGTGTATACTTACTATCGGATTACTATCAGACTGCTATTAGCCTGCTATTTCCTCGTTCGTCTGTAACATAATGAAAAATAGAAAAGAGACAAGTGAAAAATATCTCGTAGCGTCACTTTCACCACGTAATGTACGTGATGGAGACACCGTTAGCGATCCCTTCGTTCCTATCTCCCTCTTCGGTTGAACACTTTTGCTTCCCACTCCATGAGTTTTCCCACCTCTCTTTCTCATTCCCCCTCTACCCAATAAATCATTTCCCCCTTCTTTCCCTTCCCCACCGCCACCACCAAATTCCATTTCCTGCCCAATCAACGCCCTTCATTCCCTCCCACCAGAAGGGTCCTGATCGGCCCACTAACTTCCACCCAAACACCGAATCCAAAATACTGACCACTAAACATCAACTTCTGTTCCTTCTCTCACTCTCTCTTTTCGCTCGTGTTGTCTCCTCTTCTCTTAACCTTCTCCTCCCATTCTCGTCGTCTCTTCTTCCCCTCACCTCCTCTCATTTTCGTTGTCTCCTCTTCCCCTCACCCCTTTTCCTACCCACGTTATCTCTTCCCTAAAGTACCAAGAGCCCCCAACCTTATTGCCTTTATCTTTCTTTCCCACTAGAGTAGACACCCTCTGCGTCTTTCGCCCAGACACCAAA
>NC_069421.1:6223308-6225808 GCF_026875155.1 Cherax quadricarinatus
AATGTATTCTGTTTTTAAAAAATGTTAACATGAATATCAAATATAGGGGGTGTAGGAGAAGAAAATATTCAAACACCTCTGGGGAGAACCTTGAGTTTTCCCTGAGGTACGTTTATTGTCTTCTCTGAGGATGAGGGTCCCTATTCCAGCCATAGAGGTGGTACTATTTATATATATATATTTTTTTTTTTTTTTTTTTTCAACAAGTCGGCCGTTTCCCACATATATACATATGTGTGTGTGTGTGTGTGTGTGTGTGTGTGTACTCACCTATTTGTACTCACCTATTTGTGGTTGCAGGGGTCGAGTCACAGCTCCTGGCCCCGCCTCTTCGCTGATTGCTACTAGGTCCTCTCTCTCCCTGCCCCATGAGCTCTATCATACCTCGCCTTAAAACTATGTATGGTTCCTGCCTCCACCACATCACTTTCTAGGCTATTCCATGGCCTGACTACTCTATGACTGAAGAAATACTTCCTAACACCCCTTTGATTCATCTGATTTCTTCAACTTCCAATTGTGACCTCTTGTGTCTGTGTCCCATCTCTGGAACATCCCGTCTTTGTCCACCTCGTCTATTCCGCGCAGTATTTTATATGTCGTTATCATGCCCTCCCCTGACCCTCCTGGCCTCCAGTGTCGTCAGGCCGATTTCCCTCAACCTTTCTTCATAGGACAATCCCCGTAGCTCGGGACTAGTCTTGTTGCAAACCTTTGCACTTTCTCTAATTTCTTGACGTGCTTGACTAGGTGTGGATTCCAAACTGGTGCTGCATACTCCAGTATGGGCCTGACGTAGATGGTGTACAGAGTCTTAAACGAATCCTTACTGAGGTATCGGAACGCTATCCGTAGGTTTGCCAGGCGCCCGTATGCTGCAGCAGTTATCTGATTGATGTGCGCCTCAGGAGATATGCTCGGTGTTATACTCACCCCCAGATCTTTTTCCTTTAGTGAGGTTGCAGTCTTTGGCCATCTAAACTATATTGTGTCTGCGGTCTTCTTTGCCCTTCCCCAATCTTCATGACTTTGCATTTGGCAGGGTTAAATTCTAGGAGCCAGTTGCTGGACCAGGTTTTGTAGCCTGTCCAGATCTCTTTGTAGTCCTGCCTGATCCTCGTCCGATTCGATTCTTCTCTTTAAACTTCACATCGTCTGCAAACAAGGACACTTCTGAGTCTATCCCTTCGTTATGTCGTTCACGTATACCAAGAACAGCACAGGTCCTAGGACGACCCCTGTGGAACCCCGCTTGTCACAGGCGCCCACTCTGACACCTCGCCCGGCGTACCATGACTCGTTGTTTCCTCCCTGTCAGATATTCTCTGATCCATTGCAGTGCCTTTCCTTTTTATGTGTGCCTGGTCCTCTAGCTTTTGCAGTAACCTCTTGTGAGGAACTGTGTCGAAAGCCTTCTTGCAGTCCAAAAATACGCAGTCGATCCACCCCTCTCTCTCTTGTCTTACTTCCGTCACCTTGTCATAAAACTTAGTGGGTTTTTGTGACACAGGATTTTCCTTCCCTGAAACCGTGCTGGTTGTCAATTATACACTTGTTTCTTTCCAGGTGCCCCACCACTCTCCTCCTGATGATCTTCTCCATGACCTTGCATACTATACACGTTAGAGATACAGGTCTGTAGTTTAGTGCCTCATGTCTGTCCCCCTTTTTTAAAAAATTGGGACTACATTTGCCTTTTTCCATCCCTCAGGGAGTTGCCCAGTTTCAAATGATGTGTTGAAGATCTTTGTTAATGGCTCACACAATATCTCTGCTCCCTCTTTAAGGACCCATGGAGAGATGTTGTCTGGTCCCACCGCCTTTGAGGTGTCAAGTTCGCATTAGCAGCTTCTTCACCTCCTCCTTGGTTATATGTACCTCATCCAGCACTTGCTGTGTGCCCCCCTTTTTCTGATTTCTTGGAGTCCAAACTGGTTTTCCACTGTAAATACCTCTTTAAATCTTGTGTTGAGCTCCTGACATACCTCTCGGTCGTTTCTTGTGAATTCCCCATCACCCTTCCTCAGTTGATTACCGGGTCCTGACTGTTTTTTTTCCTCCTGATGTGGCGTACAACAGCTTCGGGTCAGTCTTTACTTTTGATGCTATGTCATTTTCATATTGTCTTGAGCCCCCTTTTCTTATCTGTGCATTTTCTTTTTCTGGCTCTTCGGCTGATTTCTTTATTTTCCTGAGTTCTCTGTCTTCTGTACCTTTTCCATTCTCTATTACACCTAGTTTTTGCCTCCCTACACCTTTGGGTGAACCAAGGACTCGTTCTGTTCTTCCTTTATTTCTGTTTCCCTTGGGAACAAACCTCTCCTCTGCCTCCTTGCTTTTGTTGCTCATAGTCCATCATTTCTTGTACTGGTTTTCCTGTCATTTCCCCTCTCCCCACTGAATGTCTTGAAGGAATTTTCCTCATGCCTGAGTAGTTCCCCCTTTTGTAGTTTGGTTTTTCCCAGCCTATTCCTGCTACTCTCTCCACTTGAGCTCAACT
>NC_069421.1:6230808-6241291 GCF_026875155.1 Cherax quadricarinatus
CTATGAGGTATGTCCTACGAGGAGAGGTTAAGGGAAATCAACCTGACGACAACTGGAGGACAGGAGAGATAGGGGGGAACATGTAACCGGCATACAAATTACTAGAGGAATTGACAAGGTGGACAAAGACAGGAAGCTAAGACACAGATGAATTCACAGGGGATGTTAGGAAGTATTTCTTCAGCCACAGAGTAGTCCAGTAAGTGGAATAGTTTGGGAAGCGATGCTAGTGGAGGCGGATCCATTTCATAGCTTTAAGGCAGAGGTATGATCAAGCTCACGGTCAGGGAGAGTGACCTAGTAGCGATCAAGTGAAGAGGCGGGCCAGGAGCTCGGACTCGCCCCCCGCACCTCACTGGTGAGTTACTACTAGGTTATGAAGTACACACACACCCACACACACACACACTTTACAAAATTTGAAACGTGGTGTCGCATGAGCTAAATACAACATTTGGAATAATTTGTCCAGAGGAAAGCTGACCATTTGCAGATAATGGGAAACGAAAACTAATCTGTATATTGAAATATCAAAATAAAGGGAGAAAACGATACTGCGTAACCTTACAGAAATGAACGTGACAAAACTCTAAGGCCAGCTAAGATATTATGAATGGAACATTGCTTTCAGTATTCATTATGTTTTAGTTAAAGCATTAGCAAAAAATGGTTCATATATATACTATATATATATATATATATATATATATATATATACTATATATATATATATATATATATATATATATATATATATATGACGGCATGAGCAAGAACTTTGTCATGGAAGCAAAGAAGGGTGGAATGTATGAAATATAAATTAATAACCAACGCATGGAGATGGCTGTTCCATGCCTTTGCTGCAGAAACACTACAACCACGGTGACTCTCACACCAACTCGATGACAAGGCAGCACTACCGGGGATGATTACCTCATCTTTGGTATATAGTTCTACTGTGTTCTAATTATGTCCTAGAATCTGTATTGATAAAAGCCACTGGATGGTGATTACGTCTAAATAAAGTTAACCAGATGTTGCACATGTGTCTTAACTTTCATCTTCCATAAGGTAGTGCAAGTGAGGCCCCTCTGGCCAAGACGGTTATTGGAGAGAGTTCCGGGGGGTCACGCCCCCGCGCCCGGTCTGTGACCAGGCCTCCTTAGGTCAGTGTCCCAGGATGCGACCCCCACCAGTAGACTAACACCAGGTACCCATTTTACTGATGTGGGAACATAGACAACAGGTGGAAAGAAACACGTCCAATGTTTCTACTCTGGCTGGTCAATTTCAAGAACTCATTGTAAGATGAAGTCTTTTTCTACATTTTTCTCTAATACGTGTAAAGACATTTTTTTCACTTATGTTTATGTAAAACCAATAATTTGGAACCTCTTTAACTAGCGCAATTTGAAAATGATTTAGCCTATCCAACCACATATATTTAGGTAGTTTTGCTAAAAGTAATAAACATGAAATATATTTTTTTCGTTTAGTTCAGAATGCTTTTTTGTGATATTATTGCATATTAAATTTTCCCTTGTCTTATTCGGCAAGAAGAGAAGAGCGATTGCTATTTAGACAAAAATCGCAAGATTTATTTTATATATATATATATATATATATATATATATATATATATATATATATATATATATATATATATATTATTAATATATATATATATATTATATATATAAGTGGAGAAAACAGGAAACACTGAACTTTAATGTGATACTTGTACATTTATGCAAACATAATTAGGACGGACAGTTGGGGATCATTAAGGAACGTCTTTAGGGACTTAGCGATGGCCAATCCTGACCTCTTACAAACCAGAGTTTTGTGTTGAACAAGAAATTATACCTTAGAGAAAAGGGATTGTAATTAGGCTGATAATCATACAGTAGGAAGGCCATTAATGCTCTGTCCTGCCAAAGATTATTCCATAACCTGGTAACAAACAGTGAAAGCAAGAAAATAATGTATGCAGTTGAAAAAAATATCCCAGGGAAAAAAGTACAGAGTAACAGGATTATTTGAATTGTTTGGGAGAACATGAAATTCTCTCAATCAGAGGGTTGTTCAACAGGGTGACCCACTCGCTCCACTTCTCTTCTGCTTGGCAGTAAAGAGAACTAACTTCCAGCCTACGCAGCGAGCTCAACATGTGGTACCTGGATGATGGCATCTGGCAGGTATTTAGAGTCTGTAGAGGACTAAACTAGTGAGGAAACAGGGAGAAAGAAGGAGAAGACTTGGTGGAACTCATCTCAATCCCATCCAAGTGTGACATTCACAGCGAACAGGAAATGATCAGTGCCTTGAGGGAAGAATCCTACGGAAGTCTCTACTATCACTCCATTGACACTTCCTCAAGGACAAATTGAATGACCTGATGAAAGAATGGAGGAGATTAAGCGATCTTGATGCCCCATGATGCTCTGCATTCTCTTACAAGGTGTCTTACTAGGCCAAGACTCACTTCCTGAGGTGTGCGCCCTTTTCGACAACCCAACACTCGATGAATATGACGACAATTGAGATCAACCTTAAGAAGGCACTGAAACCTTCACTAGCAGGATCGGCAATGGGATCAGGGAAACCCTTCCCAGTGCGACTGAGAGGTATATGGTAGTGCGCCAAAGCTAGCATGTTGCTTTACCTGCTTTTATTTGTCTTCGTATTTGGCTCCCAGTGCATTAGTCAGGAAGATCGTCCCCGAACGCTTGAGAGATGTGAAGCAGCGATGCGGGGGACACCCTTGGCAGACTCCTCCAGAAGACCAGCTCCTTCCAAAGAGCACAAACAGTCCCACTGGGGACAAACCGACCAGGAAAAAATCGCCAACACAATCTCACCAATGATTCAGGAAAGGACAAAGTTTGTCTCCATAGGGTGAAGGCACCACACCTCAGGGAGATTTCCTTATAGCTGTTCCCAATTCCGCCCTGGGCACTCGACTCGACCACAGGCCATTCGGATTGGTGTTGCACTTCGCCTAGCCACCCCCATCCTCACCGAAATAGTTACATTTGCAGGCAGGGCGACGGTGATCAATTCTTGACTTCATGGTCTCGTGTGTCACCACATAGAAGGGAAGTATGCCCATGACATGAGTAGGTCCAATGATATCAAAGAGAAGCTTCGCCACAGCCAGCTGCCAGCTCAACGGGAACCCAAGTGCAGAGTCTGACGGAAGTTCAAAAGCGTCCTGTTTGGAGCCACTATGCTACCTTGGAAGGGTGGGAGGGAAAGCAGATTACCTGGGCTTACACTGTGCGGCACATGGCAGACACCTACTTGCCATACTCCGTAGATAAAGGGGGTAGAACTGCCAGCCACAGTGAGGCCCAGAAGACCCGCAAATATGAAGACCTTCCCTCTTTGCTATAGTTAAAGTGGGCAAGTGTGCTCTAAAGTTCTCAAAGAGTGGGTGAAAAGCTCATCATAGAAACATAGGACCACAGGCGCCAGCTTACTCTTTCAGAGACTTAGTGTCGCATGCAGAGAGGGATGCCTGCAGCATTTGGGAACGTGGCCCACTGCTGGGGAGCTGACGATGTATTCGAGATGTAGCTTGAGATGTTTATCTATGTTGTTTTACTCCATATTGTATTTTTGTCAAAGTTTTTTGTCAATTGTATTCTTGTTTTTAAATAAAGCATGTGTAGAATTTATAGGGGTTTGGTAGGAGAAAAATTTCAACAGCTTCAGGGAGAACCTTGTGTTTTCCCTGAAGCAAGTTTATTCTTTCTCTGAGGATGTGGGTCCCCAGGGACAGTTCTAGAGGTGGTACTCCCTTATAATATATTTAATATAATATATATATATAATTATATATATATATATATATATATATATATAATATATTATATATATTATATTATATATGATATATGTATATATATATATATATATATATATACTATATATTATATATATATATTATTATATATATATATATATAATATATATATATATATGTCGTGCCGAATATGTAAAATTGGTCAATTTAGCAAGAACTCCTTTAAAATTAATTCCTTTGTATAAACCCTCCCCCCCCCCTTGTCTCTTATAACGTTTAAAAGATTATTTTTTTCATTATTCTTAATGTAAAAATTTTTAATTTTTCCTCCAAAAGATCTTAGGAAAATCTTAACTAACATTATTATAACAAGAACAATTTATTTTAGCCTAACCCAACTATAAATATATTTTAGATTTGTATTACAACAATTTAATACTAAAACAAAACACAGTGTAATATATTTTTTCGTTAGGTTCAGAATGATTTTTGGCGAAATTATTGCATACCACAAATTTTCGCTTGTTTATATGGCAAGATGAGCGTTGCGATTTAAGACAAGATCGCAAGTTCTGCTCCCCCCCATTCGGCACGGCATTATATATATATATAGTATATATATATATATATATATATATATATATATATATATATATATATATAAGATATTATATGGATGGGTGGGTCCCTATGGTGTAAATTGTGGACCCATAGCCTCGGAGCAGAAGTGGGATAAAAAGGTTTCAAAGGAAAAAATATTGGATTTCTTCCTGAAGCCGTTTGGGATTTCCACTTCCCCTACCATATATATATATATATATATATATATATATATACTATATAAATTATATATATATATATATATATATATATATATATATATATATGTATTTATATATATATATATATATATATATATATATATATATATATTATATATATATATATATATATATATATTTTATATATATATGCAAGAGAAGCACCGGGGGTGGAAATTTGTTAGCTCGAGTACTTCACACCTCTCATGCGTCATCAGGAGCTATGCAATGTGACCAAACGCAGCAAACAGAAGACGCACTGAGAAGAGTGAAAATACTGAGCTAAAGATTTCCACCCCCAGTGGTTTATCTTGCATTGTTAAGATAATAAAAGTGAATTGAGAATATACGGCAGAAAGTTTGAAAAATATACAAGAGTTGTCCGACACATGAATACTAAAATCAACAGACCTATATTAGGGTCAAATAATTCAGTAAATGGAAAGAGATGAATGCACGCATTATTCTGGACTGGAAAAAGAAATTGACAAAGGTCCAACTACCAGGTATAGATGCACAAACTATTTTGTAGAAGTCGGCAGTGACAAGATAAGCGCCCAGTAGAAAAAACACTTAAAGGTTTTAAGCGGTATAAACTGCTAAGAGATGAGACTCGGGATTGGTGTTATAAAAATGGGGTTATCCCAAAGATCTGTGTTAGAATTACTGTTTCCCATGTTTTCAATTTTTGTAAATGTTCTGCCAAGAGTCCCATCAATATATGTGTACATATGCTCGTAAGGAAATCTGTAACTAAACGGAAAAATAAGAACAATCGAATTTTACTCTACGAGGAATTGGACAAGTTGAGAAAATAGTTGACCAATGCAAATAATGGAAGGAAAACACAAGGACTAAAGAGGAAGTAAAGGGTTGGAATAGAGAATATGCAAAAATCGATGAAGAAGCACCTTGAGTGACCTCACACGAACATAATCGCCAGAGGCTAACCAGCAGAGTACGTGAGCAACGGGATGTAAGCCTCAAACTCAGGACAACTTTAACGAAATCTTAAAAAAGAATCCGAGAGTCATAAACGACTTACCAATAGACCAGGTATGGACGTCTACGGCACTGACACAGAAACTCATTAATAAAGCTATTTTTCACCGATTGGTCCACAGAGAGGGGGCTTGACTACAAGTAAGCACTGAAGGAATTATATCATCCTTTGAAGAGAGACTGAAGGGAAGATTACGACGCATAAGAATATCAAAGTGACTAGAAGATTTCTGATAAATCTGAATGCTGTTTAGAATGCGAGGCACGTGAATAATATGATTTAATGCAAACTAAACCGTTGCGAGCCTTAAGGATTTTTGGAAAATAATTTTTTGGGTCATAAGGTATGGGAAGTTCGAAAAGGGAACTAGTGAGGAAAATAGCGAATAGGTAAAACAAAGCTCAGGGGGAAAAGGAATCAGTAATGTCTCCAAACATTACTGTAATTAAGAGAAGCGAAGATTAGAGGCTATTAAACGTTCCTTCCAACATAAATCGAGGATGCAAATCGGTTGATACTTAAACGCATGCATATAAAGTAGTTACTTAAGACTCTGAGAGAAAAATTCATCAAAATAGGATACATGGAAGTCAAAATTTGCTTCTGCAGCCTGTGGATGAATCACAAAGTGGATCTCCATGATGAAAAAAATATGATCTTTAAACGTATAAGAGAAAAATTTTTGAAGGACTTAATTTTTAAAATGAGTTCTTGCTAATGGCAGTTTTTTACTACTCGGCACGACATATATATATATATATATATATAATATATATTATATATAATATATATATTAATAATTTATTATATATATATATATATATATAAATAAGAAAAGTTTTGGAAGTGAGATTAACAAATTAAGAAAAGCTTAGAGCAATGGTTTTGTTCAGTTAAAAAATAGGAGAGGAGAGTTATTAAATGGAGAGTTGATGTATTGGGAAGATGGAGGGAATATTTTGAGGAATTGTTAAATGTTGATGAAGATAGGGAATGCTGTGTTTTCGTGTATAGGCAAGGAGGAATAACATCTGTAGGACGTGAGGAAGAGCCAGTTGTTGAGTGTGGGGGAAGTTCTGAGGGCTGTAGGTTTAAAATGAAAGGGGGTAAGGGCAGCGGGATTGATGGGTAACGAAAGAAATGTTAAAAGCAGGTGGGGATATAGTTTTGGAGTGCGTTGGTGCAATTATTTAATAATGTATGGAAGAGGGTAAGGTAACCTAGGGATTGGCAGAGGTATGCATAGTTCCTTTGTATAAAGGCAAAGTGGCAAAAGAGTGTGCAAAAATTATAGGGGGAAAGTCTGTTGAGTATACTGGTAAAGTGTATGGTAGGAGTTTTATTGAAAGAATTAAGAGTAAGACGGAGAATAGGATCGAGTATGAACAAGGAGGCTTTTAGGAAAGGTATGGGGTGGGGTGGACCCAGGTGTTTACAGTGAAACATTATAAGTGAACAGTATTTAGATAAGGCTAAAGAGGGTCTTTGTGGGCATTTATGGATTTTGAAAAGGCGTATGACAGGTGGATAGGGGGGCAATGTGGCAGATGTTGCAGGTATGTATGGTTGTTTATGAGGTAGGTTACTGAAAGCAGATGAAGAGTTTTTACGAGGATAGTGAGTCAATTTAGAGTATGTAGGAAAAAGAGGGAGGAAATTATTTCCCAGTAAAAGTAGGCCTTAGACAAGGATCGTGTGATGTCACATGGTTATTTAATATATATATAGATGGGGTTGTAAGAGAAATAAATGCGAGGGTCTTGGCAAGAGGCGTGTGGAGTATAAAGATAAAGAATCACACATTAAAGTGGAGTTGTCACAGTTGCTCTTTGGATGACATTGTGCTTCTTGGGAGATTCTGAAGAGAAGTTGCAAGAGATTGTGTGGATTGAATTTGGTTAGGGTGTGCAAAAGTAGAAAAATTAAAAGTGAATACAGGAAAGAGTATAAGATTTGAGGATCCAAAAAGATTAGGTGATCGAAAGATTGGATATCAGATTGGAGGGAGAGAGTATGGGGAGGTGATGTATTCAGATATTTGGGAGTGGGTGTGTCAGCGGATGGGTTATGAAGATGAGGTGAATCAAATGAATTGATGAGGGGAAAAAGGGTGAGTGGTTGCACTTAGGAGTCTGTGGAGACAAAGAACTTTGTCCTTGGAGCAAAGAGGGGAATGTATGGAGTATAGTTTTACCAACGCGTTTCTATGGGTGTGCAGCATGGGTGATGAATGTTGCAGCGAGGAGCAGGCTGGAGGCGACTGGAGATGTCATGTCTGAGGGCAATGTTGTGGGTGAATATAATGCAAGAGAATTCGTAGTTTGGAAGTTAGGTGGAGGTGCGGGATTACCAAAACTCGTTGTCCAGAGGGCTGAGGAGGGTTGTTGGGTGGTTTCGGGACATGTAGAGGAATGGAGCGTAACTGAATGACTTTCAAGAGTGGATCAGTCTGTAGTGGAAGGATGTGGGGTAGGGTCGGGCCTAGGAAAGGTATGGAGGAGGGGTTAAATAGGTTTTGTGTGCGAGGGGCTGGATTTCCAGCAGGCATGCGTGAGCGTGGTTGTAGGAGTGAAATGGAGACAAATGGTTTTTAATACTTGAGTGCTGTTGGAGTGTGGAGCAAATAACATTATGAAGGGATTTCAGGGATGGGAACGGCAGGCCGGACTAGAGTCTTGGGAGATGGGAAGTACAGTGCCTGCACTCATGAAAGGAGGGGTGTTAATGTTGCGATTTAAAAACTGTAGTGTAAAGACCTTCTGGCAAGGACAGTGATGGACGTGAATGATGGTGAAAAGTTTTTCTTTTTCGTGGCCACCCTTGCCTTGGGTGGAATCGGAAGTGTGATATATATATAATATATTAATATATATATATATATATAATATAAATATATATTATATATATATATATATATTTATATATATATATATATATATATTCAGTGGAATCTCTGGTCGCGACCCGGTTTGGTCGTGACCCAAAGATAATTTCTCCTTTGAATTAAATGTAAATACGATTAATTCGTTCCAGGCCCTAAGAACTGTACATTAATTATTGTTGTGCAGACAGGTATACAATACCGACAAGGATAAAAGTTAAGGACACATTGTGCAACATCTGTATATAGCTCTTCCGTTTTTCAATTATGTCCAAGAATCTGTACTGATAAAACCACTGGATGGCGATACGTCTACAATAAAGATAACCAGATGTTGCACAAGTGTCTTAACTTTCATAAATATTGTTAATTATTACCATAGAATAGAATGCACAGTAGTAATAGTAAACGACAATGTAAAACCTTGATAAACACTGTGAAAACCTTGAACATCAGAGAAAACTAACATTGCACGAGTCCGTTCTAGACCCTTACGAACCGTTCGCTGTAAACAGTTTTTTTTTTAAGAGTTTATAAGCACAGAAAAAATTATCGAAGTTTGAAAAATCCTTAATTATACAAAATAATGCACAGTTTAATAATGCACAGTTTAATCCTTAATTATACAAAAAAATGCACAGTTTAATAGAGATAAAACCTTTAATAACACGGAGAAAAAAAACTACGAGACCGACTACAAGGGAGGTCTTCGTTAGGTGTACACAAACAACAGGAAGTGGGGAAAATTGGCGCGGCTGTGTTTGCTCGGCACCCAATTATGTGTTCGTGACCAAATGCAAAAATTTGGCGTATTTTTTGGTCATGAACGATTTTCTCGTGTTCGGAAGCGGTTCGTAACCAGAGGTTTTCCCCTATAATATATATTATATATATATATTTTTATATATATATATATAATATATATATATATATTATATTATATATATATATATAAATATATATATATATATATTGCAGCCTCCTCCTGTTTGAATTCCCGCCTCAACAAGCAGTCTGTATAGCAATGAAATCACGAAACAAGTGATTTTAATTCATTTACCAAACTGCGGCAGGCCAGGACTCTACCCTACGAACGTTGTACCGCTTCGTGAGACAACACAACATACATCACCTTTGCCACTCAGCCACTGATCATATATATATATATATATAAATATATATTATATATTATTATATATATATATATATATATATATATATTATATATATATATATTTACAGTGGTGCCCCGCTTTTCGTAGTTCCCGACCCAATCGTAAAATTCGCCAATCATAGAGGTATTTTCGTATAAACATGGACTCGCTTTTCATAGGTTGACTTGCGAGTCGTAGTTCGTCCTGGACGCGTACCCACGGCGTGAGCCAGGGCGGCAGCCAGTCTGGCATTGTTTACCAGTGAGCGAAGGTCCCCTCACGTGCTCCAGCGAAATATTTCATAATATTCAATTTATTTTAGTGCTTGCAAGTACTAAATAAGTACCATTACTCCAAAGAAAAACTCCTTTGTGCCAAGCCTTTTGGTAAAGAAGGTGAGAAATACATTGGGAAATTTTAAAAAAACCATCATTGAACAATATGAAAAGTGGTACAGTGTGGCCGGGAAATGTCCAGGATGTATAAGAAACCCTACACAACCTTATGTTCCATAGTGGCCAAGACAAATGAAATAAAGGATGCTGTTGTTGCCCAAAAGGAGTAACTATGCTGACAAAAATGAGATCACCAGTACTGGAAGAGGTTGAGAAGTTATTATTGGTGTGGATAAATGAGAAACAATTAGCAGGAGATACTCTTATGACTTCGTTTATTTTAAAAGGCTAGGCATTCCATGAAAATTCGGTAAAAAAAATTGCCTGCAAAAAGTGGTGAAGCGAGTGAATTTAAGGCCCGAAAGGCTGGGTTTTGGGAGTTTAAGAACCCTACTGGCAAACAGTGTGGTAAATTTTGGGG
>NC_069421.1:6241791-6257355 GCF_026875155.1 Cherax quadricarinatus
TGTACTCTCTTAGGTGTGGTTCTACTTCTTAGACATGGTTGTACTCTTTTAGGAATGGTTGTACTCTCTTAGGTGTGGTTGTACTCTCTTAGGTGTGGTTATATGGGTCGATACTCTGCTCCTAGCCCGGGTTCTCATATGTTTGTGACAAGTAGTTGGTGCGGGATGAAGACACGCGTGGTTGAGCTCCGTCAATTTTGCGTTTTTCTGACATTTCCAGAGGAGACAGAGCGCGGGAAATAGGAGTGTGCAGGCCATAAAGTGCATATACTCATTTAAATCCAGTATAAAGGAAATATAAATGAACACTGAAGAGAAAAATATAGATTGTAGTGTCAAGTGGAGAGTGCCGGCCTAGAATAACGGCTGTTACTGTGTGGTGCCATACAGGAAATGGTTCGTGAATAACAGTGAACGTAGATCAGTGAGGGGAAATAAGAAAGATCAGGGAATAGCACAGATTCCAAGAGCCAAAAACATATGCAGAAAGGAACAAATCTATCGTCAAAACTGCAGGGATAATTAGACAAAATTATTAGAAGTGTAGAAGGCGAACGGATGGGAACTAGGCCAAAAGGTGTTTCCACAAAGGGGATCATGTTATCGTATACTGAAGGATTGTTATTCATATTACCATACGTAATATAGCGAGTGACGAGGGTATTGATGTCCAGTGATATAGTGATCGTAAATTGTGGATTAAAACAACCTGACAAATTCAAAATACATAGTGCAGAACTAGCGAATTTTCGCCAGATGTCGACAGAGAAGTGAAAATAAACGAAGAGATGAATAGGAATAGTGAACTCTCGTATAAGTAATAGCGAGGGATAAGGATATGCATGGGCAGTGATATAGTGAACTAAAAATTGGAGCTAAGGGTAATCTTAGTTAATCCCCAGTATAGTGTACAATATAATGTGTAATATATGGGAATAGATTACAGTCGAGTGGCACAAACGAATTATTGCCAGATGTCGGCAAAGAAGTGAAAATAAACAACCGGACTGAAAGTGCTCCTCCAGTAACTTCCTACCACCGATACCCCCCCCTTTCAGGGGGAAGGGACCCCCCGCACTAACCCCAACCCTCTTTCCTCGGACGGCGCCCAATAAGCGGGGATGGTTCCCCCCCATTCGTACTCCTACCCTCTGCCCACGAATCCCATGCACGCATGCACCACCCAGCACCTACAACCCCAGCCCACCAGAATAAGATCTGATGTATGATGTGTAATGTATGATGTCATACACCAAAAATATTTATAATGTATAGTAAATCTCCATAATAAATACATCCCACATACCCATACATTGACCCTCTAACATCCCATCATCTGAGTGCAGAGCAGAAAGGTAAAGTGAAAATCAAGGTAACTAGTGACATGGTCCTCAGACAGAGAAATTAAAACCTAACAAATCCACAGGCCCTGATGAACTGTTTGCAAGGGTTTTAAATGAATGTAAAGAGGAACTTAGCAAACCATTGGCTAATCTTTTCAATATATCACTACAAACTGACATAGTGCCAGACAAGTGGAAAATGGCAGGTGAACGATCCTTAGCTTCGAACTATAGACCAATAAGCCTTACCTCCATAATTGGAAAATTTATGGAATCGATAATTGCCTAGGCAATTCGTACCCATCTTGAGAGGCATAAATTGATTAATGAATCTCAACACGGTTTTACAAAGCGGTGTTCCTGTCTTACGAATTTACTCATTTTTTCACAAAGGTATTTGAGGAAGTAGATCATGGTATTGATTATGATATTGTGATTATGGACTTCAATAAGGCTTTCGATAGAGTTCCACATCAGAGGCTATTTAGGAAACTTAAGGCACACGGAGAAGGAGGAGAAATTTTTTCCTGGGTAGAGGCATGGTTGACAAATAGGCAGCAGACATCAGAATGGGGGCACGTCACAAGCGGTGTTCCGTAGGGGTCAGTGTTGGACCCCTTGTTATTCACAATTTACATAAACGACGTAGATGAGGGATTAAATAGTGACATAAGCAAATTTGCTGATGACACCAAAATAGGCCGTCCAATTCATTCTAATGAGAAGATTAGAGCACTCCAGGATGATTTGAATAGACTGATGCAGTGGTCGGAGAAGTGGCAGATTCAGTTTAATATAGACAAATGCAAAGTTCTAAATGCTGGACAGGAAAATAACCATGCCACATATAAAGTAAACAATGTAGATCATAATTTTACTGATTTCGGAAAGGATTTAGGAGTTTTGGTTAGCAGTAATCTGAAACCAAGACAACAGTGCATTAGTGTTCGCAATAAAGCTAACAGAATTCTTGGCTTCATATCAAGATGTATAAATAATAGAAATCCTCAGGTTGTTCTTCAACTCTATATATCTTTGGTTAGGCCTCATTTAGATTATTCTGCACAGTTCTGGTCACAGAATGGATACAAATACACTGGAAAACGTACAAAGGAAGATGACAAAGTTGATCTCATGTATCAGAAATCTTCCCTATGAGGATAGACTAATGGCCCTGAATCTGCACTTTCTAGAAAGGCGTAGAATTAGGGAGGATATGATTGAGGTGTGTAAGTGAAAAACAGGAATTAATAAAAGGTATGTAAATAGCGTGCTAAAGATATCTAGCCTAGACAAGACTCGCAGCAATGGATTTAAGTTGGAAAAATTCAGATTCAGGAAGGATATAGGAAAGCACTGGTTTGGTAATAGAGTTGTGGATGAGTTGAACAAACTCCCAAGTACCGTCACAGAAGATAAGACGTTGCGTAGTTTTAAAAAGAGGTTAGATAAATACATGAGTGGGTGTGGGTGGGTGTGAGTTGAACCTGATTAGCTTGTGCTACTAGGTCAGATGCCATGCTCCTTCCTGAAGTGAATGTGACCTGACCTGACTAGGTTAAGGAACTCGCTTAAGCCGGTAGGAGAATTGGACCTGCCACACATGGGGCAGTTGGCCTGCTGCAGTGTTCCTTCTTTCTTATGTTCTTATGTTCTTATTAACATCCCCATTCAAGGCAGGTGAAATTGCAGATTTCGAGAATGTACAGAGAACCTTTACTGCACATGTAAGTTCCATCAAAAACATTAACTACTGGGAACGTCTGGAAGCACTTGACTTGTAATCACTGGATTGCAGACGAGAGGAATACATCATAATCTACATATGTAAGATCCTGGGACTGGTCTCTAATCTGCACACGGAAATCACTCCCTACGACAGCAAAAGCCTTGTCAGACGACGCAACATACCCCCAGTGAAAAGTAGGGGCGCCATTAGTACATGAAGAGAAAATACAATAAGTGTCCGGGACCCAAGACTGTTCAACAGCCTCACACCAGCCATAAGGGGAATTACCAATAGGCCCCTGGTTGTCTTGAAGAGGGAGCTGGGCAAATACCTTAAGTTAATGCCGGATCAGCCGGGCTGTGGTTCGTACGTTGGACTACGTGCGGCCAGTAGTAACAGCCTCGTTGATCAGGCCATGATCCACCCGGAGGCCTGGTCATGGACCGGGCCGCGGAGACGTTGATCCCCGGAATGCCCTCCAGGTAGACTCCAGGTAGTCCTACTGGTCCAGCCTCTCTGGCTACTTCTGTACTTACCTCTTATTATTCATCAGAGGATTCTTATTCAATTAATGGGTCATTACCTAAGACCAGAATTAGGAGTCACTTGCTATCTACCCCGACGAACAAACCACCAGGTAAGCCCGAGAATTAGGCTTACCAGAGATGTTTTGAGTAACTATGGGCTTTTCCTTTAAAGTTACTGAGGGTTGATTCTTAGCTCCTGGCTCCCTCTTCTTAACTGGTTGTGATCAAGTTTATCCACTCTTAGTCTCGTAGGGCATTACATATTCTTAAAGCTGTGCATGCAGCTTGTGTTGGTCACTGTGCCTGCGTGTGTGTCTGTGCCTGTGTTATTTTTTAAGATAGTCTGTGTTTGTGTGTTTCTATGTGCCTTTGTTGGCATGTGTGTGTGTGTGTGTGTGTGTGTGTGTGTGTGTGTGTGTGTGTGTGTGTGTGTGTGTGTGTGTGTGTGTATGTGTGTGTGTGTGGGTGTGTGTACTCACCTAATTGTACTCACCTAATTGTGGTTGCAGGGGTCGAGAATCAGCTCCTGGCCCTGCCTCTTCACTGATTGCTCCTAGGTCCTCTCTCTCTCTGCTTTCTGAGCTTTGTCATACCTCGTCTTAAAGCTATTTATGGTACCTGCCTCCACTACATCACTTGCTAGGCTATTCCACATCCTGACGACTCTGTGACTGAAGAAGTACGTCCTAACATCCTTGTGACTCGTCTGAGTCTTCAACTTCTAATTGTGACCCTTTGATTCTGTGTCCCCTCTCTGGAACATCCTGTCTCTGTCCACCTTGTCTATTCCACGCATTATTTTGTATGTTGTTATGATGTTTCCCATGACCTTTCTGTCCTCCAGTGTCGTCAGGACGATTTCCTTTAACCTTTCTTCGTAGAATATTCTCCTTAGCTCTGAAACTAGTCGTCTTGCAAACCTTTGCACTTTCTCTAATTTCCTGACATGCTTCACCAGGTGTGGGTTCCAAACTGGTGCTGCATACTCCAGTATGGACCTGACGTACACGGTGTACAGAGTCTTGAACGATTCCTTACTGAGGTATCAGGACCCTATTCTCAGATTTGCCAGGCACCCATATGCTGCAGCAGTTACCTGGTTGATGTGCGCCTCAGGAGATGTGCTCGGTATTACACTCACCCCAAGATCCTTTTCCTTGAGTGAGGTTTGCAGTCTTTGGCCACCTAGCCTATATTCTATCTGCGGACTTCTTTGCCCATCACCGACCTTCATGTCTTTTCAATTGGTGGGGTTAAATTCGAGGAGCCAGTTGCTGGACCAGGCTTGCAGCCTGTCCAGGCCTCTTTGTAGTCCTGCCTGATCCTCATCCGATTTAATTTTCGTCATTAACTTCACATTACCGCTCGTCACCGGCGCCCACTCTGACACCTTGTCACGTACCATGACTCGTTGCTTCCTCCCTGTAAGGCATTCTCTGATCCATTGCAGTGACCTTCCTGTTATGCTTTTGCATTAATCTCTTGTGAGAAATTGTGTCGAAGGCCTTCTTGCAGCACAAGAAAATGCAATCTACCCACCTCTCTCTCTCGTGTCTTCCGTTACCTTGTCATAAAACTCCAGAAGGTTTGTGACATAGGATTTTCCTATGTCACAAACCAGCATAGGATTTTCCTATGCTGGCTGTCTTTTATAAACTTGTTCCGTTCTATTTAGGTGTGTACTCACATATTTGCACTCACATGCGGTTGCAGGGGTAGAGATGTAGCTCCTGGACCCGCCTCTTCACTGATCGCTACTGGGTCCTATCTCTCCCTGCTTCATGAGTTTTATCATACCTCGTCTTAAAACTATGTATGGCTCTTGCCTCCACTAGGTCACTTGCCAGACTGTTCCACTTCTTGACAACTATATGACTAAAGAAATACTTCCTAACATCTCTTTGACTCATCTGAGTCTTCAACTCCCAACTGTGACCCCTTGTTTCTGTGTCCCATCTCTGGAACATCCTGTCTCTGTCCACCTTGTCAATTCCACGCAGTATTTTGTATGTCGTTATCATGTCTCCCCAAACCCTTTTGTCCTTCAGTCTCTTCAGACCGATTTCCCTTAACTTTTCTTTGTAGGACATTCTCCTTAGCTCTGGAACTAGCCTTGTTGCAAACCTTTGCACTTTCTCTAATTTCTTGACGTGCTTGACCAGGTCTGGCTTCCAAACTGGTGCTGCATACTCCAGTATAGGCCTGACGAACACGGTGTACAGAGTGTGCTAGTGTGTGTGTTTGTGTGTATACATATACTCACCTAGTTATGATTCCAGGGGTCGAATCACAGCTCCTGTCTGTGTGTCTGTGTGTATAAAAACTGTGAACTGAGCCACACTGTTAATCCTTGAGAGGATCTCCATCCTACCTATCCCCTTCATCCCTCCCTTCCCCTCCATCCCTTCCTCTTCAGTTAAGCTTCCAAGTAGACACATTACCCGATGGAACACTTCAACCTCATATCTAGGTAGGTTTGTTCTTAACTGACTAAACACGTGGAGAAACCCGACACCTGACCCAGCAACGCTGACCAGCAGTCTCTTAAAAAAAATTATCATTGTGTATGTCTTTTTAACCGTCCTTTTGCTTTTTTTTTTTTGCTCTGCTTCTCTCATTTTAGCTACCGTACTTTGCATTTTCTTCCATACTTTGTTTTCCCACCCTTTATTTTTAATTTCTTTCGAAGTCTTTGCCTCTTTTGTTTCTTCCATGGCTTTCTCTTTAAATCTGACAGCGGGAGGTTGATTATTAAGTCAGTGAAAGTTAATCGTTGTAATGGATGCTCTCAAAACACGTTAATTGTTAGTCTGTGTTGAATTTTGTTCCTCTTCCTCCACCTCATTATCATCACCAACATTGCTGTTAAGTAAAAGGACACAAGTGCAACTAATGTGACAATTTATTGTGGCAACGTTTCGCTCTCCAGGAGCTTTATCAAGCTTGATAAAGCTCCTGGAGAGCGAAACGTTGCCACAATAAAATGTCACATTAGTTGCACTTGTGTCCTTTTACTTAACATATTGTCGGTAATTCTACCAACTTTATTACAATCAACATTGCTACCGCCACCAGCATCACGAACATCACCACTGTCAACACCTCCTTTATTATCATCATCGCCGCCGCTACCCACACCACCACCATCATCATCAAGCAGGAAAGTAACATTTCCCACCACCAGTATCAACAGAAGCACCAGCCACACCGTCATCACCACCACCACCACCCACCCACAACTGCCACCAGTCAGAAGAACTGTAATTACCACCAGCATCCTTTTAACCACCAGTACCACTATCACCACCACCAACACTAAAACTATGAACATTATCAGTATAGTCACCGCTATTATCACCACATCAATCTATATCACTCTCATTCCCACCACCATCATCACTAGCACACCACCACCACCACCACCACTACCACCACCATCACCGCCAATACCTCCACCAAAACTTCTTCACTCAGGGCCAGCACCATTAGCACTACAATTATCACCAACACCAGCACCACAACCACCAATAACAGAACTACACTCAACACTAAGAACATAAGATAATACAGGAAGAACACTGTATCAGGTATGTTGACCCATACTAGGCAGGTCCTACACAAATCCATCCCACTAACAGAATATTTGCCCATCCCATTGTCAACGCTACCCAAGCAAAAGCTTTGATAAATTAATTTTACTCATGTGCAAGTCCCACTCAGATCCATCCCCTCTCACTCATGTATTTATCCAACCTAAAATTGAAACTACCCAAAGTTTTAGCTTCAATAACCCTATTAGGTAACCTGTTCCACTCATCAACTACCCTATTTCCAAACCAGTACTTTCCAATATCTTTTCTAAATCTAAACTTGACTAATTTGAATCCATTATTGCGGGTTCTTTCTTGGAGAGATATCCTCAAAACCTTATTTATATCCCCTTTTTTAATATCCATCTTCCACTTATACACTTCGATTATATCTCCCCTCATTCTTTGTCTGACATGTGAATGTAATTTAAAGGACTTAATCTTTCTTCGACAGATAATTTCTAAGGCTATGTATTAATTTTGTCATTCTTCTCTGAATGTTTTCTAACGAATTGCTAATACATAACTACCACTAGAACCACCACCACCACTACTACAACTGTTACCACAAGTACTACCATCAACACATCCACACTACAGTCACTACCCTCACCACCACACTTACTAACAACACACCCCAACACAGGCCAATCCTGGAGGAAGAGAAAACTGGCTTTCCCGTGCAGCTCCAGCGAGGACAGAGCCAGGAGACGTCAGCACTAGAACTAAAATCTTTTATATACAGGTTGTCCGCAGGGCTAAACATCAGGCTTGACCCCTGTCTTCAGTGGAGAGTTTGACAAGTTCCTCAAGTCAGTTCCTGATCAGCTAAGTTGTGACTCGTACACTGGACTGCGTGCAGCGAGCAGTATCAGCAAGGTTTCACAGGTCTTGATCTACCCGGAGGCCTGGTATGGACAGCAGGGACATTGGCCCCAGAAAATATCTCTCAAGTATCTTTCAGGTATGAACTTCAGTCTTACACTCTGCCGGCAAGTTAGGCTATACTGAATGTTATTGTTTAATTATCACTACGGTATCTGGGTTGTCTAGCAGTTAGTGTCGAGAAGTCGGGTAAAGAGAGAGATGGAGTATTTACAGAGCAAATTATGTATGTATATATATATATATATATATATATATATATATATATATATATATATATATATATATTATATATATATATATATATATATAATATATATAATATATATATATATATGCAAAACAACCACTGTGAAAGAATAGAGAAATTTCAAGCGCTTTCGTGACTACTCACATTATCAAGTTCCTTGATAATGTGAGTAGTCACGAAAGCGCTTGGAATTTCTCTATTCTTTCACAGCGGTTGTTTTGCATATTCTGAAATCACCTGTTTACTGTGATCTTATTGCATATATATATGTATATATATATATATATATATATATATATATATATATATATATATATATATATATATATATATATATATATATATATATATATTTTTTTTTATTTATTTATTATCACACCGGCCGATTCCCACCAAGGCAGGGTGGCCCGAAAAAGAAAAACCTCCACCATCATTCACTCCATCACTGTCTTGCCAGAAGGGTGCTTTACACTACAGTTTTTAAACTGCAACATTAACACCCCTCCTTCAGAGTGCAGGCACTGTACTTCCCATCTCCAGGACTCAAGTCCGGCCTGCCGGTTTCCCTGAATCCCTTCATAAATGTTACTTTGCTCACACTCCAACAGCACGTCAAGTATTAAAAACCATTTGTCTCCATTCACTCCTATCAAACACGCTCACGCATGCCTGCTGGAAGTCCAAGCCCCTCGCACACAAAACCTCCTTTACCCCCTCCCTCCAACCCTTCCTAGGCCGACCCCTACCCCGCCTTCCTTCCACTACAGACTGATACACTCTTGAAGTCATTCTGTTTCGCTCCATTCTCTCTACATGTCCGAACCACCTCAACAACCCTTCCTCAGCCCTCTGGACAACAGTTTTGGTAATCCCGCACCTCCTCCTAACTTCCAAACTACGAATTCTCTGCATTATATTCACACCACACATTGCCCTCAGACATGACATCTCCACTGCCTCCAGCCTTCTCCTCGCTGCAACATTCATCACCCACGCTTCACACCCATATAAGAGCGTTGGTAAAACTATACTCTCATACATTCCCCTCTTTGCCTCCAAGGACAAAGTTCTTTGTCTCCACAGACTCCTAAGTGCACCACTCACTCTTTTTCCCTCATCAATTCTATGATTCACCTCATCTTTCATAGACCCATCCGCTGACACGTCCACTCCCAAATATCTGAATACGTTCACCTCCTCCATACTCTCTCCCTCCAATCTGATATTCAATCTTTCATCACCTAATCTTTTTGTTATCCTCATAACCTTACTCTTTCCTGTATTCACCTTTAATTTTCTTCTTTTGCACACCCTACCAAATTCATCCACCAATCTCTGCAACTTCTCTTCAGAATCTCCCAAGAGCACAGTGTCATCAGCAAAGAGCAGCTGTGACAACTCCCACTTTGTGTGTGATTCTTTATCTTTTAACTCCACGCCTCTTGCCAAGACCCTCGCATTTACTTCTCTTACAACCCCCATCTATAAATATATTAAACAACCACGGTGACATCACACATCCTTGTCTAAGGCCTACTTTTACTGGGAAAAAATTTCCCTCTTTCCTACATACTCTAACTTGAGCCTCACTATCCTCGTAAAAACTCTTCACTGCTTTCAGTAACCTACCTCCTACACCATACACTTGCAACATCTGCCACATTGCCCCCCTATCCACCCTGTCATACGCCTTTTCCAAATCCATAAATGCCACAAAGACCTCTTTAGCCTTATCTAAATACTGTTCACTTATATGTTTCACTGTAAACACCTGGTCCACACACCCCCTACCTTTCCTAAAGCCTCCTTGTTCATCTGCTATCATATTCTCCGTCTTACTCTTAATTCTTTCAATTATAACTCTACCATACACTTTACCAGGTACACTCTGGTGTAAATTGTGGGACCCATAGCCTCGGGGAAGTGGATAAAAAGGCTTCAAGGAAAAATATTTGGATTTCTTCCTGAAGCCGTTTGAATATTCCACTTCCCCTACCACCCCATCTTTTCATATTTATTTTTTTTACTAATAGGAATATTTTATTACATAATATGGTACAGAAGATTTAAGAGATACATTATTGATATAAAGGTGGCATATACGGTACATGTTGTTACGTGTGTATCACCGATTATAAGGCGAAAATCTCATCCAGCTCCTCAGAGCTGGGGCGTGTATGCGTGTATGCAAACATCGCAAACCAAGCAATACATTATACATTCTCTGGGATCGTGTTGGCTCGGTTTTCCTCCTTTTTTCTGTAGCTTTGCAAGCTCCTGATGATGTGTAGACTGCAACACGGAAGGCCTAGAGCTGTCATTCTACTCCCCTCTTGGTTGTTTTCTACTAGCCACTCACTATTGTCCAACTCTGAACAACTGAGCCAACATTGTCGTGAAATGCTTGCCAGCTGATTTAGCGTTTAAGCAAGAAGCAAATTCTAGGCGAGTTACGATGTACGGTGAGCAATTCTCTGTGAGTATCATTAAACCTGGAGCCGAGTTTTGAGAAAATTTTTCTCACAATCGTTCCAATGAAATGAAAATCTCATTACACCGTGAGAGTAACAAATTGTAACATGAATGTTAAGGACCGAAAAGGCGACGACTCTACTGATTTCACCAGAATGAATACAAGATTTCTATGTGGTTAGGTCGAGTTTTTGCTCATTCACTTTTGCATAGAGTTCCTGGCATATTACGGGCCTCGTGGATAAAATATTAGTGGCAGAAATGTATGTGATACCGACATATTGTTAGAAAGAAGACAGAAAATGTAAACACTAGAACATTTTTTTGGAAACGTTTCGGTCCTGAGACCATGGTAACTCTAAATGTACCAAGATTCTGAAGATTCCATTTGGAGTGGCCAAGGTCCCAGGACCAAAACATTGCCAATAAAGTCAACAAGTTTTTTTTTTATTTTGATTCTTTATTCATAAAACATTAGATCAGTTTTCCATCACGAGTGTTCACAAGATGATCCTCACCAGTTGTTCTAGTGAGTGAACTTGTTATGGAAGAGGTAAACGATTCTTGACGTCCTTGGGTCATCGACAAGAATCTTTTGGTGCTGGAGCATCATTTCTTGACTTCACAACATAGGGAAAGTGAAATCACAGTTCTGGCAACGAGAGGTCTCCACCTGGTGGCCATAACATCTAACTCTGAACATACGAATATAAAATCCGCTTGCAGCAGGACGAGACAAACCTTCAAAACCTTACCTGAGAATCGTATTTTTAATGTCTCAAACATCCAAGGTACCAAGCACGGACGATTCCAGACATAGTTTACATAATCCACAACTTTGACGATCGGAAAGGTATTATTCGAATCTCAAAGAAATAGAAGGCATGCAAAGGATGAAAGTGAATAAGAAGAAGAAATGAAGAAAGGAGGAAAAAGAGGAGGGTAAGGAAAAAAAAGGAAGTAAGAAAGAAAGAATGAGAATGAAAGAGGGAAGAGAATGGTACAGAAAAAGAATCAAACAACAAAACACCATTAGGCTCACCGAGGGCCTTTATGGAAAACCTTAACGGAGCAAACAGCATAAAATGCGCATTTCAAAGAATGTTTATGAAGATTAACTTTTATTATATATAAACTAGCGTATTTATGCCACGTTTAATAATAGAGATGTTCTCATACTGTGCCAAGGGCACAACAGACGCTTTCATCACTGCAAACGTTTTGTTAATCCCTTGATTCCCTGTTCTGAGAATAATTCAAGGAAATCTGTTGCTTTTCCTATCCTGCTGGAAAGGCCTCGCCACCAAAACACAGCGAATATATGGATGAACAACAATAAGTTCGCTTCTTCTTTAAATAAAAGCTATTAGGTTATTTTTAGCACAATGAAACTGAATCTAAAGTCAGAATCAACCCATCATATAAGATAATGGCAACGCATGTGGTGCTGAGTTAAATATATAAACATGAATACTCCTGTCAGGAAAGCCCTGTGATTGTCTGCTTACAAGTATAAGCAAGAATCCCACGTATAATGTCTGCTTGTCAGGAAGAGTCAAAGAGCAACAGATGTGCTCTGACCGTCCCAGTGTTCAGACATTTACGAAAGGTTACTATCCATTGGCACTTATTTTGCTCGATTTGTATTGCTCTGCCACATACATATATCCATATTCACATTCTTTTACTCTGTTAAATTAAATATCTGTTTCAGATTAACATGAACAGACGAGGATGCTTGAAGAGTGCGGACCTCTGCTGTTGCTATGTATGGGCAGGTATACACAACGTGATCAACTGAAAGCCATAACATATTGTTTCAAGATTGCATACAAGCCTTACTGTTTGTACCTGTGTACTGATACAGGGGTTGGAGGGGAAACATCATCAGTAAATTTTTGCAGTCCCAATGGTGTGGCGAGAATTTCCCGAAGAATTATGAATTGTTTTCTCAGGTAAGGGTTAGTTATCAAGATAAAAAGAGCAAAAAAGAATCCAAATTGCGGTTAACATGAAGCCTTGAAAAATGAAACACTGCTTATGCCCCTGGTTTTAAACCCAAACTAAATTAAAAAAAATAACCCCACTTCCCCCAAAAAAAATTTTTAAAAAAAAAAATTTTAAAAAAATACAGGGGTTAAATGACCTTGTAAGAGCCCTTGCCCTATAAAAGCAGAAAACAGAATGCTTGGCCCGCTCTTACAAGAGAAGGAACAAAAATATTAATTTCGTATACACCTGACTGTGTAGCGGCATTCCCCATAAGATCATTACTGATGTAAATGATCTTTTTAAACCCCAAGGGCTATGAACTCTTCGATGAATGGAGATATTCATCGATTCCCAAAAAGGTCAGAGTAAAAGCAGTCCCTTTTTCACAAGGGCAGTGAAAATCATTTGTTCAGTGGCCGTGTTGTGGGGTAAAGAAAACATATAGTCCAAAAAAATTCGCTCAGACAAACAAAATCAGCGAACAAAAGTGGAATATAGGGGGGCCCTGAAAGTATATGGTTAAATTTGGTCCCACCTTTTTTTACAAAAAAACACGTTTTTTTTTTTTCTTCAGAAATAGTTGTGACGATGTTAACCACTACAAGATAAATAAAATTTGCCGCAAGAAATACCCTTTTCCCGGGAAAACATTCAGCATAAACATTGCTGCATCCTCAAGAGATTTTTTTTCCCAAACTTTTACACACGAGTTAGATTTAATGAAAAGCTTTGTAAAGTTTACAGATGGTGTAGGTGCAGAATTTCTTTACCTTAAGGAAAAACTGGGAGGAGTTTAAACATGCAAAACAAAGCCGAAGCATTTGTTGGGTCACCAATACGTAAACTGTTATCCGACTTAGTCTTCCTTTCAAAACTGACCCCACTAGAACGGGCTGCGTGGGAAGGTTTCTTCATGTACACTGGACTTTTTACCATCCAGTCTTGGTGTTAATAGTGACGAACATGGTGAAAGGCTTCATCAGGATATCAGTACAAAGGACGTACGTTATCAGGGGACTTTCTCTGTCAACATGATGGGGATTTCTGTTGGTGTCTTCAGAGACACACCTCTGTTAGTCATAAGCATCAAGCTTAAAATATTTTTAAATTTTTCCCTTTCCGTGAAAATTTTGTTGCTTAAAATCCCGGGGAATTCTTCATCAGTTTTTTATAACACGAATAAGTTTTCAATGGTTTTTTTATCGCTCTGCTGAAATTTTTATAGAAATGTTTTACATATAAAGAATTTTGAAAATTTTATGTTTTCTAATAAATAAAAATTTCCCGACGTGCTAGCTCAAATTTTTTTTTGTGGGCTAGTGATTTATGATGGACTCTAACACTTGTAGGTATTCAGTTAGGATGACCCAGACTGATCCTCCTTCTCGAATTGTCGATCTCCCTTGCTGAAAGGTCCAATGGTCAGAATTCAATCTTCTTTTTACACTGTTTTTTTGGTCTCTATGTTTGGGTTTTTCCCCGTTCATACCACCTCAGGAAACCCGAACCCACTCCAAAAGATCTCATTCATCAGACAATATCTTGGAAGCAATTAAAGCAAAAGGTACCAGGACACTAACACATATTTCCCAAAAAGCCCCTCCCCCGCACTGGGAAACTTGCAAAAACCCCCTGAAAAAGTAAACGATGGTTCCACTACCTAAAAGCTCCCCCAACCCTCAAGGCAAAGGCACAAAATTTCTACTTTTTGGCAATGTCTGCTTAGCTGTGCCGGAAAGTAGGGGAAAGAGGCTAGCCTAATGATAATTAAATCCTTAAGAGATTTTTCCCAGAGCTAACCCCTTCCCTTCGCCGTCAAAAAAAAAAGGAGAGGAGAACCCCCACTCATCCCCTGAAGTGAAAAAAATAGAGTCCGGGAGCAAGAAAATTGAAGAGGCAACACAGCGGGGGGAATCAAATTTTTCCCGTGAAGTACAGTTGCTCCCAGGGGTGCTGACACGGGTAAGCATTAGAGGAAAGCACCCTGCCCGGGGGAAAACCCGGGGGCCCAACGTTTCCCAAACCTCTGTCCCCACTATGGAAAACCATTGATTGTGGAAGACTCAGCGTTTATAAAGCAATATGTCGTTTCCCATCTGGCTTTGCTGGGGGTTACACTGGAATAAGGCCACAGCATTTAAAGGAAATGGTTAATCCAGTTATTGGGGAAATTGCAGAGACACTGCTTTCAGAGATCACAAGGTTCGTCAACAATTCCTTGGCTGGTCTGATTCCTGATGAAATTAGACCTTTCTTTTTTGAACACTTTGTGCACTTAAAAAGAAGGATGGAGGAATTCGGTCAATTGCTAGAGGCAACACAGTACGCCGCCTCGTATCCAAAGCTGCTGTCCGAAGTATTCGTTCACAGGCAGCCATGATGCTTCAACCAAACCAGCTCCATTCCCGCCCCGAAGGGGCTTCCGAGAACCCCGACCACACTGGGCTCGATGGGTGTGGCAGCTGCATAAGGGAGACGATGTCAGGGGGCAAAGGACAAGCACTACATTATCCTTTTAGAGCCACACCCCAGCTTTGGGCCAAGACCGAGCGCTGGGGAGGCTCAAGAATGCCTCTTGCTGTGAGTGTTACTGCCGCTACTTCACTTGTCCGTTGCACTCCGAATTTATAGGAAAAGTTGCGCCCTCTACCGTGCGGGGAGTGTGAGGGCAGGTGGCTCGTGGAAGACGAGTCAAGGGGGAATGAAAGACGCTCCCCTGACACTCATGTTTCCCTGCACAGTGGGGGCGAACTTTTCCTGGGAAATTCTCTTTTTA
>NC_069421.1:6257855-6315355 GCF_026875155.1 Cherax quadricarinatus
GTTGCGAAATTTTTGGTCTTTTAAGTCTTTTTTGGGATTTTTTTTGATTTTTTTCCAAAACCTTACACCTTCTTTACTTGGGGGGCCTTCATATTTCTTGTTCACTAATTTTCTCACTTTTTCAATTCTTATTTAAATATTCTCTTTTGTTCTTTTTTTCCTTTTTATTCAGTTCCCTACCAACTTGTAACCCAAAAAAATTTTGATGTTTTCTTAAATTTTTCCTTTGGAAGATTTTTGGCTTAAATTATATTGTGGATTTCTTCGCTTTCAAAAAAAACATGGGAACAGTAATTCAAAATGATCTTTGGGATACCCCTTTTTAACCCAAATCCGAGGTCTCTCTCATAGTCAGTTTATACTTAACCTTTAAGTGTTTTTTTTACGGGGGAAGCTTTATCTTGTCACTGCCGACTTTAAAAATAGTTTGTGCATCTACGCTGGAGTTCCCTTTTGTCAATTTTTTTTTCAGTCCAGGAATATGCAGTGCATTCATTTTTCCATTTACTGAATTATTTGACCCAATATAGGTCTGTTGGATTTTAGTATTCATGTGCGGACAAAAAATTTGTGATATTTAAGACTTTCTGCCGTATTTTCATTCCTTTTATTTTTTTAACAAGCAAAAATAAACCACGGGGGGTGGAAAAACTTTAGCTCAAGTTTTTCACACTTCTCAGTGCGTCTTCTGTTGTGGGGTTTTCAACATTTCATGTCATGACGCAATGAGAGGTGTGAAAGTTCGAGCTAAAAAAATTTCCCCCCCCGGTGGTTTCTTGCATATATATATATTTATATATTTATATTTTATATATTATATTTTTATATATATATAATATATATATATTATAATATATATTTATATCTTATATTATATAAATTATTTATTATAATATTATATATTAATATATATATATATATATTTTGGTAGGGGGGGTGGATTTTCCAAACGGTTCAGGAAAAAATCCAAATATTTTTTCCTTGAAACCTTTTTTCCATTCTCGGGCTATGGGTCCCACTTTTTTCACCATAGGTGGACCCCATCCTATATATATTTATTTAAAAATTTATTTTATTAAATATATATATATATATATAAATAATATATATTTTATTTTAAATATAGTCGTCCCGAATAGGCAGAATTTGCGATCTTGGAAAAATAGCAACGCTATTTGCCATATAAGACAAGCAAAAAATTTGTGTAGCAATAATTTTCGCCAAAATTTCTAAACCTAACGAAAAAAATATTTCATGTTTTTGGTTTAGATTAAATTGTTGTAAACAAACTAAATAATTTAGTTGGGTTAGGCTAAAAAAATTGTTCTTGTTATAATAATGTTAGGTAAGTTTTCTAAGATTTTTTTTGGGAAAATTAAAAATTTTTACATTAAGATAAGAAAAAAATTTTTTAAAAACGTATAGAAAAAAATTTTACAAAGGATTAAATTTTTAAAGGTTTTTCTTGAAATTGAAAATTTTACATATTCGCACGACTAAAAATATATTATATTTATATATATATATATATATATATATATATATATATTTTTTTTATATATATATATATATATATACATATATTTTTATATATATATATAATATATAATATAAAAATATATAAATATATAATTATATATATATATATATATATTTTTTATATATTTATAGGGAGGTACCCCTCTAGAATGTCCTGGGGACCTCATCCAGAGAAAAAAATTTAAATTTGCTTCAGGGAAAACTCAAGGTTCTCCTGAAGCTTTTGAAATTTTCCCCTACCACCCCCTAAAAATTTTCTCACATGCTTTATTTAAAAACAGATACATTGACAAAATATTTTGACAAAAAATAAAATATGGAGGTAAACAACATAGATAACATCTCAGAGGCTCTTCTCGAATATTCGTCAGCTCCCAGGCAGTGGGCCGTTCCCAGAATGTGCAGGCATTCCCCTCTGCATCCGACACTAAGTCTCGAAGGGGAAAAGCGGGTCGGCTGTGGTTTTTGGTTTCTTGATGACTTTCCCACCAGCTCTTTGAGGAATTTTAGAGCAATTCCCCACTTTAAGCTATAGCAAGAGGGAAGGTCTTCATATTTGCGGGTTTCTGGGCCTCACTGTGGTGGCAGTTCTACCCCCTTTATCTCGGAGTATGGCAAGTAGGTGTCTGCCAATGTGGCGCACAGGTTTGTGCCCCGGTAACTGCTTTCCCCCTTCCAAAGGTAGCATAGGGTCAAAAGGACGCTTTTGACTTCCTTTCAGACATTGCCTTGGGGTTCCCGTTGAGTGGGGAGTGGCGTGGCGAGGTTTCTTTTTTGATATCATTGACCCATCATGTTGGCATACTTCCCTTCGTGTGTGACACAGAGACATGAAGTCAGAATTTTAGCCCTCGCCCTGCCGCAAATGTAACTATGTTTTGGTGAGGATGGGGGTGGCTAGGGAAGGCAACACCAATCGAATGGGCCCTTTGGGGCGAGTGAGTGCCCAGGGGGGAATTGGGAACAGCTAGAAGGAAATCTCCTGAGTGTGGTTTCCTTCACCTTAGGAGACAAACTTTGTCCTTTCTGAAGCATTGGTGGCATTGTGTTGGCGATTTTTTTCCCTGGTCGGGGTTGTTTCCCCGGGGACTGTTTGTGCTTTTGGAAGGGCTGGGCTTCTGGAGGAGTCTGCAAGGGTGTCCCCCCGCATCGCGCTTCAATCTCTCAAGCGTTCGGGGGCATCTTCCTGACTAATGCCCCTGGGAGCCAAATACGAAGACAAAAAAGCAGGTAAAGCAACATGCTAGTTTGCGCACCCCCATACCTCTAGTCGCATGGGAGGGTTCCCTGGGTCCTTGCGATCCCCTAGTGAAGGTTTGTGCCCTTTTTAGGTTTTTTCAATTGTGCGTTCATATTCACGAGTGTTGGTTGTCGAAAAGGGTGCACACTCAGGGGAGTTTGGGATGTAAGACACCTTGAAGGAGATGCGAGCATCATGGGCATCAGATCGCTTAAACCCTCCTCCATTCTCTCAGGTCATTCAATTTGTCCTTGAGGGGCAGTGTCAATGGAGTGATGTGAGACTTCCGGGAGGGGTTCTCCCCAAAACACTGATCATTTCCTGGTTTGCTGTGATGAGGCACACTTTATGGATTGAGGAGGTTCCAAGTCTTCTCCCTGTGTTCTCACTAGTTGTAGGTCCTCTAACAGGGACTCTTAAATCCTCCCAGAGTGCCTATCCGGGGTCCCACATGTTGAGCTCGTGCGTAGGTGGAAGTTAGTTCTCTTACTGCCAAGCAGAAGAAAGTGGAGCGGTTGGGCCCCCTGTTGAAACCCCGAGGGAATTTCATGTTCTCCAAAACAATTAAAAATAATCCTGTTATTGTACTTTTTTCCCTGGGATATTTTTTCAACTGAAACTTTTTTTTCTGCTTTTCACTGTTTGTTACCGGTTAGGATTAATTTTTGGAGGCGGCATTAAAGGCCTTCCTACGTTTAAGTTTAAATCAGCCTAATTACAACCCCTTTTCTCTAAGGATAATTTCTTTGTTCAAACAAAAATTTCCCTGTTTGTAAGAGGGGATTTGGCATCGCAAAGTCCCAAAAAAGCTTCCTTATGATCCCCATGTCGTCCAAATTATGTTTTGCATAATGTAAAAGGGTATCATTAATTTTCAGTTTTTTCCGGGTTTCTCCACTTTATTTTATATATATATATATTATATATATTATTTTTTTATATATATATAAAATTTATTTAAAATTTATTTTATAAATTTTTTTTCGATTTTTGTTTTAAATGCAACGTTTCTTGCCGAAAAGAAAGGGAAAAATTTGATATGCAATAATAACAAAAAGCATTTGAACTTAACGAAAAAAAATTTATCAATGTTTTTTAAATTATAGCAAACTTATTTAAATTATTTGGTTGGTTAGGCAAATCAAATTGCGTTGTTATAATGAGGTTCCAAATTTTTTGGTTTTTTTCATAAACATAAGTGAAAAAATGTCTTTACCGTATTTGAGAAAAATTTAGAAAGACTTATCTTTTATGAGTTCTTGAAATTGACCAGCCAAGTAAAACATTGGCGTGTTTCTTTCCATGTTTTCTATGTTCCCATCGTAAAATGGGTACCGGGTGTTAGGAAGGTGTGGGTCGCATCCTGGGACCGACTAAGGGGCCTGGTACAGGGCCGGCCCGGGGGCGTTGCCCCCCGGAACTCTCTCAGATAACCGTCTTGCCAGAGGGGCTCCTTACACTACTTTAATGAAGATGAAATTTTAAGGGACACATGTGCAAATCTGGTTAACTTTTTTGTAGACGTTCCCCACCCATGGCTTTATCAATACAGATTTTTGGGGACAAAAATTAGAAAACATTTGGAACTATATAAAAAAGTTGAGGAAAACCCAGCCCCTCGCCCTTGGAGTTGGTTTTGAAAACACCGGGGTTTTGTAGTGTTTCGGGCTAAAAAGGAATTTTTGGGGGGATGGCCAGTCTCCTGGTTGGGTTAAATTAAAAATTTCTTTTCCCCCTTCTTTCCCTTCCTGGAAAAAAGTTCTTTGTCCCCATGCCCGGGCTTATATATATTTTAATTTATATATTTTTTTACTATATAATTTTATTAAATAAAATAATATTATATATATATATATATTTTAAATATTATTTTAAATATATATATATTATATTTTATTTTTATATTTTGACGTTTTTTTGGGCAATCCCTTTAACAAAACATAAAATGAATCCCGGGACAATTTTTTAAAAATTATAATATTTTTGCTGGCCTTGGGGTTTTTTTGTCCGTTCAGTTCTGAAAGGGTTACGCGGTTACGTTTTCTCCCTTTTTTTTGATATTCAAATATTTTCGTTTTTTTTTCCCGGGTTTCCCCTTTATTTCTGCAAAAATGGCCCAGCTTTCCTCTGGGAAAAAATTTATTCAAATGTTGTATTTAGCCTCGACACCACCTTTAAAAATTTTGAAAAAGTGTTCGTGTTGTGCCCTGTGGGGTTGTGTGAAATAAACTTAGTTGTCCCCCTTTATTTTTGAGGTTGCGAGGGGGTTTCAAAGCCCAGCTCCTGGCCCCCGCCCCTTCCTGATCGCTACTAGGTCACTCCCCCGGACCCGTGAGCTTTTTTCTCCCTTTTCCAAAAAGCATGTATGGTTCCCTTCCCTCCACTACATCGTTTCCCAAACTTTCCCACTTACGGGGATACTCTGTGGCTAAAGAAATATTTTCCTTTAAATCCTGTGATTCATCGTGTCTTTAGCTTCCTGTTTTTTGTCCACCTTGTCAATTCCTTAGTTTTTTGTAGGGCGTTTTTCATGCCCCCCCTATCTCCCCGCCCCCTCCAGTGTGGGTCAGGTTGTTTTCCCCTTTAAACCTTCCTCGTAGGACTTACCTTTTTCCCCCTTTTGGGAAAACCTAGCCCCTTGGGTTGAACCTTTTTCCCTTTCTTTAGTTTCTTTACGTCCCTTGGCTAGGTTTGGGGGTTTTCCCAAACTGGTGCCGTTTACTCCAATATGGGCCTAAATTTATACGGTGTACAGGGTCCTAAACGATTCCTTTTTAAAAGATGTCGGAATGCTGTTCTGAGGTTTGCTAGGCCCCCCATATGCTGCAGCGTTATTTGGTTGATGTGCGTTCAGGAGATGTGCCTGTGTGTGTGTTGTTGTGTGTGTGTGTGTGTTTTGTGTGTGTGTGTGGTGTGTGTGTGTGTGTGTGTTTGTGTTTGTTGTATTTGTGATTTGTGTTTTGTGGGGTTGTGTGTGTGGGGTGTGTGTGGTGTGTGTGGGGTGTTTGTTTTGTGTGTATGTGGGGTGTGTGTGTGTTTGAAAGTATTTTTTTGTGTGTGTGTGTATGTGTGTGTGTGTGTTTGTAGTATTTGTGTGTGTGTGTGTACTCACCTGTTGTTTAACCCCACCTAGTTGGGGTTGCAGGGGTCGAGTCCAAGTCCTGGCCCCCCTTTTCACTGGTCGTACTAGGTCACTCTCCCTAAACCCATGAGTTTTATCGTACCTTTGCTTAAAGCTATGTAGGGACCCTGACCCCAAATAATCCTTCCCAAACTATTCCTTTCCCTGACTACTCTGTGGCTGAAAGAAATCTTCCAACACCCTTTTGTTTCTTGGGTTTTTGTCTTAAATTTCCCAAAATGTGTCCCCTTGTTTCTGTGTCCAGTCTATGGAACCCCTTTGTCTTTGTCCACCTTGTAAATTTCCCTTTACCCGTATTTTTTTTAAGTCGTTATAAATGCCCCCCCTATCCCCTCCTGTCCTCCAGTGTCTTTCAGGTTGTTTTCCCCTTTAAAACCTCTCCTCTTTGGGCTCCCTCTTAGCTTGGGATTTGTCTTTTTAAAAACCCTTTGCATTTTTCCTTATTTTCCCTTTACATGCTTGGCTAGGTGTGGGCCCCAAAAACTGGTGCCGCAAAACCCCAAATATGGGCCAAACGTACACAGTGTACAGGGCCCTTAAAAACGTTTCCTTTTTAAAGATGTCGGAATGTGTTCAAAGGGGTTTGCCAGGGGGCCCATAGGGCTGCAGAAAGTTATTTTTGGTTGTGTGCGCTTCGGGAGTGGGCTTGGTGTTATACTCCCCCCAAAGATTTTTTTCCTTGGTGTGTTTGTAGTTTTCTGCCCCCCTAGATTTTCTCCATCTGCGGGTCTTTTTTCCCCCTTCCCCCAAAACCTCATGACTTTGCACTTGGGGGGGTTGAAATTTCCAGGGGGGCCAGTTGCTGGCCCAGGTCGCACCCCCCCCCTGTCCAGACCCCCTTTGTATTTCGCCCTGGTCTTCGATCGAATGAACTCTTCTCATCAACTTAAAAACCGTCATCTGCAAAAAAGGGACACCTCAGAGTCTTTTCCCTTTCCCTTTCATGTCGTTCACAAATACCGAAACAGCATGGTCTTGGGAAATAAACCCCTGTGGCCCCCGCTGGCCCACAGGGGCCCACTTTTGCCCACCCACCTCGTGTGTGTGTGTGTGTGTGTGTTGGGGGTTGTGTGTGTTTGGGGGGGTGTGTGTGTGTGTGTGTGTGTGTGTGTTGTGTGTGTGTTGTGTGTTGGAGTTTGTGTCTGTGTGCACTTTCGTTTACGTATGTGAATAAAAAGCTTTTTTTTTGGGACAGATTTTTTAAACAAACATTCCCCCCTTTAAAAATTTTTTTCTCATTAAACTGAACTTTAAAGGAAAATAATGGCATTTAAAATTTTAATTCCCTTTTTTGTATGTGAATTTTGAATGATGCATGTGGGTTTAATAGTCAATAAATATATTTTTAATATATGCAAATGCTTTTAAATTGTCAAAATAAATAAAATTTAAAAATTAATTCCTCTCGAAGCAATGGTTCATGTAATTACCAAGGGAATAAAAATTTGGTTTGTTACCCTTTTTATTTTTTTTTAAATTTTTTTTAGGCACCTTTTTTTTGCGTGATTTTATTTTATAATAAAATTTTAACGACTTTTTAACCCATTGGTTTTTAAATATATTTTTATATATATATATATATTATTATATAATATTTTTTTATATATATATATTTTTTTATTTATATATTTTAAAAATATATATTTTTTATTTATATTTATATATTTGTCGGGGCCGAAAAGGTAAAAAATTGAGATTTTTGCTTTTTAAATAGCAAAAGCTCTTCTTGCCGAAAAAGGCAAAGGAAAATTTTTAAAAATATGCAAAAAATTTCGCAAAAATCTTTTTGAACCCCAACGAAAAAAATATTTCATTTTGGGGTTTTTTTTATTATTAAATTATTGTAAAACCCTTTTCTTTAAAATATTAAATTTTTTGGATTTTGGCTAAATTTTAAAAATTTCCCTTATTATTTTGCTTAGGTAAAAAAAAAATTTTTCTTTTATTTTTACATTAACTTAAGGGCCAAAAACATGGGTTTTTTAAATAAAAAGGGCCTAATTTTTGAAATTGGGCAAAAAACACACACACACCCAACACACACACACACAACCACACCCCACACACACACACATTGTATATATGTGGGAAACGGCCGACTTGTTGGGAAAAAAAAAAAAAAAAAAAAATTTTTTTTATATTTAAATTTTTACCCCCTCTATGGGTGGAATAGGGAAACCCCCATCCTCAGAGGGGGGGAAAAAAACGTTTCCTCAGGGAAAACTCAAGGTTCTCCCAAGGTGTTTGAATATTTTTTTTCTCCTACCACCCCCTATATTTGAATTCTATGTGAAAATTATTTAAAAAAAGGGAAACATTTAAGGGAAAAAAAATAAAATGAATACAATGGCAAATATATCAAAGATCATTGGGAAATTTTCCCCCAGCTCCTCCGGGTGTTTATATATTTAATAATAGTAATAAGGGGGAATCACAATTAAAAACAACCCCTGTGAAAGAATAGCGAATTCCCAAATTTCTTTTGCAATTCTCACATTTCGGGAAATACAAGAACCAAAAAATCAACTGGAAGGCACCAAAGGGAAAAATACACCTCACAGTCACGTTTACAACCTCGACTCTGTGAAAAACAAATATATTTTTTCCCCAAGGGATTATATAAAATATATACATATATATATTTTTTATATAAAATATATATATTTTTTATATTTTTTAAAATATATTTTATTTATATAAATTATATGTATTTATATATATTTATAAATATATATATATATTTTATATTTATATATATATATATATATATATTTATATAAAAAAAAATAATATATTATATAATAAAATATATATTTCAATAAGATCACCCGTAAAAAAGGTGATTTCAGAATATGCCAAAACAAAACCCCTCTGAAAGAAAAGAGAAATTCCAAACGCTTTCGTGACTACTCACATTTTCAAAAGGGAAAAATTATGAAAATAAAAACATCCCCGGAAGTTTTAAGGGTCTGGCCAGACCTCACTATTCAGATCCCAAAACGGTTTTTAAAAACCTGGGCGCGCGGCCCCACCCCAATTTGGATAGGTCCTTTGCACAACTCACCAAAAACAATTTTTACCCAAAAAAAAAAAATTTAAAAATTTTTTATTTGTCCAGGTTTTATTAAATTTTTTCCCAAAATTTTATTAAAAATTTTAAAAGGGTTCCCAATTTTTATAAACCAAAGGGGAAAAATTCAATATTATTTTCAAAATGCTTTTTATGAAAAAAAGATTTTAATTATATTCCTGTCGACCATGGGCTTGCTTGATACTACTTTTTCAAAATTTTGAAAATCAAATTTGGGTGGTCAAAATCTCTTAAATAAATAAATAGAGCCAAATTTTTTGGGAAACTTTCCCCGTTTTAATTTCCCTTTTTTTATGTTGTTTTTAAATTTTTGTTTGGATTTTATTTTTCCCGTTTGGGCCGTAAAAAACTTTATCGCAAATTTTTCAAGGAAACTTTTGACACATCCATCAGGGATTTTGGGGGGAAATTTTTTATCAAAAGTTTTTTTTTTGTTTTCAAGTTTTTTTAATACAACTTTAATATTAAAAAATTTTTAAGAAAAAGAAAAGGAAAATCAACCGTTTTCATGGTAAGGGGAGAACCCAAAATAAATTTTTGTTTTAAAAAGGCTGGTTGTCCTTTTTTAATTGTAAAAAAATATTTCTAGCAAATTTAAAAAATTTATAAAATTTCATTTTTGGGTATTTTTTAAATATTAAACCTTTCATAAATTTTTGGGTATTTCCTTAAACTTTGAACTTTAGGACTTAAAAAATTTGTAAAAACTCCAAAAAAAATTGATGAGAAAACAGACGTTTGACTCTTAAACTTGATGCGAGGAATTTAAAAGTGGGGCATAGGAAACCCGTTATTCCCAAAGCAGACAAAAAAAATGCAATAGTAATTTTTGAAAGAAAATGATTTCCAAGAAAAAATTTTAAAAATCTCTTAGGGTTTACTTTCCATTTAAAATTTCGTTTTTGATTTTTTATTTGTCTGCTTTAAAATTTATTTAAAATTTAAATTTAGTGTATTTCTTAATATCGGATTTTATCAGACTGCCCATTAGCCCGTATTTCCTCGTTCGTCTTACATAAGGGAAAAAAAAGAAAAAAGACCAAATGAAAAAATATCCCCGTTTGGGGTTTAAATTTCACCACGTAAAAGTACGTGATGGGAACCCCGTTAGCGATCCCTTCGTTTTCCCAAACTCCCCCCTTCGGTTTTAACACTTTGGGTTCCCACTCCCCTGAGTTTTCCCCCTCTCTTTCTCATTCCCCCTTACCAAATAAATCTTTTCCCCCTTTTTCCCTTCCCACCGCCACCCCCCAAATTTCCCATTTCCTCCCCAATAAAACCCCCTTCTTTCCCCTCCCACCAAAAGGGCCCGATCGGCCCCACTAACTTCCCCCCAAACACCGTCCAAAATCTGCCATAAACATCAACTTCTGTTCCTTCCTCATTCTCTTTTCGTGTGTTGTTCCTTTTTTTTTAAAAACCTTTTCCCCTCCCTTCTCGTCGTTTTCTTCTTCCCCTCACCCCCTCTCTTTTCGTTGTCCCTTTTTCCCCTCCCCCCTTTTCCTACCCACGTTATCTCTTCCCTAAAGTACCAAGAGCCCCCAACCTTATTGCCTTTATCTTTCTTTCCCACTAGAGTAGACACCCTCGGCGTCTCTCTCGCCCGAGCCCCAGAGCAAGGAACGGCAAAACCCGGGAAAAAAGGGGTAAATAATAACAAAACAGAGAGAAGGAGATCAAATTCTAGTACGCTTTTTCTGATGAAAAAACAAATAACAACGATTATTGACAAATATCGCAGTGGCAGCAGAATTATATACCTACGGGGCCCGCATTTAAACAAGCTCGCTTTTTGGTAGGAAATAAAGTAAATAAAAAGAAAGCTGAGTTGGGTCAGTTTTTGTTTTGAGGAAAGACAGACAGGAATCAGTGGGGCAGGGCCCCTGCATGAGGTTTGGTTGGTAAGATTTGTCAGGGGAAAAGGGAAAGTGTTTCCTGACGAGAGCCTTGCCTATGAGTTTACATCTGGAATTTTGGGTTTTGATCGGGCCCTTTCCCTGGCTTACCGGGTCAACCCCTTTAAAAAAATTTTGATTATGACTTTCATACAGTGTGCCCATTCAACCCCAGGAAAAACCAGTAACGTTAAAACCAAAAAAATTTCATCGAGCGACTTTAAAATATAATTAAATAGCCTGGAAGAAATGGGAACTACATGAAGCACCAGACACAGAGCTAAACTGATGGAGGTTCTGCTGGGAAACTGAATGTGCCAGTAAGTTAAAAATATGGCAAGAACGTAGCGAACGAATGGGGAAGATTAGATTTGGTCTTAACCTTGGATACATCATCTATACAAAAAAAAAAGAGGAAATTATAAATCACCACTGAGTGTAAGGGATTTTTTGAAGTACTGAGCATGGACTACCTAGCAGAAGAAAACCAGAAGCGGATCTAAGAAAGAAGAAATGGAAACAAATCTGACTACAGAAGGGAGAACTATCCACAAACGAGAGGCTGGCTGACTGCAGTCCAGCAGATAACAAAACAGTAAAGGTAAATTTTAAATATGAGAGGGCTCCCCAACAGGAAAATACCGGGAGGTGGAAATAAAACTTATACTAAAATAGAGAAGTAGAAGAGACAGAATGAGTACTTGGTCATAAACCTACAAAATGGTGACAACAAGAAACACAAGAAACACAAGAGTAAGGTAACAACAAACAGAAGAAACACAAGATTTGGTAACGTTACAGACGAAGAATACAGAGATGGTAACAAACAGACAAAAGAAACACATGTTGAAAACACCAAATTTAAGAAGCACGGATATGGCAACGACAGACAAAAGAAACACAAAACTATGACGGCGACATACATAAAAAACACAAGACTATGTTAATGACAGACATAAGAAAACACAAGAGTAACACTAGTGACCTGAAGTCAACAAAAAATTAATAAAAAAAGGCGCCAGAAAATGAAGGGGGCGAGGCAAACGAGGAGAGCAAAGACCCAAAGAAAATAAAACAACGAAAGTAGTGAGCCCTAAGACGACGTTTCGCTCAAGGAAATAATCTTCCTTTAGAAAATGCTGATAGAAAAAAACATATTATTATAAACCTCTATAATAAAAAACCCCTATACAATAAAAAATTTTTATAATAAAAGTCTTTTAATGAAGCTTTATAATGAACGTCTTTTAATAAAAGTCTTTTTAATAAAATCTAAAAAAATGTCTTTAAAAAAACGTCTTTATAATGAATGTTGGAGGGTGAGAAAGAAAAGAAAATTTTAAGAAAGAAGTTTCAGGAACTAAAAAAAAAAAAGAACTATTAAAAACTACATAAAGATTACGGAGAGCTAATTAAAATAATTCTAAGAAAAAAAAAAAAAGATAATGAAAGAAATGGTGCAAGGGGAAGAATAAAGAGAAAAAAATATTAGAGATCGGGGGGAAAAACCCGGGAAGTCGGGCGGCCAGCAGAGGGATTAAACAGAAAAAGAACGAGCTCTGGGGAGAAAGGGAAAAAAAACCGACAGGGGAAAAGGAACTGGATAAATTAAATTTTGGACATGAGGAAAAAAGAGACAGACAGACGACGACAGACAGAGATTTTCAAAATGGCTGATGTACTTAAAAGCTCTTAGCTTGTAAATAAAGTTAGGAACCTTAACTTAACCTTGTCTAATAAAGATAGATAGATAGATAGATAGATGTAGATAGAGAGAAAGAGAAAGAGAGAGAGAGAGGAGATGAGAGGGGGAGGGGAGAGAGAGAGAGAGAGAGGAGAGAGAAGAGAGAGAGAGAGAGAGAGAGAGAGAGAAAAGCCAGCTGCTCTAAGCTACATCAATCACCAGCTAAGAGCTAGATCAGCTTGGGAAAACCGATGGCAGGTAACATTTGCACCTGAGAAAACACAAATGATGATGGTCTCTAGGCACCATGATGGTAATGCCGGAGCAGTATTAAGTATGAATGGGAGAGTGTTGGTACCTGGGGAAGCAGTTGGTATCCTTGGGACGAAATTTGGCTCCAAACTGACCATGAAGAACCACGCTGTAAATCTTGCACACAAGGCAAACAGGAAGCTTACATCACTTCGACGTATCTCGCATCTGCCTGAGAGTAGGGGCTGCTTGATTCTGTATGAGACCCAGGTACGCTAACACCTTGAGTATGCTCCTCCTTCTTGGTTTTCCTGCCCCCATCTCTCATCTGCGACTGCGTGATCGGGTAGAGAACAGAGAAAGACGTCTCATCTCTCGCCTGCACACATCCTGGATAGATCTGTCATTTCATCAGAGCCTTCATCACAGGAGGGATGTAGGTTATGTACAAGGCCAACATTGTCAAAGTACCACACTTGGCTCCACTTCGAGGACAGCGAGAAGCAAGCTTTTATACCACAAGACGTGAAGAAAGCAGCAACTTCGCTCTGGCTGTACCCTTCTCCAGAACATCACTTCATCTGAGATCATTTATCCCCAGGATGACTCGAGTATGGAACACATTCGTACAGCATTATGATGTCAACGAAATAAAGTCAGTTGATCAAATGAAAATGCTGGCCCACAGATGACTCCAACTTCATCCTGTTCCCTACTTGTATGTTTCATATCAATAAAAATGCTTTCAAATGAGCTGATGTAGGTAACAGCTCTTAGCTTGTCAATAAAGTTAGGAATCGTTAACCTAACCATGTCAAACCCTGTGTAAAAGAGAGAGAGAGAGAGAGAGAGAGAGAGAGAGAGAGAGAGAGAGAGAGAGAGAGGAGAGAGAGAGGAAGATGAGAGAGAGAGAAAAGAGGGGAGAGAGAAGGAGAGAGAGAGAGAGAGAGACCCCGAGAGAGAGAGAACAGAAGAGAGAGAGAACAGAGAGTCAGAGAGAGCATGGAGAGAGACAGAGAGAGACAGATAGAGAGACACGGAGAGACAGCTCTCAGGAGACAGCTGCTAGAGATCCATGGAACCACGAGATGAGAGAGAATCAGAACGAAGAGCAGAGTGACGAGAGAGAGAGAGACAAGAAGACAGAGAGAGATCGAGAGGGACGATATTGAACAGAGAGCGATTAACGAGACGATGAGACGCTGATGAAGGCTACGTAGATGAAAGACGCTAAGCACTGGAGATGGAGGGGACAGAGTCTGAAGAGATGAGGAAGAACGATGATGAGAAGAGACGAATAGATGATGAGAGAGACCTGAGGATAGAGCTACGATCTGAAAAGATCCTGAAAAGACGAGCTGAGAATGGAGAGATGAGCAGAGAGAGGATGTGAGAAAGAGGACGAAAGAACGCAGTGATAGGAAGAGAGAGGGAGACCCTGAGAGAGAGAAAGCGAGAGCTCTAGACCGGAGGAGACGAGAGAACGAACGAGACTGAGATGAGAGGAAGCAGACAGAGACGAGACAGCGCAGAGTACAGGTGAGAGACAGAGAGAGACAGAGAAGAGACAGAGCAGAGAGAGCTAGACAGAGCGAGAGAGATGGCAGAACTCTGCAGAGTTAGAGAGATTGAGAGAGAGATTAAACCTGAGAAGACGATATTGAGAGAACGCTAGGGTAGAGGAAAGACGAGCATGAGAGAAGAGAGATGAGGCAGAGAGAGAGAGAGATGAGACCGAGGAGAGAGAGAGAGAGAGAGAGAGATAATGGGCCACATATTGTTGATCTGAATATCATTAAGCCAGGTGACAAAATAATTATTGCGACTTCCTCGGCATTCGAGCTGTGCTAAAATGACCAGGTAGTCGTGCAGATGCATGACGTGGCCCACTCTGAGTTTGTGTTGAAGTGACTCATTCTGTGAGACGTATTTGTGAGCCCTGTGTGCGGACTGTTCTAGGAGCTAGCTGCTGTGTAAGGTGCGTGAGCATCGTCTGTTACCTACTATTCTTTGCTATTCCTGTCGTCTCCTATATTTGTTTGGTTGAAACTGGCCCGCCCTTCGTACTTTTCATTACTGCACTTGACAAGTTGCAAAAGATGTGTTCGCTTTAGGCGACACCTGTCTAGTTTGTCTCTGAGCTCTGGCGACTGTTTACTGCGCTATGTGATCGCTCCTGGCTACTGTCTAGTGTGACCTTGTGAAGCTCGCGGTGTATTTCAAGTGTATTGTACTTTGTGCAGGTTTGGCTACTGAGGAGCGTGTCTTTGTGAGCTCTGACTACTGTCTAGTGAAATCTATGTTGACATCTGGCGACTCAACTAGTGTGTCTTTGGTAAGATTGGTGACTGTCAACAGTGTGTATTTGATGAAGCTCTGGTGACTGTCCATGTGTGTTCTTGTGTTGCTACTGGCTACTGTGTTTGCAGTTTGTTTTTGTTGACGTCTGACTACCTGTCTAGTGTGTCTATGGCACCTTCTAGGCCTGACTGCTCCAGTGTGAGCTCATTTTGTAAGCTCTCCGGATAGTGATCTCGCCTTGTGTGATGATGTATGTGTGTATGAGATGACTGATGTGTGTGTGTGTATGTGTGTATGTGTGTATGTGTGTGTGTGTGTGTTTGTGATAGACCTTGTTTCCGCGTGACTCTCGGCATTCCACGCCGCTAATCTGCCGCGGTCAGCACCAACCTCTCTTCCTAGAGCTTCCAGCTGGAGATTATACTTTATCTTCACGAGCTCAACAATCTGATTTATCTCCCACTCGCCTTCCACCACTTCACTGTAATCAGTTTTCTCTCGAGTTTATTTACGGAAGCTGAAGTTCTTTACGTGATAACTTCCTTTGTAAATTTAGCCTTAGTTACTGTGTATCTTACAAGTCGCTATTATATTATCTTAAAATGTCTGCAACGTCTTGAGTTTGTGGGACGCTTCATGGAGTATGGTACAGGGAATGTCGTTGATGCGTTAGCCTTGCCGACACTACCAATGCCTTTTTTCTGTCATGTCAGAGATCATAGTCATACTATTAACTGGACATTTCCTAAAACTGTTTGCACTTCTTCTAGTCTTCACAAACGCCTTCTTATTGAAGCATTCCTTACACACAGAATTCCTAATATGAATCTTAGTCTTGGCATTGTCTCTGTAGATGCATTCCTCTCTCATCACGCTATCAGCTGCTCTGAACTTCTGAACACTCGTAACTTGACTTGATTTTTACCTTCTCTCCTTACCTCTTCCCATTTCTTATATTTTAATTGCCTTTCCTGTTCTGTGGGGGTATTGTTCCTTAGGAAATTTTGTTCTTCTCCCGTGGGCCATTAGCTTTCCTGTAACAGTACGTCTATGTTCTCTTGTTCTTATAGGCTACCTCTACTATTATTATTACTAATATTACTATTATTTCTTCGCTAACACTACACTCTGTGCCACTTTTTTTTTCCACTATCACAACTACTTATTAATTCCACATCCGTCACTGTTGCGCTATTTCTGTTACTGCTAGTGCTATGACTACTATGACTGCTATGACTACTATGACTACTATGACTACTATCACTACTATCACTACTACTACCACTAATGCTATTATTACAATACTACTACTCCCTCCTGTTCTACCACTCTCGTCCACCGCTGTATCTCGAATATATTCTGGCATCCTTTCCTTCCCGCTTCACTGTGTGACAGGTTCATAGATCAAGTTGGACCAAAACGTCGTCATAAGTCTCAGTCTCCTTCGTGCAGTTAATTTTTGTGTAATGTCTAGTCACTTAGGGGGATGCTGAATTAATTTAGAAATCCTAATATTCACAGGACGAGGATCAACCCTGATTTCCAATTCCTTTCGGTCTTTAGGCATATGTTTGTTGGTGACAGTCAAGAACGCTCACACACACCCACCCACACACACACACACACACCACACACCACACACACACCCACCACACACCACACACCACACACACAACACACATACACCACACACACACACACACACACACACCACACACACACCACACACACACACACACACACACACACCACACAACACACACACACCACACACACATACACACACACACACACACACACACACACAACCACGCAACACACATATACCCATACACACACACACACACACACACACACACACACACACACACACACAAACACACACACACACACACGCACACACACATAAATACACACACATAACACACACACACACACACACATACACACACACAGTGACCTTGATACCTCAAAGGCAATGGGACCGGACAACATCTCCCCGTGGATCCTTAGAGAGAGAGCAGAAATGCTGTGTGTGCCACTAACCACAATCTTCAACATATCCCTTGAAACTGGGCAACTACCCGAGGAATGGAAGACGGCAAATGTAGTTCCCATTATTAAAAAAGGAGACGGAAAAGAGGTTCTAAACTACAGACCAGTGTCACTGACGTGTATAGTGTGCAAAGTCATGGACAAGATTATCAGGAGGAGAGTGGTGGAGCATCTGGAACGGAACAAGATTATAAAAGACAACCAGTACGGATTCATGGAAGGCAAATCCTGTGTCACAAACCTTCTGGAGTTTTATGACAAAGTTACAGAAGTAAGACACGAGAGAAGGGTGGGTCGATTGCATTTTCTTGGATTGCAAGAGGGCCTTCGACACAGTTCCTCAAAAGAGACTAGTGCAGAAACTAGAGGATCAAGCGCGTGTAACAGGAAGGGCACTGCAATAGATCATAGAATACCTGACAGGGAAGCAACAACGAGTCATGGTACGTGATGAGGTATCACAGTGGGCACCGGTGACAAGCGGGGTCCCACAGGGGTCAGTCTTGGAACAGTGCTATTTTTGGTATAGGTGAATGACATGATGGAAGGGATAGACTCAGAGGTGTCCCTGTTCGCAGATGATGTTAAGTTAATGAAGAGAACTAAATCAGATAAGGATCAGGCAGGATTTCAAAGAGACCTGGACAGACTGGACACTTAATCCGGCAACTGGCTTCTCGAATTCAACCCCGCCAAATGCAAAGTCATGAAGATCGGAGAAGGGCAAAGAAGACCACAGACAGAGTATAGGCTAGGTGGCCAAAGACTACAAACCTCGCTCAAGGAGAAAGATCTTGAGGTGAGTATAACACCGAGCACGGCTCCGGAAGCACACATCAACCAGATAACTGCTGCAGCATATGGGCGCCTGGCAAACGTGAGATTAGCGTACCGATACTTAAGTAAGGAATCTTTCAAGACACTGTACACCGGGTACGTCAGGCCCATGCTGGAGTATGCACCACCAGTTTGGAACCCGCACCGGGTCAAGCACGTTAAGAAATTAGAGAAAGTGCAAAGATTTGCGACAAGGTTAGTTCCAGAGCTATGGGGAATGTCCTACGAAGAAAAGTTAAGGGAAATCGGCCTGACGACACTGGAGGACAGGAGGGTTAGGGGAGACATTATAACGACATACAAAATACTGCGTGGAATAGACAAGGTGGACAGAGAGTATTTCCAGATGGGAGACACAGATACGAGGGGGTCACCCTTGGAAGTTGAAGACTCAGATGAGTTACAGGGATGTTAGGAAATATTTCTCCAGTCATAGAGTGGTCAGGAAGTGGAACACTCTGGCGAGTGATGTAGTGGAGGCAGGAACCATACATAGCTTTAAGACGAGGTATGATAAAGCTCAGGTGGCAGGGAGAGAGAGGACCTAGTAGCGTTCAGTGAAGAGGCGGGGCCAGGAGCTGAGTCTCGACCCCTGCAAAACACAATTAGGTGAGTACACTTACACACACACACACACACACACACACACACACACACACACACACACACACTCACACACATACACACATACACACACACACACACACACACACACACACACACACACACACATCACACATACACACACATACACACACACGCAACTAGAGAAAGTGCAAAGGTTTGCAACAAGACTAGTGCCAGAGCTAAGAGGTATGTCCTACGAGGAGAGGTTAAGGGAAATCAACCTGACGACACTGGAGGACAGGAGAGATAGGGGGGACATGATAACGACATACAAAATACTGAGAGGAATTGACAAGGTGGACAAAGACAGGATGTTCCAGAGATTGAACACAGTAACAAGGGGACACAGTTGGAAGCTGAAGACACAGATGAATCACAGGGATGTTAGGAAGTATTTCTTCAGCCATAGAGTAGTCAGTAAGTGGAATAGATTGGGAAGCGATGTAGTGGAGGCAGGATCCATACATAGCTTTAAGCAGAGGTATGATAAAGCTCACGGCTCAGGGAGAGTGACCTAGTAGCGATCAGTGAAGAGGCGGGGCCAGGAGCTCGGACTCGACCCCCGCAACCTAAACTAGGTGAGTACAACTAGGTGAATACACTCACACACACACACACACACACACACACACCACACACACACACACACACACACACACACACACACACACATATATACATATATATATATATATATATATATATATATATATATATATATATATATAATATATATATATATATATATATATATATATATATATATATTATATATATATAAGACTACTCCTGCAAGCTAAACTCAGTAAGTACAGCCTAACCTAAACATTTATACTTTATGCTCACACAAATGCACAAGGTACGACTAAAGAAAATTAAGAAAATGGGGGAGCACCTTTAAAACGATGGATTTATAAAATACAATTAGCACGAGTTTAGAAAGAAAAAAAAAGTTTTATATTGGAGTTTTGCGACCTTGTGACAGAGATAAAGAGGGAATGCGTATTCCTGTGAGAAGGCATTTGATGCTATTCAACACTAACTATTGGTCCACAAACTAGAATAGCAGGCATGGATACCCGGACGGTGACTACAGTCAATCGCAAAACTCCTAACGGAAAAAAGACAAAAAAGTGATGATTCACAGAAGGAATCAGGACAAGCAGAGGTGACAACGGGGTCCCTGAAGGGTAAGTGCAGGGACTAATTTTGTTTCTCGTACACATTACACGTTAATGACATAGAAGAAAAGAGCTTATTCGGGACATATGTCAAACCTATCACAAGAAAATGCACCATCTGTCTAAACGTATATTTTTTTTTTTTTTTGAGAAGTGTCCAAAGATCTGCAGCAAGAATGATTCCAGAGATTAGAGGATTGACTTACGAGGAGACACTGAAGGAAATAAGCATAGAAGAAAGAAGAAGCGGAGACACATGATAAAGACGCATAAGTAAGTCACAGGATCTGATATGAGAGATAACAAAAATCTGTTTGAAGAACGGGAATCGGGAGCAAGATTATGAGGCAAATAAGATGAAGGATGTTAGAAATTACTTTTTTCAGCCTCATGATGGTAAGGAACTGGAATGACTTGGATGAGTAGGTTGTGGAAGATAAAACCATGCACAATTTAAAGAATAATTACAAAATTTTTTTTGTGAAACCACCTATATGAAGGTAATAAGTACCTGCAGCCAAAATATGTGAGAATATGCGAGTACACTATTCACACTGTACACTATACTCACACTGGCATATTCACAAACATTCAAAACATTCACGCTGTGCTCAAACATGCATTTTTACAATATTTTACAAGAAACATGCACACACACACATTCACATGCATATTTACAGAGACAAACATACATACATACACAAATAGAGAGCACGTCTCTAGTACAATTAAATGCTTGAAGTAGAGGTGAGTAGTGATCAGCCAGCCTGCCAGGCTACCCGAACCATTAGTCACGAAAACAGTCACCCTTCACTGCCAGTTAACAGTTTACCAGGCTAACTGGACTGTCTGGTGCATCCCGATAATCATGTTAGCTCACTGAACTAATAATTTCAGGATACAGCATTAAGGAAGCTGACAAGCTCTCATTTTTCCCTAAGGAGAGTACATATCCTGCGCCACCTACGCTGGAGCGCAAGTACATACCCTGGGGTCAAGTACATACCCCGGGGTAACTACCCTAAGCTAAGATTTTCACTCTCTCATTGCTGCGTCTCTGCAGGGATGTCCTGTACAATTGAATTATACTGTGTGAAATATCGCATTCTATATGCAAAACAAATGCTAAGCAGCTTCTTGCCTGGAGGACGGAGCGCAGCATGTCGGGAACCCTTGTATTGTGTGTGTGTGTGTGTGTGTGTGTGTGTGTGTGTGTGTGTGTGTGTGTGTGTGTGTGTGTGTGTGTGCATGTGTGCGTGGTGTGTTGCGAGGAAGAGAGTTTAACGATTACAAGACATTTGTGAGAAGAACTCTAGAAAATATTTCTTTGCTTCCCAAATAGCTCGTCAAATCTTGGTAAGGGTTACAAAATAAATAAATGTGTGCTATAGTTCCTTTATATATATATATATATATATATATATATATATATATATATATATATATATATATATATATATATATACATTATAAACACACCAGAAGTCTCCTTACGCCAGAGACCAACAAAACTATGGAAAAAACCTACTATGACACGATGGAAAGAGACACTCATGATGTCACCGCAGCAGATGTACTCTAAGTTCTAAAACATTTTTACCCCATAATGTAGGTTCCTGCCTACAGTGTCACACACATCAACGCCCAGGTACGTATTACTGTGAAATAGGTGACGGCCAGATTGTTCATACATGCCAGTCTCAGTCTCTCTCTCTCACTCAGAGAAATATTTTCTTGTGTGTGTGTACTCACCTATTTGTACTCACCTATTTGTGGTTGCAGGGGTCGAGTCACAGCTCCTGGCCCCGCCTCTTCGCTGATTGCTACTAGGTCCTCTCTCTCCCTGCTCCATGAGCTCTATCATACCTCGCCTTAAAACTATGTATGGTTCCCGCCTCCACTACGTCACTTTCTAGGCTATTCCACGGCCTAACTACTCTATGACTGAAGAAATACTTCCTAACATCCCTTTGATTCATCTGAGTCTTCAACTTCCAATTGTGACCTCTTGTGTCTGTGTCCCTTCTCTGGAACATCCCGTCTTTGTCCACCTTGTCAATTCCGCGCAGTATTTTATATGTCGTTATCATGTCTCCCTGACCCTCCTGTCCTCCAGTGTCGTCAGGCCGATTTCCCTCAACCTTTCTTCGTAGGACAATCCCCGTAGCTCTGGGACTAGTCTTGTTGCAAACCTTTGCACTTTCTCTAATTTCTTGATTGTGCTTGACTAGGTGTGGATTCCAAACTGGTGCTGCATACTCCAGTATGGGCCTGACATAAATGGTATACAGAGTCTTAAACGAATCCTTACTGAGGTATCGGAACGCTATCCGTAGGTTTGCCAGGCGCCCGTATGCTGCAGCAGTTATCTGATTGATGTGCGCCTCAGGAGATATGCTCGGTGTTATACTCACCCCAGGTCTTTTTCCTTGAGTGAGGTTTGCAGTCTTTGGCCATCTAACTATATTGTGTCTGCGGTCTTCTTTGCCCTTCCCCAATCTTCATGACTTTGCATTTGGCAGGGTTAAATTCAAGGAGCCAGTTGCTGGACCAGGCTTGTAGCCTGTCCAGGTCTCTTTGTAGTCCTGCTGATCCTCATCGATTTGATTCTTCTCATTAACTTCACATCATCTGCAAACAAGGACACTTCTGAGTCTATCCCTTCCGTTATGTCGTTCACATATACCAAGAACAGCACAGGTCCTAGGACTGACCCCTGTGGAACCCCGCTTGTCACAGGCGCCCACTCTGACACCTCGTCGCGTACCATGACTCGTTGTTGCCTCCCTGACAGGTATTCTCTGATCCATTGCAGTGCCTGTGTGTGTGTGTGTGTGTGTGTGTGTGTGTACTCACCTAATTGTACTCACCTAATTGTGGTTGCAGGGGTCGAAACTCAGCTCCTGGCCCCGCCTCTTCACTGAGTGCTACTAGGTCCTCTCTCTCCCTGCTCCACGAGCTTTATCATACCTCATCTTAATTAAAGCTATGTATGGTTCCTGCCTCCACTACCTCACTTCATAGGCTATTCCACTTCCTGACTACTCTATGACTGAAGAAACACTTCCTAACATCCCTTTGACTCATCTGGGTCTTCAACTTCCAATTGTGACAACTTGTTTCTTTGTCCCCTCTCTGGGACATACTGTCTCTGTCCACCTTGTCTATTCCATGCAGTATTTTGTATGTTGTTATCATGTCTCCCCTAACCCTCCTGTCCTCCAGTGTCGTCAGGCCCATTTCCCTTAACCTTTCTTCGTAGGACATTCCCCTTAGCTCTGGAACTAACCTTGTCACAAACCTTTTCACTTTCTCTAATTTCTTGACGTGCTTCCTCAAGTGTGGGTTCCAAACAGGTGCTGCATACTCCAATATGTGCCTGACGTACACGGTGTACAGTGTCTTGAACGATTCCTTACTAAGCTATCGGAACGCTATTCTCAGGTTTGCCAGGCGCTCATATGTTGCAGCAGTTATTTGGTTGATGTGTGCTTCCTGAGACGTGCTCGGTGCTATATTCACCCCAAGATCCTTCTCGTTGAGCGAGGTTTGCAGTCTTTGGCCACCTACCTCACACTCCGTCTGCTGTCTTCTTTTCCCTTCCCCGATCTTCATGACTTTGCATTGGGCGGGGTTAAATTCGAGAAGCCAGTTGCTGAACCACGTGTCCAGCCTGTCCACGTCTTTTTGGAGTCCTACCTCATCCTCATCTGATTTAATTCTCTTCATAAACTTCACATCATCTGCGAACAGGGGCACTTCTGAGTCTAACCCTTCCATCATATCATTCACATATACCAGAAATAGCACTGGTCCTAGGACCGACCCCTGTGGGACCCCGCTCGTCACAGGTGCCCACTGTGATGCCTCATCCCGTACCATGACTCGTTGCCTCACTGTCAGGTATTTCCTGATCCATTGCAGTGCCCTCCCTGTTTTACTAGCCTGATCCTCAAGCTTCTGCACTAATCTCTCGTGAGGAACTGTGTCGAAGGCCTTTTTGCAGTCCAAGAAGATGCAATCAACCCACCCCTCTCTCTCGTGTCTTACTTCTGTTACTTTATCATAAAACTCCAGTAGGTTGGTGACACAGGATTTGCCCTCCATAAAACCATGCTGGTTGGCGTTTATACTCTTGTTCCGTTCCAGGTGTGTGTGTGTGTGTGTGTACTCACCTATTTGTACTCACCTATTTGTGGTTGCAGGGGTCGAGGCACAGCTCCTGGCCCCGCTTCTTCGCTGATTGCTACTAGGTCCTCTCTCTCCCTGCTCCATGAGCTCTATCATACCTCGCCTTAAAACTATGTATGGTTCCTGCCTCCACCACATCACTTTCTAGGCTATTCCATGGCCTGACTACTCTATGACTGAAGAAATACTTCCTAACATCCCTTTGATTCATCTGAGTCTTCAACTTCCAATTGTGACCTCTTGTGTCTGTGTCCCATCTCTGGAACATCCCGTCTTTGTCCACCTCGTCTATTCCGCGCAGTATTTTATGTCGTTATCATGTCTCCCCTGACCCTCCTGGCCTCCAGTGTCGTCAGGCCGATTTCCCTCAACCTTTCTTCATAGGACAATCCCGTAGCTCTGAGACTAGTCTTGTTGCAAACCTTTGCACTTTCTCTAATTTCTTGACGTGCTTGACTAGGTGTGGATTCCAAACTGGTGCTGCATACTCCAGTATGGGCCTGACGTAGATGGTGTACAGAGTCTTAAACGAATCCTTACTGAGGTATCGGAACGCTATCCGTAGGTTTGCCAGGCGCCCGTATGCTGCAGCAGTTATCTGATTGATGTGCGCCTCTGGAGATATGCTCGGTGTTATACTCACCCCCAGATCTTTTTCCTTGAGTGAGGTTTGCAGTCTTTGGGCATCTAAACTATATTGTGTCTGCGGTCTTCTTTGCCCTTCCCCAATCTTCATGACTTTGCATTTGGCAGGGTTAAATTCAAGGAGCCAGTTGCTGGACCAGGCTTGTAGCCTGTCCAGGTCTCTTTGTAGTCCTGCCTGATCCTCGTCCGATTCGATTCTTCTCATTAACTTCACATCGTCTGCAAACAAGGACACTTCTGAGTCTATCCCTTCCGTTATGTCGTTCACGTATACCAAGAACAGCACAAGTCCTAGGACTGACCCCTGTGGAACCCCGCTTGTCACAGGCGCCCACTCTGACACCACGTCGCGTACCATGACTCGTTGTTGCCTCCCTGTCAGATATTCTCTGATCCATTGCAGTGCCTTTCCTGTTATGTGTGCCTGGTCCTCTAGCTTTTGCAGTAACCTCTTGTGAGGAACTGTGTCGAAAGCCTTCTTGCAGTCCAAAAATACGCAGTCGATCCACCCCTCTCTCTCTTGTCTTACTTCTGTCACCTTGTCATAAAACTCTAGTAGGTTTGTGACACAGGATTTTCCTTCTCTGAAACCGTGCTGGTTGTCAATTATACACTTGTTTCTTTCCAGGTGCCTCATGTCTGTCTCCCTTTTTAAAAATTGGGACTACATTTGCCATTTTCCATACCTCAGGGAGTTGCCCAGTTTCAAATGATGTGATGAGAGTAAGACACATGTGCAACATCTGGGTATCTTTATTGTAGACGTTTCGCCATCCAGTGGCTTTATCAATACAAATTCCAGGACATAACTTGAAGACAGTAGAACTATGTACAGAAGATGAGGTAATCAGTCCCTCAACCTAGGAGTAGGTGCGAACAGCACCATAGTCGTGGAGATTCTGAAGCAGAAGAAAGAATCCTGGCGCTTATATAGTAACGTCAGGTGAAGCAGACGAGGGCAAATTCACTGGTGGGCGGGATTCCCCAGTGGAAGTAGGTCCTTCCCAAAGAGATGGGTTAGTTGTAGTAGTAGTTGTCGTAGTTGTGAAGGTTATGTACATGTCCTCAGAATTAAGATTCCATGATGTTGCAGTGTCTGACAAGTTGTGTACGAATGGTATATAATACCGACAAGATGAGAGTAAGACAACATGTGCAACATCTGGGTATCTTTATTGTAGACGTTTCGCCATCCAGTGGCTTTATCAATACAAATTCCAGGACATAACTTGAAGACAGTAGAACTATGTACAGAAGATGAGGTAATCAGTCCCTCAACCTAGGAGTAGGTGCGAACAGCACCATAGTCGTGGAGATTCTGAAGCAGAAGAAAGAATCCTGGCGCTTATATAGTAACGTCAGGTGAAGCAGACGAGGGCAAATTCACTGGTGGGCGGGATTCCCCAGTGGAAGTAGGTCCTTCCCAAAGAGATGGGTTAGTTGTATTAGTAGTAGTTGTCGTAGTTGTGAAGGTTATGTACTTGTCCTCAGAATTAAGATTCCATGATGTTGCAGTTTCTGACAAGTTGTGTACGAATGGTATATAATACCGACAAGATGAGAGTAAGACACATGTGCAACATCTCGGTATCTTTATTGTAGACGTTTCGCCATCCAGTGGCTTTATCAATACAAATTCCAGGACATAACTTGAAGACAGTAGAACTATGTACAGAAGATGAGGTAATCACCTGACGTTACTATATAAGCGCCAGGATTCTTTCTTCTGCTTCAGAATCTCCACGACTATGGTGCTGTTCGCACCTACTCCTAGGTTGAGGGACTGATTACCTCATCTTCTGTACATAGTTCTACTGTCTTCAAGTTATGTCCTGGAATTTGTATTGATAAAGCCACTGGATGGCGAAACGTCTACAATAAAGATACCCAGATGTTGCACATGTGTCTTACTCTCATCTTGTCGGTATTATATACCATTCGTAGAGAAAGAAATGCAGGCGATTGATTGTTCTGTATTTTTTGACCTCCCTTCTGGGATCCTTTTCAGCAGATACACAAATAAAAAGAGAATTTATAGGAAAAGTTGCGCCTCTCACTGTGCAGGGAAACAGTGAGTGTCAGGTGAGCGTCTTCTCATTCCCTCCTTGACTCGTCTTCCCACGAGCTCACCTGACACTCACTACTACCCCGCACGGTGAGAGGCGCAACTTTTCCTATAAATTCGGAGTGCAACGGACAAGTGAAGTAGCGGCAGTAACACTCACAGCAAGAGGCATTCTTGAGCCTCCCCAGCGCTCGGTCTTGGCCCAAAGCTGGGGTGTGGCTCTAAAAGGATAATGTAGTGCTTGCTGCCTTTGCACCTCCTGACATCGTCTGCTGCTATGCAGCTGCCACACCCATCGAGCCCAGTGTGGTCGGGGTTCTCGGAAGCCCAAGGTGCCTAGCTTCTCCCTCCGGCCCTTGGGGCGGGAAAGAAAATCCTCGCTTTTATAAGTCCGGTGAAAAAAAGGGGGGGCAAATTCATTGGGGCGGACCCCAGGGAAGTAGCCTTCCCAAAGAGGGGGTTTTGTTTTGTTTTTTTTTTTCTTTTAATTTTTTCTTTCCCTAAAATTTTCCTTTTCTTTCTCTTTTTTCCTTTTAAAATCCAAATTCCTTCCTCTCTTTTCTTTTTTTCTTTCCCTTTTCCTTTCTTTTCTCTTTCCATCTTCTCTTTCTTTCCCTTTTTTCTATTCCGGTTCTTTCTTCTTTTAAAATCTCCCGCTTTCTTTTTCCCCTCTCCTTTTTTTCTCTCTTCTTCTTTCCCTTTTCTTCTTTTCCCTAATTTTTTTCCCCCCCTTTTAAAATTCTCAAAAAATCCCCTTTCTTTCTTTTTCTTTTTCATTTTCCTTTTCCTTTTTTCTTTTTTTTCCTCCTTTTTCCCTTTTTTTCCAAAAAAAAATTTTTTTCCCCTCACTTTCAAACTTTTTCATATCTTCTTTCCCCTTCTTTTTCCCCCTCCTAATTTCTTCTCCCCCCCTCCCCTTTTTTTCCCTTTTTCTCCCCTTCCGTCCTCCCAAAAAACTTTTTCCCCCCGGCCTCTCTTCCCAAACTTTTTCTTTTTTAAAAAAATTTCTTGCTTTTCCTTCTCTTCTTCCTCCCCCATACCCTTTCTTTCTCCCCGGTCTTTCTTTTTTTCCCTCCCCCTTCCATACTTTTTCTCTCTCCTTCCTTTCTTCCCCTTTATCCCTTCTTTTCTCTCTTGGCCCTTCCTCCTTTTTCTTTTTCCTGTTCTCTTTTCTCGGCCCCCTTTTTCCCCTTTTCTCTAAAGCAGGTCCGAAAAAAAGGGGATAAACCTTTTCCCTTAAAAATGCTGTGGCCTTATTCCGTGAAACCCCCAGCAAAGCCAATAGGAACGACATTATTGTTTATAAACGTCTGAGCTTCCACAATCAATGGTTCCATGTGGGACAGAGGTGTTGGAACGTTGGTCCCCCTGGTTTCCCGGCAGGGTGTTTTTCCTCTAAGTGTTTTCAGCCTGTCACATCCTGGGAGCAACTGTATCCATGGTAAAAATTCGTTGCCCCCGCTGTGTTGCTCCTTAAATTTTTCTTGCTCACCGGCTCTGACTTTTTCACTGTCAGTGGGGGGGGGGGGGTTTGCCTCTCCCTTTTTTGTGTTGACGGAGAAGGCAAATGAGGTTAGCTCTGGGAAAATCTCTTAGGTTTTTAATTATCTGAGGCTGCCTCTTTCCCCTACTTTCCGCAAGCAAGCGCTTCCCAAAAAGTAGCAATTTGTGCCATCCCTTGAGGGTTTTGGTGGAGCATTTAAAAAGGGGAAAACCACGTTTACTTTTTTCAGGGGGTTTGCAAGTTTCCCAGCTGCGTGTGGACGTGCTGCTTTAGGTATGTGTTAGTGTCCGGGTCCGTTGCTTTAATTGTTCCAAGATATTGTTGATGAGATAATCTTTGGAGTGGGTTGGGTCCCTGGGTGGCTATAAACGGGGAAAACCCCAACATGGGAACACAAAACATGTGAAAGAAGATTGAATTCTGATTTTCATCTGAGCCTTCAGCAGAGGGAGATGCACAATTCGAAAAGGAGGATCAGGCTCGGTCAGTCCTAATCTGAATGCCCTAAAGTGTCAGAGTCCACAAAATCACTAGCCAAAAAAAAAATGTTGAGCTAGCACTCGGAAATTTTTATTTATTAAAAACATAATTTCAAAATTCTTTAATTTAAAACATTTCTATCAAATTTACAGCAGAAGCGAAAATGACCAGAAAATTTATCGCTGTTATAAAGTAACTGATGAAGAATTCGTCCGGATATTAACAACATATTTTCACTGAAAGGGAAATTTTTTTTTAAAATTTTTTAAGCTTAAATGCTTATGACTAAAGAGGTGTGTCTCGAAGACACCAACAAAACCCCCCATCATGTTACAAGAAAGTCCCCGATAACGTACGTCCTTTTTACTGATTCCTGAGAAGCCCTTTTACCATGTTCGCACTATTAACACCAAGGGCTGGATGGTAAAAAAACCCGGTACATGAAGAAAACTTCCCACCAGCCCGTTTAGTGGGGGCTTTTGAAGAAGACTAAGCGGATAACATTTTTTCGTATTGGTGCCCAACAAAGCTTCGGCTTTGTTTTTCATTATTTAAAAATCCTCCCAGTTTTTCCCTTTGGTAAAAAAATTCTGCACCACACCCCTTTTAAACTTTACAAAGCTTTTTATTAAGGCAAACTCCTGTGTAAAAGTTTGGGAAAATATTCTTGAGGGGTGCAGCAAAGTTGTATGTTAATGTTCCTGGGAAAAGGGTATTTTTTTTGACGAATTCTTTTCTTTTAGTGGTTAAAACGTCCAAAAATTTCATGAAGAAAAAAAAAAAACATTTTTGTGTAACAAGGGGGGGCCAAGTGTCCAAACTTTCGGCCACATTTTTCCCCTTGTGTTCGCGTATTTTTTTAGTTGAGCAGAATTTCTATGGGGTAAGTTTTTTTTTCTCCCACAACCGAGCCCTGACAAAAATGATTTTCACGCCCCTTGTGAAAAAGCACTGCTTTTACTCACCTTTGGGAATCGATAATAGTTCCCCTTCATCAGAAAAAATTTTATAGCCCGTTTGGGTTAATAAGAATTTACATCATGAATGCTTACGGTGGGAAAGCGCTACAAAAGTCAGGGTAACGAAAATTAGATATTTTTTCCTTTTGCTTGTAAGAGCTCCCAAACAGTTCTGTTTTCTGCTTTGATAGGGCAAGGCTCTTACAAGGTCATTTAACCCCTGTATATGATTTTAAATGAGGGTTTTTTCAAAATTCAGATTTGGGGTTCATAAAGCAGTTTATTTCTTACTACTTTCACGTTTAGTGCATAAACAAAAAGGAGAACGGTACAGCATGTCCTCCTATTGCCCCAGGGCTTCTGTTAACTCGCAATTTGGGTATCTTTTCTTGCTTTTTTTATCTTCGAGTAACTAACCCCATTTAAAAATGCAGAAGTAACATCATTCAGGGAATTCTTCGATTTTAGCACACCATTGGGACTGCAAATGTCACTGATGATGTTTTCCCTCCCAACCCCCTGATCAGCACAGGTACAAACAGTAAGGTTGTATGCAATCTTGAAACAATATGTTATGGCTTTCATTATCACGTTTTGTAACCCGCCTATGTGATGAAAGGGTTTTGAAAAAACCGACAAGTTTTAGGATTGAGACATTTTGCAGCATATGGGAATCTTTTTTTCAGGAAACGTTCGCCACACAGTGGCTTTATCAGTCCCAAAACAAAAGGAAAGGGTAAAGGGGAGGAGGAGTATGAGGGAAACGTTCCCCTCAACCTGGGGTCGATGTGTTCAGTCCAAATTTGTAGAATAAAAAGCATAGGGGCCCAGACTGGCTTTAAAACTGTAGTGAGGTGAGGTAAGCAGGCGGAGGCGGGGTCATATGGTCCATCCACTAGTCGAAGAGGCTTCGTCCCAAAGGTTGAACAAGTGTTAAGAATTCTTTGAACAAATCCCATGTGCTGAGTTTTTTGCAGTTGTGATGAAAGGTTTGAAAACCGACAAGTTGAAGATTGAGACACTTATGCAGCATATGGGAATCTTTATTCAGGAAACGTTTCGCCCCACAGTGGCTTCATCAGCCAAATACAAAGAGGAAGGCGTAAGGAGAGGAGGAGTATGAGGTAATCAGTCCCTCAACCTGGAGTCGATGTGTTCAGTCCATCAATCTTGTAGAATGTACAGCATAGGGCCGTAGACGTGGCTTATATACTGTAGTGAGGTGAGGTGAAGCAGGCGGAGGCGGGGTCATAGTGGTACCATCCACTAGTCGAAGTAGGTCTTCGTCCAAAGGTTGAACAAGTGTTGAAGAATTCTTTGTAACAAGATCCCATGATGCTGCAGTGTCTGACAGTTGTGATGAATGGTTTGAAAAACCGACAAGTTGAAGATTGAGACACTTATGCAGCATATGGAATCTTTATTCAGGAAACGTTTCGCCACACATTGGCTTCATCAGTCCAATACAAAGAGGAAGGCGTAAGGAGAGGAGGAGTATGAGGTAATCAGTCCCTCAACCTGGAGTCGATGTGTTCAGTCCATCAATCTTGTAGAATGTACAGCATAGGGCCGTAGACGTGGCTTATATACTGTAGTGAGGTGAGGTGAAGCAGGCGGAGGCGGGGTCATAGTGGTACCATCCACTAGTCGAAGTAGGTCTTCGTCCAAAGGTTGAACAAGTGTTGAAGAATTCTTTGTAACAAGATCCCATGATGCTGCAGTGTCTGACAGTTGTGATGAATGGTTTGAAAAACCGCCAAGTTGAAGATTGAGACACTTATGCAGCATACATATGGGAATCTTTATTCAGGAAACGTTTCGCCACACATTGGCTTCATCAGTCCAATACAAAGAGGAAGGCGTAAGGAGAGGAGGAGTATGAGGTAATCAGTCCCTCAACCTGGAGTCGATGTGTTCAGTCCATCAATCTTGTAGAATGTACAGCATAGGGCCGTAGACGTGGCTTATATACTCTAGTGAGGTGAGGTGAAGCAGGCGGAGGCGGGGTCATAGTGGTACCATCCACTAGTCGAAGTAGGTCTTCGTCCAAAGGTTGAACAAGTGTTGAAGAATTCTTTGTAACAAGATCCCATGATGCTGCAGTGTCTGACAGTTGTGATGAATGGTTTGAAAAACCGACAAGTTGAAGATTGAGACACTTATGCAGCATATGGGAATCTTTATTCAGGAAGCGTTTCGCCACACAGTGGCTTCATCAGTCCAATACAAAGAGGAAGGCGTAAGGAGAGGAGGAGTATGAGGTAATCAGTCCCTCAACCTGGAGTCGATGTGTTCAGTCCATCAATCTTGTAGAATGTACGCCTTCCTCTTTGTATTGGACTGATGAAGCCACTGTGTGGCGAAACGTTTCCTGAATAAAGATTCCCATATGCTGCATAAGTGTCTCAATCTTCAACTTGTCGGTTTTTCAAACCATTCATCACAACTGTCAGACACTGCAGCATCATGGGATCTTGTTACAAAGAATTCTTCAACACTTGTTCAACCTTTGGACGAAGACCTACTTCGACTAATGGATGGTACCACTATGACCCCGCCTCCGCCTGCTTCACCTCACCTCACTACAGTATATAAGCCACGTCTACGGCCCTATGCTGTACATTCTACAAGATTGATGGACTGAACACATCGACTCCAGGTTGAGGGACTGATTACCTCATACTCCTCCTCTCCTTACGCCTTCCTCTTTGTATTGGACTGATGAAGCCACTGTGTGGCGAAACGTTTCCTGAATAAAGATTCCCATATGCTGCATAAGTGTCTCAATCTTCATACCTGGCAATACATAGCAACAGCAGAGGTCCGCACTCTTCAAGCATCCTCGTCTGTTCATGTTAATCTGAAACAGATATTTCATTTAACAGAGTAAAAGAATGTGAATATGGATATATGAATGTGGCAGAGCAATACAAATCGAGCAAAATAAGTGCCAATGGATAGTAACCTTTCGTAAATGTCTGAACATTGGGACGGTTAGAGCACATCTGTTACTCTTTGACTCTTCCTGACAAGCAGACATTATACGTGGGATTCATGCTTATACTTGTAAGCAGACAACCACAGGGCTTTCCTGACAGGAGTATTCATGTTTATATATTTAACTCAGCACCACATGCGTTGCCATTATCTTATATGATGGGCTGATTCTGACTTTAGATTCAGTTTCATTGTGCTAAAAATAACCTAATAGCTTTTATTTAAAGAAGAAGCGAACTTATTGTTGTTCATCCATATATTCGCTGTGTTTTGGTGGCGAGGCCTTTCCAGCAGGATAGGAAAAGCAACAGATTTCCTTGAATTATTCTCAGAACAGGGAATCAAGGGATTAACAAAACGTTTGCAGTGATGAAAGCGTCTGTTGTGCCCTTGGCACAGTATGAGAACATCTCTATTATTAAACGTGGCATAAATACGCTAGTTTATATATAATAAAAGTTAATCTTCATAAACATTCTTTGAAATGCGCATTTTATGCTGTTTGCTCCGTTAAGGTCTTCCATAAAGGCCCTCGGTGAGCCTAATGGTGTTTTGTTGTTTGATTCTTTTTCTGTACCATTCTTTTCCCTCTTTCATTCTCATTCTTTCTTTCTTACTTCTTTTTTTCTTCCTTACCCTCCTCTTTTTCCTCCTTTCTTCATTTCTTCTTCTTATTCACTTTCATCCTTTGTATGCCTTCTATTTCTTTGAGATTTGAATAATACCTTTCTGACCGTCAAAGTTGTGGATTATGTAAACTATGTCTGGAATCGTCCGTGCTTGGTCCCTTGGATTTTTGGGAGACTTTAAAAAATTACGATTTTCGGGTTGGTTTTGGGGGAAGGGTTTTGTCTGTCCTGCTTAAAGCGGTTTTATATTCGTATGTTCAGGTTTGATTTTTTGGGCCCCACCAGGTGGAGACCTCTCGTTGCCCGGAAACTGTGATTTTCTATTTTCCCTATTTTGTAAAGTCAAAAAAATTGATTTTCCCAGCCCCAAAAGTTTCTTTTCGATGACCCAAAGGACTTTCCAAGAGTCGTTTACCTCTTCCAAAAAACAATTTCCCACTCACTAAAAACAACTGGTGAGGATCATCTCGTAAACACTCGTGATGGAAAAATGATTAAGGTTTTTATGAAAAAAGACTCAAAATGAAAAAAAAAACTTGTTGACTTTTTGGCAATGTTTTGGTCCGGGGGACCTTGGCCACTCCAAAGGGAATTTTCCGGGGGGGGGAAATTTGGAAACATTTAGATTTACCATGGTCTCAGGACCGAAACTTTTTTCCAAAAAAAATTTGTTCTGGGGTTTTCATTTTCTGTCTTCTTTTTAACAATCTGGGGGTATCCATACTTTTCTGCCATTTAATATTTTATCCACGAGGCCCGTAATATGCCGGGGAACTTTTGAAAAAGGGGAATGGGGAAAAAATTCGACCTAACCCCCATAGAAATTTTGAAATTTCATTCTGGTGAAATCGTAGAGTCGTCGCCTTTTCGGCCCCCTTAAAATTTCATGTTAAAATTTTTGGTTACCCCTCCGGTGAAAATTGAGATTTTCTTTTTCTTTGGGAAAAGTTTGTGAAAAAAAATTTTTTTAAAAAACTGGGCCCTCCAGGTTTAATGATCTCAAGGGGAAATTGCTCCCCTTTAATCGAAAACTCGCCTAAAATTTTGCTTTTGCTTAAACGCTAAATCAGCGGGGCAAGAAATTTCACGAAAATTGGTTCCCCTCAGTTGTTCAGAGTTGGACAATAGTGGGTGGCTAGAAGAAAAAAACCAAGGGGGATTTGGAATAAACAGCTCTAGGCCTTCCGCGTTGCAGTAAACCACATCATCGGAGCTTCCCAAAGTTACGAAAAAAAGGAAAAAAACCCGGGGCCAACCCCAAAGGGACCCCGAGAATGTTTAATTTATTGCTTGGTTTGCGATGTTTGCATAATATATTTTATATTATATAAAATATATATATATTTATATATATTTTATTTTATATATATATTTATGTATATTTTATATTTTTATATATATATTTATATATATATATATATATATATATTATATATTTGTATATTTATATATATATTTATTTTTATATATATATATTTATTTTTATATATATATATATATAATATATATATTTTATATATATATTTATATTTTCCTGAGTTTATTTTAAAATGGTAAATTAGAAAAAATAAAATTTTAAAATTAAGCCCTTTTCCCAAAATTTTCCCCTTTATACTTTTTAAAGATATATTTTTTTCTTTAAATTGTTGATGAAAAAATTTTATAATTTTGCCCCAAAAGGGGGAACTTGGGAAAAAATTAAAAACCCAAAAACATATTATAAAAAAAAAAAATTTTATTTTTGCCTAACCTAACTAAATATATTTTAGATTTGTTTACAAAAATTTTAATATTTAAAAAAAAACAAAGGGAAATATTTTTTTTTTTTCTTTTAGGTTCAGAATGATTTTGGCGAAATTTTTTGAAAAAACAAATTTTACTTGTCCTATATGGCAAGATGAGCTTTTGCTTTTTTAACCCAAAGAGAAAAGGTTTCCTTTTCGGAAACGATATATATATATATTTTTTATATTTATATTTATATATATATATTTTATATATATATATATATATATATATATATTTTAATATTTATATATATATATTTATAAATATATATTTTTATATAAAATTTTTATATATATTAATATTTATATATATATATATTTTTTTTAAAATTTTATATATTTTATAATATTTTATTATTTTTAAAATATATATAAAATATTATATAAATATATATACATAATTTGCTCTGAAAATACTCCTTTCCTTCTTTCCCCGATTTCTCGACACTAACTGCTAAACCCAGATACCGTAGTGATAATTAAAACCAATAACATTCAGTATGACCTAACTTGCCGGCAGATTTGGAAAAATTAAAGTTCATACCTAAAAAGATACTTGAGAGATTTTTTTCTAGGGCCAATGTCCCTGCTGCCCAATACCAGGCCCCCCTTGGGTAGATAAAGACCTGGGGAAAACCCCCTTGCTGTTTACTGCTCGCTGCACGCGGGTCTAGTGTAGAGTCAAAAACTTAGCTGATAAGGAACGGGACTTGAGGAACTTTTTCAAAACTTTCCACTGAAGACAGGGGTCAACCCTTGATGTTTAGCCCGCGGCAAATGTATAAAAAAAAGATTTTTTTTTAGTGTAAACGTTCCTGGCATGTCCTCATGGAGCTGCAGGGGGAAAAGCCATTTTTCTCTTCCGGCAGGTTTGGCCTGTTTGGGGGTGTGTTGTTAAAAAAGTGTGGTGGTGAGGGTGGGATGTAGTCTGGAATGTGTTGAGGGAAAGTATTTTTTGTGCTTTTTGTAGTAGTGGTGGGGGGTGGTTCTAGGGGGTATTTTATGTTTAGCATTTCTTTTGGGAAAACATTCAGAGAAGAATGAGAAATTTACTTACCCTTAAAAATTTATCTGTCGAAAAAAGGGTTAAGCCCTTTTAAAATTACTTTCACATGTCAGACAAAAAATGGGGGGAAATTTTAAAATCGAAGTGTTTTAAGTGGAAGATGGATATTAAAAAAGGGGATATAAAAAAGGGTTTTGGGAGGATTTTTCCCCTCCAAGAAAAAAACCCGCAATAAGGGGATTCAAAAAAAGGTTTAATTTTAGAAAAAATTTTTGGGGAAATAGGGTAGTTGATGAGGGGAAAAACGGGTTTACCTAATAGGGTTATTGAAGCTAAAATTTTGGGTAGTTTAAATTTTAGGTTGGATAAATACATGAGTGAGGGGGGGAATGGATCTGAGGGGGGACTTGCACATGGGAAAAATTTAATTTATAAAAGCATTTTTTTTGGGGTAGCGTTGAAAATGGGAGGGGAAAAAAATTTTGTTAGGGGAGGATTTGTGTAGGACCTGCCTTTTTTTTTTTTAGGGTTTAAAAACATACCTGATACACTGTTCTTCCTGTATTATCTTATTTTTTTATTTGTTTGGTGTAGTTATGTTATTGGTGGTTGTGGGCTGGTGTTGGGGGTTAATTGTAGTGTAATGGTGGGGGCCCTGAGTAAAGGAAGTTTTGGTGGGGGTTATTGGCGGTGGGGTGGTGGGGGTTTTGTGGGGGGGTGGTGGTGGGGGGTGTGCTAGTGATTGATGGTGGTGGGAAGGGAGTGGTATAGATTGATGGGGGTGAAAATAGGGGGGTGACTAAAATATAATGTTCATAGTTTTTTGTGTTGGTGGGTTGGGGGTGGTGGTACTGGGGGTTTTAAAAGGATGTTTGGGGGTTTAATTCAGTTCTTCTAAAGGTGGCGGGTTTGGGGGTTTGGGTGGGTGGTGGTGGTGTAAAGGGTTGTGGTGATGCTTCTGCTGTTTTGGGGGGGGGGGAAAAATTTTAAACTTTCCTGCTTGATGTGATGGTGGTGGTGTTGGTAGCGGCGGCGATGATGATAATAAAGGGGGTTGGGACAGGGGTTTGTTCGTGTTGTGGGGGGGGTAAAAATGTTGTTTTAAATAAAGTTGGTGGGGAATTACCGACAATATTTTAAATTTAAAAGGCACAAGTGCAACTAATGTGAATTTTTAATTGGGGAAACGTTTCGCTCTCCAGGAGCTTTATAAGTTTTTAAACCCTTGGGGAAGGCGAAACTTTTTCCACAAAAAATTGGGCACTTTTGTTGCACTTGTGTTTTTTTACTTAACACCCAAGTTGGTGATGTTTAATGAGGTGGGGGAAAGAGGAAAAAAATTTTAAAACACGACTAAAAAATTTAAAACGTGTTTTGAAAAGATCCATTAAAAACGATTAATTTTCACTGACTTAATAATCAACCCCCCGCTGTCAGTTTTAAAAGGGGAAACCCCTTGGAAGAAAAAAAAAGAGGAAAAGGGACTTCGAAAAAAAATTAAAAAATAAAGGGGGGGGAAAAACCCAAAGTATGGAAAAAAAATGCAAAGTACGGTTGCTGAAATGAGAGAAGCAGGAAAAAAAAAAAAGCAAAAGGGGAGGGTTTTAAAAAAGACAAACAAAATTTGAAAATTTTTTTTTTAAGGGGAATGTTGGTCAGCGTTTGCTGGGCAGGGGGTTGATTTCTCCACGTGTTTAGCATTTAAGAAAAAATAGAAAATGGGTTAAGTTTTTCCTTGGGAAAGTGTCAAACTTGGAAGTTTAAACCCTGAAGAGGAAGGGATGGGGGGGGGAAGGGAGGGTGAAGGGGAAGGGGTTTGGTTGGGGGAATCCTCTAAAGGGTTTTTTCAGTGGGGCCCTCAGTTCACGTTTTTTTTTACACAAAGACACACAGCCAGGAGCTGTGATTCGACCCCGGGAAATTCTTTAACTGGGTTGGTATATCCCATACCAAAAACACCACACTGCACCTCTGTACCCCGTGTTCGTAGGCCTAACTGGGATTGGGCAGCCCAGGGGGGAAACCCAAAGCCCTGGTCAAGACGTCAAAAAAAATTAGAAAAAGTGCAAAGGTTTGCAACAAGGCAAAGTTCGAGAGCAAAGGGAAAGAATGTCCTAAAAAGAAAATTTAAAGGGGAAAATGGGTTTCTGAAGAGATGAAGGACAAAAGGGTTTTGGGGGGGAAATGATAACGACATAAAAAATTACTGCGGGGGAAATTGAAAAGGGTGGAAGAGACGGATGTTCCAGAGTGGGACACAGAAAAAGGGGTCAAAAAGTTGGGGTTAAAGATCAGATGAGTCAAAGAGATGTTAGGAAGAATTTTTTTTGTAAATATATTTGTCAAAAATTGGGAACGTTGGCAAGTGCCTAGTGGAGGCAAGAGACATCCCTTGTTTTAAGCCCGAGGTATGAAAAAAACCCTCATGAAGCAGGGGGAGAGAGAGGCCCCCGTAGCGATCGTAAAGAGGGGGGGGTCCAGGAGTACTTCTCTACCCCTCCCAACCCAAACATGGGGTGCCATAATGGGGAGTCACACTAAATAAAACGGAAAAAGTTTATAAAAGACAGCCAGCATAGGAAAACCCTTTATGTGGTTTGTGACATGGGAAAAATTTCCTTTTATTTTAAAAAAAACCCTTACTGGGTTTTATGACAAGGGGTAAAAAAGGACACAAAGAGAGAGAGGGGGGTTTAATTGCATTTTCTTGTGTGCAAAAAGGGCCCCTTCAAACACAATTTCTCCCCAAGAGATTAACGCAAAAGCAAAACGGGGAAGGTCACTGAAATTTGGTTCAGAGAATGCCTTACAGGGAGGGAAGCAACGAGTCAGGGTTTACGTGAAAAGGGTGTCAGAGTGGGGCGCCGGTGACTGCGGTAATGTAAAGGGTTAATGACAAAAAATTTAAATCGGATGAGGATCAGGCAGGATCCCAAAGGGGCCCTGGCCCGGGCTGCAACCCGGGTTTCCGCAACTGGCTCCTAAAAATTTAAAACCCCCCCAATTGAAAAGACATAAAGGTGGGTGAGGGGCCCAAAAAAAGAATTCCCAGATAGAATATGGGGCTAGGGGGCCCAAAAAGACTGCAAACCTCACTAAAGGGAAAAAAGGATTTGGGGGTGAGTGTAATCCCGGCACTTTCCCCTGAGGCCCCACATAAAACCAGGTAACTGTGCAGCTATGGGTTCCCGGGCAAATCTGAGAATAGGGTCCTGATCCCTTTCAGTAAAGGTATCTTTTTAAAGACTCTGTAAAACCGTTTTAGTCAGGTCCTATTGGGTATGCAGCACCAGTTTGGAACCCACCCCTGGTGAAGCTTGTCGGGAAAAATTAGGGGAAAGTGCAAAAGGTTTTGGGCAAGACGACTAGTTTCAGAGCAAAGAAGAATATTTACGAAGAAAGGTTAAAGGAAATGCCCTGACGACACGGGGAGGACGAAAGGTATGGGAAACATCATAACAACATACAAAATTTAATGCGTGGGAATAGACAAGGTGGACGAACAGGATTTTCCCAGAGGGGGGGCCCGGGGAAAACCCCAAAGGGTCAAAATTAAAAAGTTGAAGATCAGACAAAGTCAAAAGGGATGTTGGGACGTACTTCTTCAGTAAACAGGGTCTTCGGGGTGGGGAAAATACCCTAGAAGTGATGTATTTGGAGGGGGGGGTCCCAAAAATTTGGTTTTTAAGACGGGTTTGACAAAGCTAGAAAGCAGAGAGAGGGGGACCTAGGAGCGATCGGTGAAGAGGCAGGGGCCAGGAGCTGAGTCTGGCCCCCCTGCAACCCCAATTAGGTGGTACAATTAGGTGAGTACACACACCCACACACACACACACACACACACACACACACACCCCAAAACACACACACACACCCACACACCCAACCCAAAGGCACATAGAAAACACAAAGACGGGGACTACCCTTTAAAAAAAAAATTTTAACACAGGCCCCAGAAAACACACGCGGCACAGTGCCAAATAAGCTGCAGGGGCACGCTTTAAAAATTTTTTAAATGCCCTACGAGACAAAGGGGTGGAAAAATTTGATCACAACCAGTTAAGAAGGGGAGCCAGGGTTTAAGAATAAAACCCCCCAGAAAATTTAAAAGGAAAACCCCCATAGTTTTCAAAAACATCTCTGGTAACCCTAATTCTCGGGCCCTTACCTGGTGGTTTTTTTTCGTGGGGAAGTTGGGCAAGGGGACTCCAAATTTCGGGTTTCGGGGAAATGCCCAAATTAATTGAATAAAAAAACCTCTGATGAAAAATAAGAGGTAAGTACAAAAGTAGGGGGGGCCCGGGCCCCATTTGGGGACTCCTGGGTTACCTGGGGGGCTTTTCCGGGGTTAACGCCCCTCCGGGGGCCCCCGGCCCAAATGACCCGGCCCCCGGGTGGTTCTGGCTGATCAACAAAGGTGTTACAAAGGGCCGCAAATAGTCCAACGCCCCGAACCACAGCCCGGCTTTCCGGAATTAATTAAGGTTTTTGCCCAGTCCCTCTTCAAGACAACCAGGGGCCTATTGGTAATTCCCCTTATGGCTGGTGTGGGGGGTGTTAAAACGTCTTGGGCCCCGGGGAAACTTATTGTATTTTCTCTTCATGTACAAAAGGGGCCCCCCCTACTTTTCACGGGGGGGATTTTTTGCTTTCGTCTGACAAGGCTTTTGCTGTCTTTAGGGAGGGGATTTCCGTGTGCGGGATTGAGCCCGTCCCCCTGGATTTACATATTTTGATTATGATGTATTCCCTCGTCTGCAATCCAGGGGGACTAAAAAGCAAGTGCTTCCGGGACGTTCCCGGGAAAGTTAATGTTTTTGAGGGAAAACTTAATGTGCATTCAAGGTTCTCTGAAAATTTAAAAATTTCTGCAATTTCCCCTCCCGGGAATGGGGATTTTAAAAAAAAAAAACATAAGCAAAAGAAAGAAGGAACACTGCAGCGGGCCCAAAACTGCCCCATGTGTGGAGGCCCAAATTTCTCCTCCCGGTTTAAACGATTTCCCTTTAAACCTTTGTCAGGTCAGGTCAAAATTCCCTTCGGGAAGGGGCTTGGCATCTGACCTGTAGAAAACAAGCAAATCAGGTTCAACCCCACCCCCACCCCACCCATCATGAAATTTTTTTCAAACCTTTTTTTAAAAACTACGAAAAGTCTTTTTCTTCTGTGCGGTATTTGGGGAGTTTGTTCAAACTCACCCCACAACCCCCTTTTTCCAAACCAGTGCTTTCCTATACCCTTCCGGGAATCTAAATTTTTTCCCAACTTAAACCCAATTGCTGCGATTCTTGTTGGTAGATACCCTTTTAGCAGGGATTTACATATTTTTTTAAATTCCTTTTTTTCACTTACACACCTCAATTATTCCCCCCTTTAATTTTCTACGCCTTTCTAGAAAGTGCGTTCAGGGCCCTTAGTCTTTCCTCAAAAGGGGAAAGTTTTTGGTTACATGAGATAAAACTTTGTAAATCTTCCTTTGTACGTTTTCCAGTGTATTTTTTTCCCATTCTGTGACCAGAACTGTGCAAAAAATAATCAAAATGGGGCCTAACCAAAAAATTTTATAGAGTTGAAAAAACAACCTGAGGATTTCTATTATTTTTTTACATTTGTTATGAAGCAAAAAATTTTCTATTGCTTTATTGCGAACATTATGAAATTTTGTTTTGGGTTTCGGGTTACTGCTAACCAAAAACTCCTAAACCCTTTCCCGAAATCGTAAATTTTGATCTAAAATTTTTTTTTTTACTTTATATGGGGCCCATGGTTATTTTCCTGTCCAGCTTTTAAAATTTTTTGCATTTTTCTATATTAAACTGAATCTGCCACTTCTGGGACCATTGCTCAGTCTTTTTAAAAAACACCCTGGAGTCCCTCTAATTTTTAAAGAATAAATTTGGGAGGGCCCTATTTTGGTTTTCCATCAAAAATTTTTGCTTTTGTCACTATTTAATCCCTCATCACGTCTTTTTTATGTAAATTGGGATAACAAGGGGCCCAACACTGCCCTACGGAAACCGTTTGGGTAAACGGTCCCCCCATTCTGATTTTCTCCCCATTTATGAAAAAACTTTCTGTCCCTATTTGTCAAACCAGGGCCTTCCCAGGAAAAATTTTCCCCCTTCCCCGTGGGGCCTTAAATTTTTCCCTAAATACCCTCTGATGGGGAAAACTCTATCGAAAGCCTTATTAAACCCCATAATCACAATATCATAATAAATACCATGTTTCTATTTTCCTCAAATCCTTTGTGAAAAAATTAGTAAATTCGTTAAAGACGGAAAACACCGCTTTGTAAAACCTTTGTTGAGTTTTCATTAATCAATTTTTGCCTTAAGATGGGTACGAATTCCCCTTTGGAAATTATTTTTTCCAAAAAATTTTTCCCAAAATTATGGAGGGTAAGGCTTATTGGTCTTTTATTCGAAGAAAGGATGTTCACCTCCCCTTTTTCCCCAACTTGTTGGCCTATTTTCAGTTTTTTGTGATATATTGAAAAGTTTTAGCCAATGGTTTCCCTAAGTTCCTTTTTCTTTCTTTAAAAACCCCTTGTAAAAAAAGGTTCATCAGGGCCTGGGGAAATTTGTTAGATTTTAATTTCTCTGTCTGAGGACCATGTCATAGTTCCCCTTAAATTTTCACTTTTCCTTTCTGCCTGCACTCAGATGTTGGGATGTTGGGGGGTCAATTTTATGGGTATGTGGGGATATATTTATTTTGGGGTTTTATATACATTAAAAATTTTTTTTGGGTTTGGTAGGGAATAATACTTTTACACTTTCATACATCGATCTTATTTCTGGTGGGCTGGGGTTGGTAGGGTGCGGGGGGTGGTGCATGCATGCAGGGGATTCGTGGGCAGAGGGTGGAGAAACGAAGGGGGGGGAACCATCCCGCTTATTGGGCCCCGCCCGAGGAAAGGGGTTGGGGTTAGTGGGGGGGGGCCCTTTCCCCCTAAAAGGGGGGGTTTATCGGTGGTTGGGAAATTTAAATTGGAGGAGCATTTTCATTTCCGGTTGTTTTTTTTTCATTCTTTGCCGACATCTGGCAAAAATTTGGGTTTGGGGCCCTCGACTGAAATTTCTTTTCCCAAATATTCCCAATTATATTGTACATATACTGGGGTTTAACTAAGTTTCCCCCTTTTGCCCCCAATTTTTATTTCCCACTATTTTCCATTTGCCCATGCATACCCTTACCCCTCGCTATATTACTTATACGGGATTTCACTTTTCCCTATTCACCCTTTTCGTTTATTTTCACTTCTCTGTCGACTTTCGGGCCCGTTTTTAAAATTCCGGGGCTAGTTCTGCATAGGGTTTTTTAAATTTGTCAGGTTTTTTTTAACCCAAAAATTTACGATCACTAAAATCACTGGACTTTCAATACCCTCGTCAACTCGCTATATTAAAGGGATGGTAATATGAATAACAATCCTTCAGTTACGATAACATGATCCCCTTTTTGGAAAACCCCCTTTTGGGCCCTTAAAGGGTTTCCCTCCCTTCGCCTTTACACTTTTAAAAATTTTGTCCTAATTTTCCCCGATTTTGACGATTGATTGTTCCTTTTTTGAAATGTTTTTGGCTCTTGGAATCTGTGCTATTCCCTGATCTTTCTTTTTTCCCTCACTTTATTACGTTTTATGTTTTTTCACGAACCCTTTTTCCCGTATGGCAAAACCCCACAAATAACAGCCCTTTTTTCTAGGCCGGCACTCTCCACTTGGGCAATACAATCCCCTTTTTTTTTCTCTTCAGGTTTATTTATATTTTCCCTTTACTGGTTTTTAAAAGAGGGATTTGCACTTTATGGCCTGCACACTCCTGTTTCCGCGCTTGTCTCCCCTGGTTAAAAGTCAGAAAAAAAAGCCCAAAAATTGGGCGGAAACTCAACCCCCGCGTTTTCTTTTCCCGCCCCAACTACTTGTCACAAAAAAAATGAAAAAACTCGGGTAGGGCAGAGTTCGACCCATTTTAACCAAAACCTAAGGAGTACAACCACACCTAAGAGGTACAACCTTTCTAAAAGAGTAAACCCTGCTAAGAGAGTAGAAAAAAACCCCCTAAGAGAGTACAACCACACTTAAAGAGAGTACAACCACGTTAAGGGGACTAGAACCAAAATCTATGAGGGTTTCAGCCCGCTTTTTGTCAAAAAAATTTTTAAGCATAAGCGTGCTTTTAGAGTTTTAACGAAGAACAATACGCCTTTTTGCTTGGTTAATTTCGCTGGGATTAAAGGCCCAAAGTAATACGCTCCCTATAAACCACTCGATTTAAAATGCCCATGCTTTCTTTAAAGTTTGGCGTGATTAAAGACCGAAGGTGAGGTAAACCCTATAGTTTTAACCCCCCCCCCGGGGAGTGCAAGGTACATGAAAAAAAAAACGCAGACAGTGAAAGACAAGGGGAGTAGCAGAACACACCCCACACACACACACACACACCACACACACCCCACACACCCCACACACACCAAAAAACACACAAAATACAACAAAACCCTACACCAACCCCAATTTCCCCATACACACACCCCATACACCAAAATACACACACCCCACATTTAAACCCCACACATAAAAAACCCCCCCACCCCCCCCATTTCACCCACCCCACACAACCCCCCCCCTTACTCCCCACACACAAAAAACAACAACCCAAAAACCCCAAACACAACCCCACATACTCACACACCACCACAAAATTTCAAACCCCCCCACACACACCACACACTGAAGGGAAAGGGGTTGCTCAGAAGTGTTCCCTTTTTTGCAGATGAGGGGAAGTTAAAAGAGAAAAAATCCAATGGGTGAGGATCAGGACAGGACTAAAAAAGAGACTGGGAAAGGGTGCTGCCCGGGCCAGCAACTGGCTCCTTTTAGTTTAACCCTGCCCAAAGGGAAAGTCATGAAGATTTGGGGGAAAGGGGAAGAAAACCGCGACACAATTTGTTTGGTTGGGGAAAAAAAATTTCCCAAAACCCCACTCAAGGGAAAAAAAATCTGGGGGGGGAGTAAACACCCAGCAAAATCTCCTAGGCGCACATAAATCGATAACTTTCTGCCCGCTTTCGGGGCCTGGCAAACCTTTCGGTTTGGTTCCGATACCCCAGTAAGGAGGGGCGTTCAAGACCCTGGGATTCCATTTTCGTCAGGCCCCCTATGGGGTAAAGCAGCAACCGTTTGGAATCCCCCCACCCAGTCAAGCCACGTAAAAAAATTTTGGAAAAGTGAAAAGGTTTGCAACAAGACTAGTCCCGAGCTACGGGGAATTTTCCTACGAAGTTTGGTTGAGGGAAATCGGCCTGACGACACTGGAGGCCAGGAGGGTCAGGGGAGACATGATAAGCAAAATAAAAAACCCGGGGGGAATGACAAGGTGGACCCAAAAAAAAGGTTTTTTCCTGATTGGGGGCACAAGGGCACAAGAGGGTTTAAAAATTTTGGGAAATTTGAAGCTCAGATGGAATCGATGGGTTTTTAGGAAAGTTTTTCTTCAGTATGAGTAGTTTAAGTCTTTTTGGGTTTGTAAGGGATGGTTTTGGGGGGGCGGGTTCCCCCACTAGTTTTTGGCGTGGTTTTTGGGTTTAAGAATGTTGTGGGGTGGGGTTTGGGTGCAACAGTGGGGGGGGGGCAAGGGAGTTGGGCGCGTCCCGGCTTTAACCTTTGTTTGGGGGGGTATTTGTGGGGTGGCCCCTAAATTTTCTAACTTCATATGTATTATTATGTATAATATATACTCTAAAATGTTTTTCTTGGGATAAAATATATAGGGATTTATATGTATATTAATTTCTATATTTTATATCATTTTTATATAAATATGGGTTTTTATATGTATTTTTTTTATATATATCTATAATATATTATTATCTATTTATTATGTATATAATTTTGTTTATATATATGTATAATATCATATTTTTATATAAATTTTAAATTGGATAAAAAACTCATTTTTTTTATTTCAACTTTTTCAAGTATTTTATTTTTAATATTTCTATATTTTGTAACTCCTGGAATAAATACATAACACCAATTAAAAACAAAATTTCAACACAAAACACATACACAAAAATTTTTCACAACTTCCAACCTTTTATACACCACATTCACACAATAACAACCACATTTAAACAAATACACACCTTCACCAACCATTCCTTTCCCCCTTTCCACCAACATCCAACCTTCCACACCTTACCCAACAAACTTCCAACACATTTCACACACCCTACCACCACACATCCCACACATTAAAACACACATAACACACACACATACACACCCCACAATAAAACACACATACCCCAAAACATAAAAACACACACATCCCCACACATACACACACATCACAACACTACACACACAAAATTTTAAAAAAAACAAACATACCCCACACACACAAAACACACACACATAAAACAACACAACCCCTACACACACACACAAACACAACCACACACATAACCCCACACAAACACACACCACAATTTCACCAACATTAAAAACACACATACACACCACATACACACACACACATACACACACACACAATTACACAAAAACACAACACACCAAAAAACACACACATACACACAAACAATACACCCCAATCCCCACCACCAAAACCCCCAAAAACACATTTCACACACACAACCCTACCACCCCACATACACACACACAATACACACAAAAACCAAAATACACCCAAAACATACCACACCACACCACACAACACACACCACCTTTAAAACACCCACATACACAACCCCAACACACACACAATACCCCAAAAACATACCACACAAATACACACACACACATAACCACACACACATAAAAACACACACACAACACAAAACAAAACATACAAAACACACACACAACACAAAAACACCCCATACACACCACACACCACACAACAAAAACACAAAAACACAAAAACCACATTTCAACACACAACAAAAATACCACCAACACAACCACACATACACCCACACACATACACCACACACAACACAAAACACACCACACATTCCCCCACACATACCACCCAAAAACAAACAACACACAAACCCCACAACCCCACACAAAACACCACACACCAAAACCAAACAAAACCCCCACAAAACACACACACACACATAAAAACTAAAAAACCTCCCCCCTTTTAAAACAACAAATGTCCCAAAAAAAATTCCCCCCTTCCCCAAAACCCCAAAACTTAAAAATGCCTTAAAAAAGTGCGGGAAAAATTTAAAACCCAAAATACCTTCCCCTCCAAAATAAACCCGACAATATTTCGAGACATTTATTTTCGGGGAAGCTGTGTGCGTGTGTTTTTGGTGTGGTGTGTGTGTGGTGTGTGTGTGTGTGTGGTTTTGTGTGTGGGGTGTGGGGTGTGTGTTTTGTGTGCGGTGTTGGGGGTGGTGTGTGTGTGTGTGTGTTGTTGTGTGTGTGTGTGTCGTGTGTGTGTGTGTGTGTGTGTGTGTGCGTGTGGGGTGTACAAAACTGCGTTTAAAGGGGTGTGTCATGGGGGGCTAGTAATGCAAGCAGTGGAAGCCATAGTTTTGACTTTTTTTAACATAAACGCCCAGCGAGTTTGTTTTCCCTTTTTGTTCTTTTTCATTCCCCCTAAATATCAAAGCGGTCTGGTCCTTTCGTAATTTTGAGTGTTCCTCCCGGGGACACCGGGGGGCACCCTTTTGGCATGCTGTAGCACTCCCAAACGCCATCAGCATATTTTTTTTTTATTTATTAACCATCCCGGCCCCTCTCCCCCCCAAGGAAAGGGGGCCCGGGAAAAAAAAAAAAATTCATCATATTCACTCCAAACATGTCTTGCCAGAGGGGCACTTACATACAGTTATAAACTGCAAACATTAACACCCCTCCTTCAGAGTGCAGACACCGTACTTCCCCTCTCCCGGACTCAAGTCCAAGGCCCGCGGTTTTCCCTTTAATCCCTTCATAAAAGTTACCCTTTCTCCCCAAAATCCCAAAAAGCAAGTCAAGTCCCAAAAAAAATTGTCTCCCATTCAATCCTGTTTAAACACACTCACGCTTTGGTTTTCTGGGGGAAATAAAAACCCCTCGCACCAAAAACCCCCTTTATCCCCCACCCTTCCAATCCCTTTTATAGGCCGATCCTTTAACCCACCTTTTCCCCGATTTACACACTCCCCAAAGCATTTTAATTTGTTATCTTCTCTGCATGTCAAAAAACCTCAAAAAACCCCTCCCCAGGGCCCCTTTGGGGAATAGTTTTTTGGAATCCGCGCCCCCTCCTAATTTCCCAAAAATATGAATTTCTCTGGATTATTTCACCCACACATTTCCCCCAGAAATTTATATCTCCACTGCCTCCAAACCCTTTTCCCTTTTTGCAACATTCACCCCCATGTTTTTACGCCACTTTAAAAGCGTTTGTGTATCTATACTTTTCATTTCCCCGTTGTTTTTCTTGGGGATGTTTTGTTTTCCCCAGTTTCTCCCTCCGCACAACAAACAAATACCAGTTTCCTTGATGGTATGATGGTATTTGTACCCAATCGAACACACCAACATACACCAGCCTCCATATCCTGGTATCTGTGGATGTAGCAGGAATAACGCAGGGAAGCACCAGCTGCTTAAGGCTTCCCAAGTAAAAATTTGGGAAAAAACGTTCTTGAATAATGGAAAAAGAGATAGAAGGTTTATTGAACACAAGCGGTTAAAAACAGTGAATAAGGGAAGGGAAAGGGGTTTAAAAAAAAAACACGAGTTTACAGGGGTTTAAATTTTTGGACAGATTTCGTACCAAAAACGTAAAAAAACATAATTTTAAAAGGCTTTAAACCTTTTAACGCTGTTGCTTCTTTCTGGGGAAAAATCTGGAAAGATTTTGGGTGGTGCAGGTGATAGGTTTTCCAGTTTTATTTTTAAAAAAAGGGGGGAAATCTGTAGGATTTATTTGAAGTGGATCTTATATTTCTTAAACTCCAACCCGGATCCCCCTCGCAGATTTTTCCGAAGAGGGTTGAAAAATACGGGTCTTCCTGTTTTCTTGCGTTTTTTCCCCTTATGTAACGTTTCCCCACGTTTCGACTTGTTGGATTGTTGGGAAAAAAACGTAAAAAGGCTAGTTTCTTGTATCAGACAAAAGTTTCACCCCAATTAGGGGGTTCACGAAGTATTTTTAAAATTTTTGCAGTAATTTTTGTGCATAACGTTTAAACTAAATTTTCATGATTTAGCAAAGAAACGTCGTTTTTAAGGGGTCCCGTAAATGCGAAATTTAATCCATTTTTTTAATTGTTTTTTGGGGAAAAGGCGTCTAATAAAGCTATTTGGGTTAAACGTGACCAGGGAAAATCCTATTTAGGGCCCATTTTGTCTCTGACCCCAAAAAAATTTGGGTCGGTTTTGCTTGGTTTACTTCCAACAAAGGGCGTTGATAAGGTTATTTGTTTAAGGATTCCTGTTCTGTATAGTGAGTTTTGGTTTGTGTGGATTACTCGGTTTTCTTAGTTTCGTGATCATGTCTCTTGATGCGAAAATGGCAAAAAAGACCACTTTTAAAAAACGGAGACATTTTTCAGTACGCCGGTTTTTAAATACATGGGGGCAAAGGGTAACCCAAATGTCGTCGTAAGGCTTCTTTTCCCTATGTGCGGGCGTTTGAGGTTGTTCCAGGGAAAGGTATTGGCCTTTTTAAATTTACTTTAAAAATTTTCCCTGTCTAAAGAAAAAGGTACCCCCGGTGGGAAACCATTATAAATGTGGCTGGAACAAAAATTTTCAAATGTCTTACATTTTTGGAGAATTTCTTTAGTGTGATAAAGGCTTAAAACCCACAAATTTTAAGATTGAGAAAATTTTGAAAAAATATGGGAATCCAAGAGGGACTGTACTTTTTACGGATTGATGGACTGAAAACTCCGGGCTTTCCCGTGTGAGGGACTGTTACCCAAAAATCCTTTCCCCTCCTTACACCCCCTTTTGCTTTGTATTGGACTGTGAAGCCAATGTGTGGCGAAACGTTTCTTTAATAAAGATTCCCTTTTGTTGAAATTTTGGGGTCCAATCTTCAGGGAAGCTTTAGACTCCCTAAAGGGCACTGAGGAACTGGTGGTTTTGCGCAGTGATCACTAGCCCTTCGAAGATACCAAAAAGTTTTTTTTTGGTTTAAAAAAACATAAAAAAGTAAATTTTCTGGGTAAGTTTAAAAAAAGAAACAACACCCAATTGGCATTCCTTTTGTCTTGATGAAACCCCAGCAAAAAAAAAAAAAAAAAAAAAAAAAAAAAAGAATCAAAAAAGATACAAATGGGGAAACCCCTTACTTGGAGTTTAAATTTTGTTCCCTGACCTTGCTCGCAAATGGGTTTGCCGTTTGCCCGAGTAATTTTTCTCACTTAAATTTTAACTAAAATGCAATTAATCCATTCCGGTAGAATTCTGTACTTCAATAATTTCACTAATATCAACTTTACGGCTTATTTATCTATCTCACTTGATCTAATATGACATAATAAACAATAAAAATAACATAGAAACCTGATATATACTCTTAAATTAATTAAAAAAAAAGTAAAATTTATGTATGGTATGGGCGGTGTTGGCGGTGGACGACAGTTTGTCTGGAGACCGGACAATGTGCTAGAAACAAGCTGATTACATCAAAATGATGCCAGAATTATGCACTATTTTTTTGGTAAGAAATTTTTTCAAAAATTTTCGATTTTTTTCAGAGATAGTCTCGCAGAACGTTCCTCTTCCCTCAAAAATCAAACCCCGGGGGGCTCTTTTTAGAGTTGGGCCATTGCCACACCCGAAGTCGTATTTTAGTTCATTTAACCCCCAGAAGTCGTATATGGTTCATTTTCCACCAGAAGTTTGATATAGCTCATTTCCCCCCGAAGTCCTAGGTGTTTCTCGTTACTGCGGAAGTTCTATTGTTTTCCTTTACCCCCCCATGCCCTCAAGGTTCCTTTTACCCCACAAAATCCCATAGGATTTACCGGAACGACAGAAAGAAACCCGAGGCTAAAAAACAAAACCCCCCTAGTGAAAAATATGTTGGTCGGGAAATGTTCAGCGATACGTTTTTAAATTTTGCCCCGCGGGTCTCGAAAAAAAACGTCGGGCTGGGGACGAAAAAAAACTTTCCCTGGGGTGGGGTTTGGGGTCAGCCCGCGGGAAAAAAAATAAATGGATCAAACTTTTCCCCGTTTGGGGGGGAGGGGGGAAAACAAAAAATTTTTTAATGAAATTTTTGTCGAGGGGTTCAAAGCTGCAAAAAAAATCCCCTTCCCCAGATGGCGTGTCAAAATTTCCTTTTATCCCCATCACAAAAAAAAAGAAGAAATTTTTTAAAAAGCGTTGGGGGGGTTTTTTTATTTTTTATTAAAGCTGTTAGTGGGAAAAAAAAAAAACTGTCATTAAAAATTTTTCCCGTTTGTCGGAAAAAAAAGTTATGAGTTTTTTTCTCAGAGAAGTAATTTCCCAAAAGTAATTTGGAACAAAAATGGTGCAGTAACGGGGCGGTTAAAAGTAAACGGTAATTTGGTTTGGGGAGTTTAATGGTAGCAGTTTAAAGGTTAAACAGTAGTTGGGGCCGTATGGTTGCAGTGTTTTTGCAGTAAATGGTAGCGGGAATGGTTGCAGTAGTGGTGCCGGGGGTTTTAATTTTGGTTTGCGTAGTGTTTTTTAGTAATGGTTGCCCCGGTTTAAGGTGGGGAGTAGTGGTAGCAGTTGTGGTAGCAGTTAAAGGTAGCAGTTTGTGGTAACAGTTTAAAGGTGGCAGTAGTGTTAGCCCCGGTTTTAAAGGTAGCGGTAATGGGAGCAGTTTAAAGGTAGCAGTAGTGATAGGGAGTAATGGTAGGCCCTTTGTGGTTTGCAGTAATGGTAGCGGTAATGGGTTTGCAGTAATTGGGAGCGTAATGGTTTGCAGTAGTGGGAGCCGTAATGGTAGCCCGTAGCGGTTTGCAGTAATTTTTGCAGTAGGTTAGCAGTTAAAGGTAGCGGAAAAGGGGCAGTTAAATTTCGCATAATGGTTTGCAGTATTTGGGAGGGAGTAATTTTTGCTGGGAATTTTGGAAAAAGTAAAGGTAGCAGTAATGGTTTAGCGTAATGGTAGCAAAGTGTTTGCAGAAAGGTAGCGGTAATGGGAGCAGTAATGGTAGCAGTAGTGGTAGCAGTAATGGTAGCAGTAGTGTTAGAAAAAATTTAAAGGTTTGCGGGGAATGGGCAGCCCGTAATGGTAGCCGTAGTGGTAGCAGTAATGGGGGCAGTAATTTTTAGCAGTAATGGTAGCGGGGGGAAAGGTCGCAGTAATGGTAGCAGTAATGGTAGCAGTTTAAAGGTAGCAGTAGTGGGGAGCAGTAATTGTTGCGGTTTAAAGGTTAAACAGTTTAAAGGTAGCGTAATGGTAGCAGTAAAGGTAGAAGTGGGGGCAATAATGGTAAAAGTAAAGGGATCAATAATGGAAATTTGTAACAGTAGTTTTTTTCAAAAAAGGAGATTCAAGGAAAGTTTGCAAAAAACAACATTTTTCAGGCCCGTAACAGCAGAACAGCCCGCAACGGGAGCAAAATTTACTGATGAGTAGGAGCCCCTTTCAGGGAATAGCAGCATTCACAGAAGCAACAAACAAAAAGCTACGGAAAATCAAGCAGCGCAGAGGAAAAAAACAGCAGAAGGAATCAGAAAAAAAAAACCGAAAAAAGCTATAACAAAAGCAATTTCAACCAATTAAAAATCAAAATCAGTAGCCAGCAACAAAAATCACCCCACAAAAAATATTCTAAACCCGACCTAACCTGAACAACGTTTACCCAGAAAAAATTTCCTTTTGAAAACTTTTGTAAAAAATCGGCCCCCAGGGAAAAAAAGAGGTTTAAAAAATTCAGATCTTCTTTAAATGCGTTTCATTTCACCGGGTTTTAAGTGGTTTATCCACCCGTCATTTACTCAACGTTTACGGCACTTTTTTTCCCCGGTTTGTGATGAGAGATTTCCCAAAGGGGAAAAGGAGAGGGTCAAAAAAAAGAAATGCCCGTTTATATTTTTTTTTTTTTTTGAGGTTGGATAATAGGTGATGGAGATTGTACTTTTAAAGGGTACTTTTTGGGTGGGATCGGGGTGGATTACTGAATTTTACAAAAAAGGTAAGGGGAGAAAAATTTTCTTCCAAAAAACTGAGGGGAAAAAGAAAAGAGAAAGAGAGGAGAGAGAGAGAGAGAGGGGAGGAAGAGTGAGAGAGGGGGAGGAGGGGAGAAGGGAGGGGAGAGGAGAGAGAGAGAGAAAAGAGGGGTGAGAGAGGATGGCTGGGCATACCAAAGACAGCAGATGTGTGGGGGGGACTGGCCCGTAATGAGTGACAGGGGCCCCTCTTGGTAAGCGCAAATGAGTGCTGGAAATGTTTTACTTTTTGTTTTAAACTAAGGCAGCATACTTGATTTTTTTGAGAAGTCCGAAAGCGCTCGCAATTTTACCAATTTTTTTCACAAATGGTTGTCTTTCATATTCTGGAAAAACACCTGTTTTACTGTCATCTTATTTTCATATATATATAAAATATATATATATATTAATATTTATATAAAATTTTTATATATATATATATATTTTTTATATATTTATATATATATTAATTTTATATTTTTTTTTTATTTTTTTTTTTTTTCACATGGGGCCCATTCCCCCCAAGGCGGGTGGCCCCCAAAAAAAAAAAAAAAATTTCCCCCAAACATTCCCCTCCATCACTTATTGGAAAAAGGGTGCTTTTCACTACAGTTTTTAAACTGGGAACATTAACCCCCTCCCCTTTAGAGTGCAGGCACTGTAATTCCCTTCCCCCCGGACTCAAGTCCCGGCCCGCCCGGGTTTCCCTGAATCCCCCTTTTTAAATTTTTACTTTTCTCACACTCCAACAGCAAAGTCAAAAATTAAAAAAACCCTTTGTCTCCATTCACTCCTATCAAACCCCGCTCACGCATGCCTGCTGGAAGTCCAAGCCCCTCGACACAAAAACCCCCTTTACCCCCTCCCCCCAACCCTTCCTAGGCCCCACCCCCCCCCCGCCTTCCTTCCATAAGACCTTTTACCAAATCTTTAAGTTTATTCTGTTTTCGCTCCCCTTTTCTCTTCATGCCCGAACCACCTCAAAAAACCCCTTTCCCCCGCCCCCTTGGGGCAACAGTTTTGGTAATTTCCCCCACTCCTCCTAACTTCCCCAAATAGAATTCTCTGCATTATATTCCACCACACATTGCCCTCAAAACACGACATCTCCACGCCCCCAGCCTTCTCCTCGCTGCAACATTCCACCCACGCTTCACAACCCCTATAAGAGCGTTGGTTTTAAAAATTCTCTCATTTCTCTCCCCTCTTTGCCTCCAAGGGGCAAAGTTCTTTGTTCCACAGGGCTCCTAAGTGCACCATCACTCTTTTTCCTCATCAATTCTATGATTCACCTCATTTTCATTTGGAACCCCTCCGCTGACAGTCCCTCCCAAAAAATTGATTCGTTCACCCCCCCCTACTCTCTCCCTCCAATCTGATATTCCCAAACTTTATCACCTAATTTTTTGGGTTTTCCTCATAACCTTACCTTTCCCGTATTCACCTTTAAATTTTCTTTTTGCACACCCCCACCCCAAAATTATCCCCCATTTTCTGCAAATTTTTTTCAGAAAACTCCCTAAAAGCCAGTGGCCCTCACAAAGAGCAGTGTGACAACCCCACTTTGTGTGTGAAATTTTTTATTTTTTAAATCCACGCCTTTTGCCCAAAACCCCCGCATTTACTTCTCTTAAAAACCCCCCTATAAATAAAATTAAACAACCACCCGGGACCCTCACACATCCCTTTTCTAAGGCCTACTTTTACTGGGAAAAAAATTTTCCCCCCCTTTTTTTTCATATCTAACTTGAGCCTCACTATCCTCGTAAAAACTCTTCACTGCTTTCAGTAACCTACCTCCTACACCATACACTTGCAACATCTGCCACATTGCCCCCCTATCCACCCTGTCATACGCCTTTTCCAAATCCATAAATGCCACAAAGACCTCTTTAGCCTTATCTAAATACTGTTCACTTATATGTTTCACTGTAAACACCTGGTCCACACACCCCTACCTTTCCTAAAGCCTCCTTGTTCATCTGCTATCCTATTCTCCGTCTTACTCTTAATTCTTTCAATTATAACTCTACCATACACTTTACCAGGTACACTCAACAGACTTATCCCCCTATAATTTTTGCACTCTCTTTTATCCCCTTTGCCTTTATACAAAGGAACTATGCATGCTCTCTGCCACTCCCTAGGTACCTTACCCTCTTCCATACATTTATTAAATAATTGCACCAACCACTCCAAAACTATATCCCCACCTGCTTTTAACATTTCTATCTTTATCCCATCAATCCCGGCTGCCTTGCCCCCTTTCATTTTACCTACTGCCTCACGAACTTCCCCCACACTCACAACTGGCTCTTCCTCACTCCTACAAGATGTTATTCCTCCTTGCCCTATACACGAAATCACAGCTTCCCTATCTTCATCAACATTTAACAATTCCTCAAAATATTCCCTCCATCTTCCCAATACCTCTAACTCTCCATTTAATAACTCTCCTCTCCTATTTTTAACTGACAAATCCATTTGTTCTCTAGGCTTTCTTAACTTGTTTATCTCACTCCAAAACTTTTTCTTATTTTCAACAAAATTTGTTGATAACATCTCACCCACTCTCTCATTTGCTCTCTTTTTACATTGCTTCACCACTCTCTTAACTTCTCTCTTTTTCTCCATATACTCTTCCCTCCTTGCATCACTTCTACTTTGTAAAAAACTTCTCATATGCTAACTTTTTCTCCCTTACTACTCTCTTTACATCATCATTCCACCAATCGCTCCTCTTCCCTCCTGCACCCACTTTCCTGTAACCACAAACTTCTGCTGAACACTCTAACACTACATTTTTAAACCTACCCATACCTCTTCGACCCCATTGCCTATGCTCTCATTAGCCCATCTATCCTCCAATAGCTGTTTATATCTTACCCTAACTGCCTCCTCTTTTAGTTTATAAACCTTCACCTCTCTCTTCCCTGATGCTTCTATTCTCCTTGTATCCCATCTACCTTTTACTCTCAGTGTAGCTACAACTAGAAAGTGATCTGATATATCTGTGGCCCCTCTATAAACATGTACATCGTGAAGTCTACTCAACAGTCTTTTATCTACCAATACATAATCCAACAAACTACTGTCATTTCGCCCTACATCATATCGTGTATACTTATTTATCCTCTTTTTCTTAAAATATGTATTACCTATAACTAAACCCCTTTCTATACAAAGTTCAATCAAAGGGCTCCCATTATCATTTACACCTGGCACCCCAAATTTACCTACCACACCCTCTCTAAAAGTTTCTCCTACTTTAGCATTCAAGTCCCCTACCACAATTACTCTCTCACTTGGTTCAAAGGCTCCTATACATTCACTTAACATCTCCCAAAATCTCTCTCTCTCCTCTGCATTCCTCTCTTCTCCAGGTGCATACACGCTTATTATGACCCACTTCTCGCATCCAACCTTTACTTTAATCCACATAATTCTTGAATTTACACATTCATATTCTCTTTTCTCCTTCCATAACTGATCATTTAACATTACTGCTACCCCTTCCTTTGCTCTAACTCTCTCAGATACTCCAGATTTAATCCCATTTATTTCCCCCCACTGAAACTCTCCTACCTTATATATATATATATATATATATATATATATATATATATATATATATATTATATATATATATATATATATATATTATATGTCGTGCCGAATATGTAAAAGTGGTCAATTAGCAAGAACTCGTTTAAAATTAAGTCTTTTCTAAAATTTTCTCTTATACGTTTAAAGATATATTTTTTTCATTAATGTAAATGTAAAAAAAAATTAATTTTACTCCAAAAGAATCTTAGAAAACTTACCTAACCTTATTATAACAAGAACAATTTATTTTAGCCTAACCCAACTAAATATATTTTAGATATGCTTACAATAATTTAATACTAAACAAACACAGTGAAATATATTTTTTTCGTTAGGTTCAGAACGATTTTGGCGAAATTATTGCAAACACAAATTTTCGTTTGTCTTATATGGCAAGATGAGCGTTGCTATTTAAGCCAAGATCGCAAGTTCTGCCTATTCGGCACTACATATTATATATATATATATATATATATATATATATATATATATATATATATATATATATATATATATATATATATATATATATTTATGTCGTGCCGAATAGGCAGAACTTGCGATCTTCGCTTAAATAGCAACGCTCATCTTGCCATATAGGACAAGCAAAA
>NC_069421.1:6322855-6325355 GCF_026875155.1 Cherax quadricarinatus
ATACTCTCATACATTCCCCTCTTTGTATCCAAAGACAAACTTCTTGTCTCCTCAGACATCTAAGTGCACCGCTCACCCTTTTCCCCTCATCAATTCTATGATTTACCTCATCTTTCATAGACCCATCTGTTGACACGTCCACTTCCAAATATCTGAATACATTCACCTCCTCCATACTCTCTCCCTCCAATCTGATATCCAATCTTTCGTCACCTAATGTTTTTGTTGTCCTTATAACCTTACTCTTTCCTATATTCACTTTTAATTTTATTCTTTTACATACCCTACCAAATTCATCCACCAGCCTCAGAATCTCCCTAGAGCACAGTGTCATCTGCAAAAAGCAACTGTGACAACTCCCACTTCGTGTTAGATTCTTTATCTTTTAACTCCACACCTCTTGCCAAGACCCTCGCATTTACTTCTCTTACAACCCCATCTATAAATATATTAAACAACCACGGTGACATCACACATCCTTGTTTAAGGTCTACTTTTACTGGGAAATAATTTCCCTCTTTCCTACATACTCTAACCTGAGCCTCACTATCCTCGTAAAGACTCTTCACTGCTTTCAGTAACCTACCTCCTATACCATAAACCTGCAACATCTGCCACATTGCTCCCCCCTATCTACCCTGTCATACGCCTTTTCCAAATCTATAAATGCCACAAAAACCTCTTTACCCTTATCCAAATACTGTTCACCTATATGTTTCAATGTAAACACTCGATCTACACACCCCCTACCTTTCCTAAAGCCCCCTTGTTCATCTGCTATCCTACTCTCCGTCTTACTCTTAATTCATTTAATAATAACCCTACCATACAATTTACCAGGTATACTCAACAGACTTATTCCCCTATAACTTTTGCACTCTCTTTTGTCCCCTTTGCCTTTATACAAAGGAACTATGTACGCTTTCTGCCAATCCCTAGGTACCTTACCCTCTTCCATACATTTATTAAATAATAGCATCAACCACTCCAAAACTATATCCCCACCTGCTTTTAACGTTTCTATCTTTATCCCATCAATCCCAGCTGCCTTACCCCTTTCATTCTACCCACTGCCTCGCGAACTTCCCCCACACTCACAACTTGCATATATATATATATATATATATATATATATATATATATATATATATATATATATATATATATATATATATATATAATATATATATTATTATATATATATATATATATATATATATATATATATATATAATATATATATATATATATATATATATATGTATATATATATATATATATATATATATATATATATATATATATATATATATATATATATATATATATATATATATGTTATGAGAAACAGCAGTATTTCGAATGTAACAGCACATAAATGGTTCTGGCTCGAGGTTAAGGAATTTTCTTCTGAGGAAAATGCTCAACCTGTAGGCAACACGAATGCACAAACATACTTTTATGTATATGGGAAGCCCCAGTAGTTGCTGATCCTACTTTTATGTTGGGTTTCCACCTTCAAATGGCTCGCATTTTGAAGCTAGTGAACGCTAACAATCCAAAATATTGTGAGTGTAACATAGAACAGAAGGAAGTGTTAGGGCTGGTGCTTATTAAGGAACTTGCTTTAATAAAACCACGAACCTTCAGAAGAACCTAGTGAAAGTTTTGAATCAAGTTCCTAAAACAACAGTCCGGTAGCCGTATTACCTTGGTTATTTATTTGGACAGGAATTAATACAATGCACAACGCTAAATTCATGTAAACCTATATGCATGAAACCTCTTCAATGATTTTTATAATTGTTTACTTCAGCCTGGGAATATAACTGGATAGAATCAACTTTATAAAACCTGTGTAAATAAAAATAAACCAATTAATGAACAAGAGGATGTAAAATGAAACAAACACATAATTTACATTTTATATCCAGTTTCAGAGAATCCAATTACTGACTTTATAGAAACGTGTGTTTTGTTGTTTGAAAAAAATAGGTCATTAAAACTGTTTGGGGCAATTCATTTGGATAACATTATATTTCTGACTTTAAAAAGTCAAAGTTTTTATGGGCAAATATTGCTTTGAATATAAAACTGTTAATGATGTACTAGACACGCTTTTTTTTACAATAAAACGAGACTGAATAAAATTCAGCTGTTGAGCTATCAAATACAATATCTATTTTGACATTAGCAAAAGGAGATAACTTTCTGAACCTGGATAATAAAGGTTGTGTAGGCCTACTGCACAGCTCCTTTATCTGAACAAGAAAGAACATAAGACTTTATAAATGAATCAATCATCATACAATATTTTTGAAACAAAAGGAATGGAATTCAGTTAATTATCTTCACAAAGAACATCGCGGGGGCGTTGACCCCCGGAACTCTCTCCAGGTAAACTCCAGGTAAACACTATGACGTAAGAAGAACCAATCAAGCAATGTACACTACGTTAGTTGTAGAGAATTTAGTTAATAAACTTAACAGTAATGTATTT
>NC_069421.1:6327855-6336118 GCF_026875155.1 Cherax quadricarinatus
TGCTGCAGCATACGGGCGCCTGGCAAACCTACGGATAGCGTTCCGATACCTCAGTAAGGATTCGTTTAAGACTCTGTACACCATCTACGTCAGGCCCATACTGGAGTATGCAGCACCAGTTTGGAATCCACACCTAGTCAAGCACGTCAAGAAATTAGAGAAAGTGCAAAGGTTTGCAACAAGACTAGTCCCAGAGCTACGGGGATTGTCCTATGAAGAAAGGTTGAGGGAAATCGGCCTGACGACACTGGAGGCCAGGAGGGTCAGGGGAGACATGATAACGACATATAAAATACTGCGCGGAATAGACGAGGTGGACAAAGACGGGATGTTCCAGAGATGGGACACAGACACAAGAGGTCACAATTGGAAGTTGAAGACTCAGATGAATCAAAGGGATGTTAGGAAGTATTTCTTCAGTCATAGAGTAGTCAGGCCATGGAATAGCCTAGAAAGTGATGTGGTGGAGGCAGGAACCATACATAGTTTTAAGGCGAGGTATGATAGAGCTCATGGGGCAGGGAGAGAGAGGACCTAGTAGCAATCAGCGAAGAGGCGGGGCCAGGAGCTGTGACTCGACCCCTGCAACCACAAATAGGTGAGTACAAATAGGTGAGTACACACACTGACGTGCTCACACACACACACGCGCGCACACACATACACACTCGGGGCCAGGAGCTGAGTATCGACCCCTGAAACCACAACTAGGTGAGTACACACACACCCACTCATTCACACAGCTGATCCTTGGAATTTGACCGCGTCCCCTCACCCCCCCACACCTTTCCCTCCCCCACAGACCTTTCCCCTCCCCCGCTCTTGCCTTCACTCCCTCCTCCCTCCTATCTCTCATAGCCTTTTCCCTCCCCTTCCCCCTACTCTCTCTCCTCTCTCTCTCTCTCTCACTCCCATAACCCTATCCCTCACCCTCCTCTCTCTCTATAGGCTTCTCTCTCCATCTCCCTTTTTCTATATTTCTACCCCTCCCTTCATTTCTCTCTCTCATAGCCTTTTCCCTCACCCTCCTTTCTCCCTCTCTCTCTCTCTCTCTCCCTCTCTTTCTCCCTCTCTTTCTCCCTCTCTCTACCCTTTCTCTCCCCCTCACATTTCTCTCTCTCTCCCCCTTGGTCTTATCCCTCACCCCATACTCTCTCCTCTCTCTCCCTCTTTCTACCCATTCTCTCTCCCTCTTTCTACCCATTCTCTCTCCCCCTCTCACCCACTCCCTCCTCTAGCCTTCTGTCTGTGGTAATAAAAAAAAATGGGTGGCCCTAGAGGACGGAAAACCAGAGATCTGGTGGACGAACCAGGGAGGAAAGACTGGGAGTTAGAGCTCCAAGAAAGGGAGGAAGAGTGGGGAAGGAAGATAGTAGAGCTTGGTAAGAAAATGGAGGAGCGGATAGCTGAAGAGTGCAGGAAGTGGGAAGTACAGGTCTTAGCAGCAGAAGCTAGGATACAGTGCTTAGAAGAGAAACTGCAAAGCCTGAAACAGATTAGAGAGACAAATGACAATTCAGATGTGACATCAGGAAATTCAATGTCAGGCGCAGACAAGGGGACGGTAAGCAACAAAGGAGACATGCCGTACGCGAAGGCCCTATCAGACCCACGTGGGACCAGGGAAAAGACGAGGAGCACACTAAGATCAAATGACAGGTCCGAAGACAATGAAGGTATGCTATATGCAGAGATTCTAACAGCCAACTGCAGTAGCAAGGGACAGCTAGTCATGAAAGACAGTTCACTGAGAATAGAAGTTTCAGATATGACAGGGACTGAAAGCAAGAACATGTCAATGGAAGGAAATAAAATGCCTCAGAGGAAGCAGATGGAGACTCAGTGGGAGGAGGAAAGGGCGAGGTCAGTTTTTGTGTACTGGATCCAAGAAGCCAAGGGGGACAACTTCGAAGAAATAAAACAGGAGGAGAAAAAAATGATTGAAGGCATCATGAAAACAATAGGTGAGGGCGATATGACCCAGGTGACAAATTTTCAGAGAATTGGGTGGTTTGCGAGTGGAAGGATACGACCTGTCAAAGTAATTTTCAAGGAAGAATCAGTTCGAACCAGGATTCTGCAAGAGAAAGCAAGACTGAGGGACAAACAGGGGTACCAGAGAGTATACCTCGACTGCGACAGAACACAAGAAGAAAGGACTACACTGAAAGAGAGGGTACAGAGACGCAAGGAGGAACGAGAGGCAATGACGAAGATGAGCAGGACCCAGACACAGGAGGAAGGGCAAACACACCCCACAGAATCTCCCACCAAAAGACTCCAACCACGACATTCCCAACGCAACTGAGCAACCTATACTACAACCCACTCACTGTTCCCTCTGCCACCAACCCCCATATCACAAACCTCACCCCAACAGCTGTCCCTTATGGGCATTCTGACCCCACCCCCATCATCACAAACCCCACCTACACCACAGCCCCACATAGGCCCCCACCAAGGCTCTCGCTCCCCCAACCCCAATATTCTTGCATGACCACAGTGATAGAAAAGAAACTGAAAGTTTGGTACACAAACGCGGATGGAATAACGAATAAACATGAGGAGTGGAACGAAAGAATCAGTGAAAAATCCCCAGACATCATAGTAGTCACAGAAACAAAACTTGCTGAGACAATAACAGACACAATCTTCCCAATGGGATATCAGATCCTGAGGAAAGATAGAAGGAGTAGAGGGGGAGGAGGAGTTGCACTGCTCATAAAACACCGATGGGGATTTGAGGAAATGGAAGGCATGGACATGACTGGAGAAAGAGACTACATTGTAGGTACAATTCAGTCCGGAGAACATAAAGTAGTCATTGGAGTGATGTATAACCCACCACAGAACTGCAGGAGGCCAAGAGGGGAGTACGAAGAAAACAACAGGGTGATGGTGGACACACTGGCTGAGGTGGCAAGAAGAGCTCACTCGAGCAGAGCAAAGTTACTGGTAATGGGCGATTTCAACCACAGGGAGATCGACTGGGAAAACCTGGAGCCACATGGGGTCCCGAAACATGGAGAGCCAAGATGATGAATGTGGTACTTGAAAACCTCATGCATCAACATGTCAGGGACACAACCAGAGAGAGAGGGGAGGATGAGCCAGCAAGACTGGATTTTGTGTTCACCCTGAGCAGTTCAGACATTGAGGACATCACTTACGAGAGGCCCCTTGGAGCTAGCGATCACGTGGTTCTGAGTTTTGATTATGTAGTAGAGTTACAAGTGGAGAAGGTAACAGGAACTGAAGGGGACAGGCCAAACTGTAAAAGGGGGGACTACACAGGTATGAGAAACTTCCTGCAGGAGGTTCAGTGGGACAGAGAAATGGTAGGAAAATCAGTAGACGAGATGATGGAATATGTGGCAACAAAGTGCAAGGAGGCAGAGGAAAGGTTTGTTCCCAAGGCAAACAGAAATAATAGGAAGACCAAAACGAGTCCTTGGTTTACCCGAAGGTGTAGGGAGGCAAAAACTAAGTGCAACAGAGAATGGAAAAGATACAGGAGGCATAGGACCCAGGAAAACAAGGAGATTAGTAGAAGAGCCAGAAACGAGTATGCACAGATACGGAGGGAGGCACAGCGACAGTATGAAAACGACATAGCATCGAAAGTCAAATCTGACCCGAAACTGCTGTATAGCCACATTAGGAGGAAGACAACAGTCAAGGACTAGGTGATAAGGCTGAGGAAAGAAGGTGGAGAACTCACAAGAAACGATCAAGAGGTATGTGAGGAGCTCAACACGAGATTTAAGGAAGTATTTACAGTAGAGACAGGAAGGACTCTGGGGCGACAGACCAGATGGGGACACCAGCAAGGAATACACCAACAAGTGTTGGACGACATACATACAGATGAGGAGGAGGTGAAGAAACTGCTAAGGGACATCGATACCTCAAAGGCAATGGGACCGGACAACATCTCCCCATGGATCCTTAGAGAGGGAGCAGATATGTTGTGTGTGCCACTTACCACAATCTTCAACCCGTCCCTGGAAACTGGGCAACTACCTGAGGTATGGAAGACGGCAAATGTAGTTCCCATTTTTAAAAAAGGAGACATAAAAGAGGCACTAAACTATAGATCTGTGTCATTGACGTGTATAGTATGCAAAGTTATGGAGAAGATTATCAGGAGGAGAGTGGTGGAGCACCTGGAACGGAACAAGAGTATAAATGCCAACCAGCATGGATTCATGGAAGGCAAATCCTGTGTCACAAACCTTCTAGAGTTTTATGATAAAATAACAGAAGTAAGACACGAGAGAGGGGTGGGTTGATTGCATCTTCTTGGACTGCAAGAAGGCCTTTGACACAGTTCCTCACAAGAGATTAGTGCAGAAGCTAGAGCATCAGGCGCATATAACAGGAAGGGCACTGCATTGGATCAGAGAATACCTGACAGGGAGGCAACAACGAGTCATGGTACGTAATGATGTATCACAGTGGGCACCTGTGACGAGCGGGGTCCCACAGGGGTCGGTCCTAGGACCAGTGCTATTTTTGGTTTTTGTGAATGACATGATGGAATTTTAGACCAAAGTGTCCCTTTTTGCAGTGATGTGAAGTTAATGAGGAGAATTAAATCAATGAGGACCAGGCAGGATTAAAGGGAGACCGGACGACTGGACACCGGGGTCCCCCCAAAAGGCTTTTTTTGGAATTTAATCCTGTCAAATGAAAAGTAGAAGATAGGGGAAAGGGGCAAGAAGACCCAACAGGTAACAGGTGGAAAAAGCTGCAAACCTCCTCAAGGAGAAAGTTTTGGGGGTGAAAAAAACCCCGGGACAGTCCCCGGAAGCACACATCAATCAGAAAACTGCTCGCATAGGGGCGCCGGGAAAACCCTGAAACAGCTTTCCGATCCCTTAGAAAGGAATCGTTAAAGCACGTACCCGTGTAGTCAGCCCCTACGGGTCGAGCACCATTTGGGGAACCCCACACCGGGCAAACATTTAAGAAATTAAGAAAGTGAAAAGGTTTTTGCAACAGATGTTCCCAGAGCTAAGGGAATTCCCTATGAAGAAAGGAAAGGAAATCGGTCTGACGCCCGGGAAACAGGAGGGCCGGGGGAACATATAACGACATACAAAATATGCGTGAATAGAAAAGGGTGGACGAAAAAGGAATTCCAGAGAGGGACCAGAAAAAGGGAGTCACAATTGGAAGCTAAGAATCAGATGAGTAAAAGGGTTTTAGGAATATTTCTTCGCCACAGAGGGAATAGCGGGAAAGCGTGTAGGGACGGAAAACCATACTTTTTTTTAAGACGAGGTATGATAAAGCTCAGGAGAAAAGGGGGAGGGAGGGCTCAGTAGCGGTCAGTGATGAGGCGGTGACAGGTTGACCCGACCCCCGCAACCACAATTAGTGAGTACAAAAATGAAAAAAACCCCCAAAACAAACCCCCACCACCCCCACACACACACCAAAACCAAAACACACAAAAACACACATCCCCCCACACACACCTCAGAACATCCGCCACCCCCCTTTTGTGGAACACTTCATTTAAAAACAAAAATTCAGTACCATAAAGGGCACATCAAAATCGTACCATGAAATCATACAAAATTTTTACCATGAAGGCCATCAAAAAATTCATACAGAAAAGGTCACATCAACATTCATAATGAAGGTCAATCAAACTTTAGTCCATAAGGTCACATCAAACATTCAGCCCGAAGGTCATCATCAAAATTCAACCTGAAGGGCACATCAAAAATTCAGTCCAGAAGGGCACATAAACTTCAGTAACCATGAAGTCATCATCAAAATTTCATCATGAAGGTCTCAAAAACCCCCAAAAGCCTGAGGTCACCCTCAATTTCCTTTAAGTCCCTGAAGTCAACAAACTCCCCAGGCCTAAGGTATCTCAAACTTAGACATAAGGGCCCTCATCAAACCTCTCAGGGCCCCGAAGGTCATCATAATGCCCTCAAGTCCTGAAGGGCATCATAAATGTCCCGAGCGAAGGTCCCTCATGAAATGTCCTCAAGTCATAATCTCAGAAAAGTCCTCAGACATGAAGGTCATCATCAAAAGTTCCAGAGTCATGAAGGTCTCATAATGCTCCTCAAGTCAAAGGTCATCATAAAAAGCCCTCAGAGCAGAAGGTCATCATAAATGTCCTCAAACATGAAGGCAAACATAAATGCTCCCAGAGTATAAGGCATCGAAAAAGCCCCAGAGCATGAAAGGGCTCATAAAAATCCCCGAGTCAGAAGGGGCATCAGAAAAGCCCCCAGAGCTGAAGGTCACTCAAATGCCCCAGAGCATGAAGGGCACTCAAATGCTCCTCAAGTCATGAAGGGCTCATGGAAAAATTTTCCCCAGAGCAGAAGGTCTCATAATGCTCCCCAGATCGAAAATAATTTTTTTGCTCCTTCATGAAAAAAATGTTAAAAATTAGGGGCAATCTTTAATTTCGCGTTAAAAGGGGAACTTGAGCAAGGGACCCTAAATTCTAGGGGGGGATAATGGGGGAAAGTTAAAAGGGCGGGGGAAGGAAAAGAAATGTTAGAAAATATGGTACAGAGGAAGGAGAAGCAAATGGGGCCCGGGGGTAGAAAGGAAAAGGTAAGTTTAGAGTTTCTCATCTTTTGATTGAAAAATTAAGAAATGGGGAAAAAATTTGAGAAAAGGGGCCCCAAAAGGAAAAAAGGCAAAAGCCCCAAAATTAACGCCCAAACAAACCCCCCAATCAGAAGGGAAAAAAATAAGGAAGAAGGAAAAAAATCTGAAATAGGATAAAAGAGATCAAAGCCCTTTTGGGCCCTTTTAAAAACTAAAAAATTATTCCTGTTATGCGCTGCTGCGCGCCTTTCTTAAAAATAAGAAGATTAGAGAGCGAGAGAGAGTTTATTTAAAAATGTATAATATAAAAAAATAATAATAAAAAAAATAATTTTAATTTTATCAGGGAAATTTTAAAATTTTTAAATTTAAAAAATTTTTTAAAATATAAAAAAAAAATAATAATTAAAAAAAAATTTAAAAAAAAAAAAAAATATTTAAAAAAATAAAAAAATAAAAAATTATTTTAATATAAATAAAAAATATTAATTATTTTTAAATTTATACATAATAAAAATAAAAACATTATATAATTATATATATAAAAATATTTTATTATAATATATATATAAAAATATATATAAAATATTTAAAATATATATATATACATATATAAAAATATATATTTAAAAAATAAATATAAAAATATATTATTTATATTATAAAAATTTTTTTTTTTTATTTTTATTATCAATCCGATTTTAAAAAAAAAAAAAAAATTTAAAAAATATAATCCCCACTGTTCCAAAGGGGCTTTCCCAAAATTTTTAAAAATCAAACCCAAACCCCCCTCCCAGAGGCGGCATTTTTTACTTCCCTCTCCCGGACTCAAATCCGGCCGCCCGGTTTTCCCTAAAAACCCCTTTCCGAAATTTACTTTGCTTACACCCAACACACTCAAGTATAAAAACCATTTGTCTCCATCCTCCATCAAACCGCTAACTGCCTGCGGGAGCCCAACCCCCCTGCACACAAACCCCCTTTACCCCCCCCCTCCAACCTTTCCTAGGCCACCCCACCCCCCCTTCCTTCCACACAGACTGTCCCTCGTTAAATTTTATTCTGTTTCGCTCTATTCCCCCCATGCCCAACCCCAAACAACCCTTCCTCAGCCCCTGGACAACATTTTTGGAACCGCCCCCCTTTCAACTCCAACACATTTCTCTGCTTATATCCACCACACATTGCCCAGCATGAACCCCACTGCCTCCACCCTTTCTCCTCGCGCAACATTCATCACCATGCTTCACACCCATAAAAAGAGCTTGGAAAACTATATCCCATACATTCCCCCTTTGCCTCAAGGGAAAATTTCTTTGTCTCCACAACTCCAAGGCCAACCACTCCCCCTTTTCCCCCCCCAATTCTATGATTCCCTCATCTTTCATTGACCCACCCGCACACGTCCGCCCCCAAATATCTGAATACTTTTCACCCCCATACCTCCCCTCCAATCTGATATCCATTTTTTTATACCATTCTTTTTTTTTTCCCCATAATTACCTTTCCTTATTACTTTCAATTTTCTTCTTTTGCACACCCCCCAATTCATCCCCCAAATTCTGCAACTTCTCTTCAAATCCCCCAAAGAGACTGTCTCAGCAAAGAGAAACGTGACAACTCCTTTTTAGTGGATTCTTTATTTTTTTAACCCCACCCCTCTGCCAAGACCCTG
>NC_069421.1:6336618-6351618 GCF_026875155.1 Cherax quadricarinatus
GTATGAGAGTATAGTTTTACCAACGCTCTTATATGGGTGTGAAGCGTGGGTGATGAATGTTGCAGCGAGGAGAAGGCTGGAGGCAGTGGAGATGTCATGTCTGAGGGCAATGTGTGGTGTGAATATAATGCAGAGAATTCGTAGTTTGGAAGTTAGGAGGAGGTGCGGGATTACCAAAACTGTTGTCCAGAGGGCTGAGGAAGGGTTGTTGAGGTGGTTCGGACATGTAGAGAGAATGGAGCGAAACAGAATGACTTCAAGAGTGTATCAGTCTGTAGTGGAAGGAAGGCGGGGTAGGGGTCGGCCTAGGAAGGGTTGGAGGGAGGGGGTAAAGGAGGTTTTGTGTGCGAGGGGCTTGGACTTCCAGCAGGCATGCGTGAGCGTGTTTGATAGGAGTGAATGGAGACAAATGGTTTTTAATACTTGACGTGCTGTTGGAGTGTGAGCAAAGTAACATTTATGAAGGGATTCAGGGAAACCGGCAGGCCGGACTTGAGTCCTGGAGATGGGAAGTACAGTGCCTGCACTCTGAAGGAGGGGTGTTAATGTTGCAGTTTAAAAACTGTAGTGTAAAGCACCCTTCTGGCAAGACAGTGATGGAGTGAATGATGGTGAAAGTTTTTCTTTTTCGGGCCACCCTGCCTTGGTGGGAATCGGCCGGTGTGATAATAAAAAAAATATATATATATATATATATATATATATATATATATATTATATATATATATATATGTCGTGCCGAATATGTAAAAGTGGTCAATTAGCAAGAACTCGTTTAAAATTAAGTCCTTTCTAAAATTTTCTCTTATACGTTTAAAGATATATTTTTTTCATTAATGTTAATGTAAAAAAAATTTATTTTACTCCAAAAGAATCTTAGAAAACTTACCTAACCTTATTATAACAAGAACAATTTATTTTAGCCTAACCCAACAAAATATATTTTAGATTTGTTTACAATAATTTAATACTAAAGAAACACAGTGAAATATATTTTTTTCGTTAGGTTCAGAATGATTTTGGCGAAATTATTGCATAAACAAATTTTCACTTGTCCTATATGGCAAGATGAGCGTTGCTATTTAAGCCAAGATCGCAAGTTCTGCCTATTCGGCACGACATATATATATATATATATATATATATATATATATATATATATATATATATATATATATATATATATATAAATATATATATATATAATATATATATATATATATATATATATATATATATATATATATATATATATGTCGTGCCGAATATGTAAAACTGGTCAATTAGCAAGAACTCATTTAAAATTAAGTACTTTCTAAAATTTTCTCTTATACGTTTAAAGATATATTTTTTTCATTAATGTTGATGTAAACATTTATAATTTTGCACCAAAAGGAACTTAGAAAACTTACCTAACCTTATTATAACAAGCGCAATTTATTTTAGCCTAACCCAACTAAATATATTTTAGATTTGTTTACAATAATTTAATACTAAACAAACACAGTGAAATATATTTTTTTCGTAAGGTTCAGAATGATTTTGGCGAAATTATTGCATACACAAATTTTCGCTTGTCCTATATGGCAAGATGATCGTTGCTATTTAAGCCAAGATCGCAAGCTCTGCCTATTCGGTACGACATATATATATATATATATATATATATATATATATATATATATATATGTATATATATATATACATATATATATATATATATATATATATATATATATATATATATATATATATATATATATATATATTTATGTCGTGCCGAATAGGCAGAACTTGCGATCTTCGCTTAAATAGCAACGTTCATCTTGCCATATAGGACAAGCAAAAATTTGTGTATGCAATAATTTCGCCAAAATCATTCTGAACCTAACGAAAAATATATATTTCACTGTGTTTTGTTAGTATTAAATTAAGGTAAACAAATCTAAAATATATTTAGTTGGGTTAGGCTAAAATAACTTGTTCTTGTTATAATAAGGTTAGGTAAGTTTTCTAAGATTCTTTTGGAGCAAAATTGAAAATTTTTACATTAACATTAATGAAAAAATATGTATTTAAACGTATAAGAGAAAATTGTTGAAAGGACTTAATTTCAAATGAGTTCTTGCTAATTGACCAGTTTTACCTATTAGGCACGACATATATATATATATATATATATATATATATATATATATATATATATATATTATATATTATAATATATATATATACATAAAAGGTGGCATATACGGTACATGTTGTTACGTGTGTATCACCGATTATAAGGCGAAAATCTCATCCAGCTCCTCAGAGCTGGGGCGTGTGCCCAAAATACAGCAGGCATTACCCCTTTGAACAGCCGCACTGAGCCGCTGGAACAGAAAACTAGCTGCCCTTGGATCCCTAGTTACCCTGATGAGTCTTTTTCCCAGCTCCTTAAGGAATTTAGATGCACTCTTTCCCCATGAGCCAAGGGTCTCTGAGCCTATGGGAACAAACATATAATGATGGGCAAGTTCTCCATATTTTCTAGACTTTTGGGACTCCCTGAAGCTGGCAGCTGCCCCTCCTTCCTCCCTGGTGTATTGGAGATAGGTATCAGCCAAGGTAGATGCACATGTATAGTCCCACACCACCTGCTTCCCATCTGTCCAGGTTTGAAGGGTGATACCATCTGGACGCTTCTGGCTGCCATCAGATCTGCATAGTTGGGGTGGCTCCCTTACTGCTGGGCATCCGGCTGTTGTGAGGCTCCTCTTGATAATGTTATTAACCTCCTCATGTCTTGCAATCTTTCCCTCGGATTTACGGCACACAAGACCATGGTACCCGAATCGGTCTGCTGCTTCACTGCCACAAATACACCTGTGTTCGGCGAGAATAGGGGCGGCAAGTCGAAGGGCAACACCGATGCGGATGGTCTGTGGGTCGAGACGTGTGCCAAGGCTGGAGTTGGGAACAGCCAACAGAAAGTCCCCAGCATGAGGGGCTTTCACTGCCAGGAGGCGGGCTCTATCCTTCCCTGACACACTCTGAAGCATTGTTGAGGCAATATTTTCCACTATTGGACCATCCCAGTGCGATTGTTTGTAGTTGTTGGGGGGAGCAGGTCTGGCTCCAGAGCCCGTTAGATTATCCCAGATCATTGCTCCGTCAATGAATTTTTGGTCCTGGACTCCAATCTTGTTCCTAAGATGTTCAGGGAGAATCGCTGTTACAAGCTCTCTGGATGCAATACACGAGGACAGAAAAGCAGGTAACGCATATATATAATATATATATATATATATATATATATATATATATATATATATATATATATATATATATATATATATATATATATATATATATATATATATATATATATATATATATATATATATTATATATATATATATATATATATATATATATATATATATATACATATCAACTTTTAAGAAAGCACTGAACCTGTCATTAGAGGATGATCAATGGGATCAGGCAAACCTCCCAGTGCGACTGGGAGATATAGGGGTGCGTAAAGCAACGCATGTTGCTTTACCTGCTTTTCTGTCTTCGTGTTTGGCTTCCAGCGCATTAGTCAAGAAGATAGTGCCCGAACGCTTGAGAGATGTGGTAGGAGCTCAAGACCCCAGGTTTACTGAAGCAGCGATTCGGTGGGACACCCTTACAGACTCCTCCAGTAGACTAGCTCCCCCCAAACAGCACAAACAGTCCCACTGGGACAAACCGATCATGGAAAAAAATCGCCAACACAATGCTCTCCAATGCTTCAGGAAAGAACAAAGCTCGTCTCCTGGCAGTGAAGGCACCCACACTCAGGAGTTTTCCCCTGTTAGCTGTTCCCAATTCCTTCCTGGGCACCCGTCTCGACCCACAGGCCATTCGGATTGGTGTTGCTCTTCGCCTAGCCGCCCCCATCCTCACCGGACATAGGTGTATTTGCGGCAGGGCGACAGCTGATCAATTCGGATTTCATGGTCCGTTTTGTCACACAGCAAAAGGGGAAGTATGCCAGACATGAGGAGGTCAATGATATAATAAAGAGAAGCCTCGCCACAGCCCGTTGCCCAGCTCAACGGGAACCCCAAGTACAGAGGTCTGATTCAAGTCAAAAGCGTCCTGATGGAGGCACTATGCTACCCTGGAATGATGGAAAGCAGATTGCCTGGGACTACACCTGTGCTGCCACATTGGCAGACACCTATTTTGCCATACTCTGTAGTGGAAGGGGGGGAGCTGCCAGCCACAGGGAGACCCAAAAAGATCCAAAAATATAAAAGACCTTCCCCTTGCTATAACTTCATTCCAATAGGGTGGGAGACCCTTGGAGCATGGGGCAAGTGTGCTCTAAAGTTCCTCAAAGAGCTAGGTGAAAAGCTCATCAAAGAAACCAAGGACCACAGGCGACCAGCTTCCTTTTCAGAGACTCAGTTTGCGATCCAGAGAGGAAATGCCTGCAGCATTCTGGCACGCGGCCCACTGCAGGGACGGGACGAAGTATTCGAGATGTAGCTCTGAGTTACCTATGTGTTTTAACTTTCGTTGTATTTTTGTGAATTTTTCGGCCAATGTATTTTGTCTTTAAATAAAACATACTTGAAATATAGGGGGTGGTAGGAGAAAATTCTCAAACAGCTTCAGGGAGAACCTTAAAGTTTTCCCTGAAGCAAGTTTATTCTTTTCTCTGAGGATGAGGGTCCCTACGACAGTTCTAGAGGTGGTACCCTTATATTTTATATATATACATAAAATATATATATATATATATATAATATATATATATATATATTTTATATATATATTAATATATATTAAATATACTTTAATATATTTTATATATATATATATATATATATATAATATATATATACATTATATATATAAAATATAAAATATATATATATATATTTTAAATATATATTATATATATATTATATTTTATATATATATATAATATAATATATATAAAATATATATATGTGTATGTATATATATAAAATATAAGGAGGTACCACCTCTAGAACTGTCGTAGGGACCCTCATCCTCATAAACACGCTAAGATAACAGGGATATCTTGCTACTCCTACTTACACTTTGGTCACACTTCACAGACACGCACATGCATATATATATATATACATACATCTAGGTTTTTCTCCTTTTTCTAAATAGCTCTTGTTCTTTTTATTTCTTCTATTGTCCATGGGGAAGTGGAAAAGAATCTTTCCTCCGTAAGCCATGCGTGTCGTATGAGGCGACTAAAATGCCGGGAGCAATGGGCTAGTAACCCCTTCTCCTGTATACAATTACTAAAAAAGAGAAGAAGAAAAACTTTATAAAACTGGGTTGCTTAAATGTGCGTGGATGTAGTGCGGATGACAAGAAACAGATGATTGCTGAAAGTTATGAATGAAAAGAAGTTGGATTTTCCTGGCCCTAAGCGAAACAAAGCTGAAGGGGGTAGGAGAGTTTCAGTGGGGGGAAATAAATGGGATTAAATCTGAGTATCTGAAGAGTTAGAGCAAAGGAAGGGGGAGCAGTAATGTTAAATGATCAGTTATGGAAGGAGAAAAGAGAATATGAATGTGTAAATTCAAGAATTTTGTGGATTAAAGTAAAGGTTGGATGCGAGAAGTGGGTCTAATAAGCGTGTATGCACCTGGAGAAGAGAGGAAGCAGAGGAGAGAGAGAGATTTTGGGAGAGTTAAGTGAATGTATAGGAGCCTTTGAACCAAGTGAGAGAGTAATTGTGGGAGGGGACTTGAATGCTAAAGTAGGAGAAACTTTTAGAGAGGGGGTGGTAGGTAAGTTTGGGGTGCCAGGTGTAAATGAAATGGGAGCCCTTTGATTGAACTTTGTATAGAAAGGGTTTAGTTTTAGGTAATACAATTTTAAGAAAAGAGGATAAATAAGTATACACGATATGATGTAGGGCGAAATGACAGTAGTTTTTTTGGATTATGTATTTGGGAGATAAAAGACTGTTGAGTAGACTTCAGGATGTACATGTTTATAGAGGGCCACAGATATATCAGATCACTTTCTAGTTGTAGCTACACTGAGAGTAAAAAGGGGAGATGGGATACAAGGAGAATAGAAGCATCAGGGGAAAAGAGAGGTTAAGGTTTATAAACTAAAAGAGGAGGCAGTTTTGGGTAAGATATAAACAGCTATTGGAGGATAGATGGGCTAAAAGAGAGTATAGGCAATGGGGTCGAAGGGGTATGGGGTAGGTTTAAAAATGTAGTTTTAGAGTGTTCAGCAAAAGTTTGTGTTCAGGAAAGTGGGTGCGGGAGGGAAGAGGAGCGATTGGGGGAAAATTGATGTAAAGAGAGTAGAAGGGAGAAAAAGTTAGCATATGAGAAGTTTTTAAAAATAGAAGTGAGCAAGGGGGGAAGAGTATTGGAGAAAAATAGAAAATTAAGAGAGTGGTAAGCAATGTAAAAAGAGAGCAAATGAAGAGTGGGCGAGATGTTACAACAAATTTTTTGAAAATAAGAAAAAGTTTTGGATGAGATTAACAAGTTAAAAAGCCTAAGAAAAAATGGTTTGCAGTTAAAAATGGAGAGGAGAGTTACTAAATGGAGAGTTAGGGTTTTGGGGAAAGATGGAGGGAATTTTTGAGGAATTGTTAAATTTTTGATAAAGATGGGGAAGCTGTGATTTCGTGTTAGGGGCAAAGGAATAACATCTTGAGGAGTGAGGAAGAGCCGTTGTGAGTGGGGGGGATTTCGGAGGCAGTAGGTAAAAAAAAGGGGGGTAAGGGCACCGGATTGAGGGGTAAAGATAGAAATGTTAAAAGAGGTGGGGATATAGTTTTGGAGTGGGGGGTGCAATTATTTAATAAATTTTGGGAAAGGGTAAGGTACCTAGGGTTGGAGAGAGCATGCATATTTTCCTTTGTATAAGGCAAAGGGGATAAAAAAGGGGTGCAAAAATTATAGGGGGGTAAGTCGTTGATGTACCTGGTAAAGTGTTGGTAGAGTTATAATTGAAAGAATTAAAAGTAAGACGGAGAATGGATAGCAGATGAACAAGGAGGTTTAGGAAAAGGTGGGGGGTTTTGGCCCAGGTGTTTACAGTGAAACATATAAGTGAACAGTATTTAGATAAGGCAAAAGAGGTCTTTGGGCATTTATGGTTTTGGAAAAAGGGCGTAGATAGGGGGGATGGGGGGGAATGGGGCAGTGTTGAAAGTGTATGGTGTAGGAGGTAGGTACGAAAGAGTGAAGATTTTTTTACGAGGATAGTGGGCTAAAATTAGAGTATGTGGGAAAGGGAAATTTTTTTTTCCCCAGAAAAAAAGTGGGCCTTAACAAGGATGTGTGATGTCCCCGTGGTTTTTTAATATATTTATAGATGGGGTTGTAAAAAAGAAATGCAGGGTTTTGGGGGGGCAAGAGGCGTGGAGTTAAAAAAAAGAATCAACAAAAAGTGGGGTTGTCACACTGCTCTTTGCGATGAACTGTGTCTTGGGAGTTCTAAAGAGAAGTTGCAGAGATTGGTGGATAAATTTTGGTAGGGGGTGCAAAGAAAAAAAATTAAAGGTGAAACGGAAAGAGAAAGGTTTATGGGATAAAAAAAAAATTAGGTGTGAAAGATTTAATATCAATTGGGGGAGAGATATGGAGGAGGTAAAACGTATTCAGATATTTGGGAGGGGACTGTCAGGGATGGGTTTATGAAAGATGAGGTAATCATAGAATTGAGAGGGAAAAAGAGTGAGTGGTGCACTTGGGAGTCTGTGGAGACAAAGAATTTGCCCTTGGAGGCAAAGAGGGGGAATGTATGAGAGTATATTTTCCCAACCTTTAATGGGTGTGAACGTGGGGATGAATTTGCAGCGAGGAGAAGGCTGGAGGCAGTGGAGATGTCATGTCTGAGGGCTATGTTTGGTGTAAATATAAGCGAGAATTCGTAGTTTGGAAGTTAGGGGAGGTGCGGGGATTACCAAAACTTTTGTCCAAGGGAGGAAGGGGTTTGTTGGGTGGTTCGGACATGTAGAGAAAATGGAGCAAAACAGAATATTCAAGGTGTACAGTCTTAGGGAAAAGGAAGGGGGGGGGTAGGGGTGGGCCCTAGGAAGGGTTGGGGGGAGGGGTAAAGGAGGTTTTGTGGCGAGGGCTTGGACTTCCACAGGAAATGCGTGAGCGTGTTTGATAGGAGTGAAGGGGAGAAAAATGGTTTTTAATATTTGACGTCTGTTGGAGGGGGAGCAAAGTAACATTTATAAAGGGATTCAGGGAAACCGGCAGGTCGACTTGAGCCCTGGAGATGGGAAGTACGTGCCTCACTCTGAAGGAGGGGTGTTGATGTTGCGTTTAGAAACGTAGGGGTAAAGCACCCTTCTGGCAAGACAGTGAAGGAATGAATGATGGTGAAAGTTTTTTTTTTCGGGCCACCCTGCCCTTGTGGGAATCGGCCAGTGTGATAATAATAAAAAAAAATATGTATATGTAAAAGTAGAATATTATATATATTAAAAATATTAAAAATATATAATATATTATATATTATATATATATATATATAAATTATATATTATGTTATATATATGTAAATGATGAATATAATATATATAAATATTATGTCCCCGGGCCCAATGTAAAACTGGTCAATTTCCCCAAAAACTCATTTAAAATTAAGTCCCTTTTTAAAATTTTGTTTATACGTTTAAAGATATATTTTTTTCATTAATGTTAATGTAAAAAATTTTTTTAATTTTGCACCAAAAAAATCTTAGAAAACTTACCCAACCTTATTTAACAAGAACAATTATTCTAGCCTAACCCAATAAATATTTTAGATTTTTTTAAGAATTTAATACTAACCAAACACAGTGAAAAATATTTTTTCGTTAGGTTCAGAATGATTTTTGGGGCATTTTTGCATACACAAATTTTCATTGTCCCCTATGGCAAGATGAGCTTCTATTTAAGCCAAGATCGCAAGTTTTGCCTATTCGGGGACGACATAATATATATATATATATATTAAAATATATATATATTTTTTTAATATATATATTAATTTATAATAAATATATATAATATAATTTTTATACATAATACTTATATATTATGTATATATATTATATATATTATATATATATATAATTATATATATATATATATTATATATTATTATATATAATATATTTAAAAATATATTAATATAATATATATATATTTTATATATATATTTATGCCGAAAATGTAAGTGGGGGAATTAGCCCAAGAACTCTTTTAAAAAAATTTAAGTCCTTTCTAAAAAATTTCCTTATCTTTAAAGATTATTTTTTTTTTATTAAGTTATGTAAAATTTATAATTTTGCACCAAAGGAAATTTGAAAAATTCTTAACCTTATTTTAACAAGCGCAATTTTTTTTAGCCTAACTCAACTAAATATTTTTAGATTGTTTTCAGTAATTTAATACTAAACAAACACGTAAAATATAATTTTTTTTTATTTTCAGAATGTTTTGGCGAAAATTTTTGCATACACAAATTTTCACTTGTCCCCTATGGAAAAAGACGTTGCTATTTAAGCCAAGATCGCAAGTTTTGCCTATTCGGACGACAACATACATACATAAATATATAATAATAATATATATATATATATATTATAAATAATAATTTAATATATATTATATATATATACATATATAATAACACCTGCCGATTCCCACCAAGGCAGGTGGCCCAAAAAAGAAAAAATTTCCCCCCTCATTCACTCCCCACGTCTTTCCGAGGGGGGGTCTCAAAATACGTTTATAAAAAAAAAAGCTCCCTTAGATGCAACACTTACTTTCCATCTCCGGGTAAGTCCCTTCTAAAGTTTCTTTTCTCACACTCCAACAACACACAAGTATTAAAAAACCCCTTGTCTCCATTCACTCCTATCAAATCGCTCACGAATGATTGCTGGAGGTCCAAAACCCCAAACACCAAAACCTCCCCTTTAAACCCCCCCCTTCCAACCCTTTTTAGGCCCCACCCCACCCCGCTTTCCCCCCACTATAATTTTTTACACCCGAAGTCTTCTGCTTCGTTTATTCTCTCTACTGTCCGAATCGCCTCAACAACCCCCCCTCAGCCCTCTGCACAAAAGTTTTGGCAATCCCACACCTCCTCCTAACTTTCCCAAAATTTCAATTCTCTGCTTAATTCACACCACACATTGCCCTCAGATATGAATCTCCACTGCCCCAGCCTTCCCTCACTGCGACATTCATCACCCATGCTTCCAAACCCCAAAAAAAGCGTTGGTAAAACTATACCTTTATACATTCCCCTCTTGTACCAAAGACAAACCTTTTTTCTCCTCAGACATTAAGTGCAAAACCCCCCCCATTTTTTCCCTCATCAATTCATATTTTCCTCATCTTTATAGACCCCTTTCCCTACCCCGTCCACTTCCCAAAAATCTTAAACATTCACCCCTCCATAAATTTCCCTTTCCCCCCAATCTGATATCCAATCTTTCTCACCCCAAAGTTTTTGTTGTCCCCTTTTAAAAACCCTTTAAATCTTTCCATATTCACTTTTAATTTTATCTTTTTACATACCCTACCAAATTCATCCACCAGCCTCAGAATATCCCAAGAGCACAGAGTCATCTGCAAAAAAGCAACTGTGACAACTCCCACTTCGTGTTAGATTCTTTATCTTTTAACTCCACACCTCTTGCCAAGACCCTCGCATTTACTTCCTCGACAACCCAATCTATAAATATATTAAACAACCACGTACGTCACACACCTTGTCCTAGGTCTACTTTTACTGGGAAATAATTTCCCTCTTTCCTACATACTCTAACCTGAGCCTCACTATCCTCGTAAAAACTCTTCACTGCTTTCAGTAACCTACCTCCTATACCATACTCCTGCAACATCTGCCACATTTGCCCCCCCCACCCTATCCCACCCTGTCATACCCTTTTCCAAATCTATACATGCGACAAAAACCTCTTTACCCTTATCCAAATACTGTTCACCTATATGTTTCAATGTAAACACTCGATCTACACACTCCCTAACCTTTCTAAAGCCCCATTTGTTCATCTGTGCTATTCTACTCTCCGTCTTACTCTTAATTCGTTCAATATAACTCTACCATACAATTTACCAGTAACCAACAGACTTCTTCCCCTATAACTTTTGCACTCTCTTTTGTCCCCTTTGCCTATATACAAATGAACTATGTACCTTTCTGCCAATCCCTGGTACTTACCCTCTTCCATACATTTATTAAATAATAACATCAACAACTCCAAAACTATATACCCCACCTGCTTTTAACGTTTCATATCTTTAAATGCAACAATCCCAGCGCCTTACCCCTTTCATTCTACCCACTGTCTCGCGAACTTCCCCCACACTCACAACATGCATATATATATATGTATATAATTACTTATATATATATATATATATATATATAAATATATATATATATATATAAATAATATATATATATAAATATATATATATATATATATATAATATATATATGCAAAACAACCACTCTGAGAGAATAGAGAAATTCCCAAGCGCTTTCGTGACTACTCACATTATCAAGGAAACTATGAAAGTGAAGCATACAAGAAGCTATAATAAGGGGTCCGGGCCAGCACACACTATCAGAAAAATACCACAACGGTTAAAACAGGACGCGTGGCGAGCCAACTTGGACAGGTCCCTTTTGCACAACTCGCCCCCAAGCTATTCTACCCAGAAATTTAAAAATTATTGTCCATGGTATTATTAATTCTTCCCAAATTCTATTAATATAAATGGATCTAATTTAATATAAACCAAAGGAAATATTCATATTATTGTCAAAACGCTTTTTTATGAAACAAGATTCAATTAATATTCCGTCGACCATGGACTTTGCTTTTGATACTACTTTCTCACTTATTGAAAATCAATTGGATGGTTAAAATCCTCTTACATGAATAAATAGAGCATTGGAATTCTTGTCCAGTTCTAATAATGCCTACATTTATGTTTGTTTTAAATCTTAGTTCGAGATTTTTACCAGTTTGACCGTATAAACTTTATCGCAATTTTACAAGGAATCTTTATAGACACATCCATCAGCATTTGGGGGAATTCATTATCAAAATTTTTTTTTACTGAATCAAGATTTTTGAATACAACTTTTAATATTAAAAGTCTTAAGAAGAGAAGGCATATCAACCAATTTTTCATGGTAAGGAGAACCAACATATTTATAGTTGAAATAAGGCTGGTTGCCCGCCTTTTGGATTATAAAAAGTGTTCTAGCTAGCAACTTTAAAAGATTTATCAATTACATTTCTTGGTATTTTTAAAATCATTACCTATTTCATAATTTGGATATTTCCACATCTATGAACTCAGGTACTACAAATTCGTAAAGCTCTCAAAACAATGATGAGAAAACAGACAGTTTGACTCTATCTTGATGCGAGGAATAATAGTGGACATAGGAACAGTTATTTGTGGTTTTCTGTAAATTTTAAATTGAATTCATTAATACTCATTAATAATTAAAACATCTAGAAAAGGCAATGAGTTATTTATCTTCAAACTCAACAGTAAAGTTCATAGAATGGGCTAAGCTATTTAATTTTCCAAGAAATGGTGTATATCTACATTTTTTGGGCATAAGACAACAAATATCATCAACATCTCTGAACCATTTAGCTCTATTAAGGGAGAGATTGTGTTAAGTCAACCTGTTTCAAAAAATTTCCATGTATAGGTTACTAAAGAACAGATGAAAGAGATTTCCCATGCCAAACCAAACTTCTGAAGTTAAAACCTTATCATTAAATGCAAATTTTGCATCAACAATGCAAAGTTTAATAATATCAATGATAGTAGGAACTGGCAATGGTAAATCATAGTTAACGAGTTCGTCAGATAAGAAACTTAATAAATCATCAACAGGAACTTTCGTAAACAAGGAAGTAACTTCAAAACTAACCATGTTAAAATCATTTAAGTCAGTCAAGGAGCTTAATTTATCAACCAAGTCTATGTTGTTTTTAACATTAAAGTTAGAAATTTTGCCAACAATAGGGCTCAAAATATCAACAAGCCATTTGGATAATTTATATGAAACTGACCCTATGGAGCTAATAATTGGTCTGACTGGATTCCCTGGTTTGTGTGTTTTTATTAGTCCATACATGTAAGGTAAAGATGGATTAGTGGAAGTAAATGTTTGACTAATTCATCTTTGCCTTTCAGTAGAAGTTTTATTGTTTTATTGAAATTGCTGTTAACGGTTTCTAGGGATTTTCCTAAGTTTGAATAGGTTTCAGTATCATCTAAGAGATTATTCATTTTTTCTTGGTAATCATTTTCTTTCATAATTACTATTGCATTTATTTTGTCTGCTTTAGTAAGGCGCAAATTTTATTGTTATTAAGTGTATCATAAGACTTAAAGAATCTTTGAGGGCAATTGGGAATGTTTGGTTTTAACATAGAGCTATATACCATTCCTTTACTAATATTAATTTCATCAGAGGATAAATCAGAAAATTTCTCAAAGTTACAAAAGGCTTTGCAATTTCAACATATTAAGTTTTTTTGAAGTTGCAAAACTTAGGCCAAAACCTAGAGCAGCAGTTGTATGTTTGTCTAAAATTTCATCTGATAAGTTAATTACAAAATTGTTATTAGCATGCTTTGTCCAATCACTATTTTCAATTAAAATGTCTAATTTTCTTTGTAGTTTGCTCTTGAGTTCATTACAAATTCTTCTGAGTTTATTATAGCAATGATCCAACATACTGTGTTTCCATTCTGATGGAATGGCCTGTTTAAAAGAGTATTTTTTGTTTCTCAATATTTTGAATGCTTCCTTCTCCTGTATTTTAGTTATTTCAATATGTTTCTGAAGAATAATTCTCAGATGAAAATTTAGACAAACATACAACTGCTGCTCTAGGTTTTGGCCTAAGTTTTGCAACTTCAAAAAAACTTAATAATGTTGAAATTGCAAAAGCCTTTTGTAACTTTGAGAAATTTTCTGATTTATCCTCTGATGAAATTAATATTAGTAAAGGAATGGTATATAGCTCTATGTTAAAACCAAACATTCCCAATTGCCCTCAAAGATTCTCTAAGTCTTATGATACACTTAATAACAATAAAAATTTGCGCCTTACTAAAGCAGACAAAATAAATGCAATAGTAATTATGAAAGAAAATGATTACCAAGAAAAAATGAATAATCTCTTAGATGATACTGAAACCTATTCTAAACTTAGGAAAAATCCCCTAGAAACCGTTAACAGCAATTTCAATAAAACAATAAAACTTCTACTGAAAGGCAAAGATGAATTAGTCAAACAATTTACTTCCACTAATCCATCTTTACCTTACATGTATGGACTAATAAAAACACACAAACCAGGGAATCCAGTCAGACCAATTATTAGCTCCATAGGGTCAGTTTCATATAAATTATCCAAATGGCTTGTTGATATTTTGAGCCCTATTGTTGGCAAAATTTCTAACTTTAATGTTAAAAACAACAGACTTGGTTGATAAATTAAGCTCCTTGACTGACTTAAATGATTTTAACATGGTTAGTTTTGATGTTACTTCCTTGTTTACGAAAGTTCCTGTTGATGATTTATTAAGTTTCTTATCTGAAGAACTCGTTAACTATGATTTTACCATTGCCAGTTCCTACTATCATTAAACTTATTAAACTTTGCATTGTTGATGCAAAATTTGCATTTAATGATAAGTTTTACACTCAGAAGTTTGGTATGGCAATGGGAAATCCTCTTTCACCTGTTCTTAGTAACCTATACATGGAATTTTTTGAAACAAGGTTGCTTAACACAATCCTCCCTAATAGAGCTAAATGGTTCAGATATGTTGATGATATTTTGTGTCTTATGCCCAAAAATGTAGATATACACCATTTTCTTGGAAAATTAAATAGCTTAGCCCATTCTATAAACTTTACTGTTGAG
>NC_069421.1:6356618-6372172 GCF_026875155.1 Cherax quadricarinatus
GGTCACCAGCTGACACTAAGGTCACCAGCTGACAACAAAGTCGCCAGCTGACACCAAGGTCACCAGCTGACACCAAGGTCACCAGCTGACACCAAGGTCACCAGCTGACACCAAGGTCACCTGCTGACACCAAAGTCACCAGCTGACACCAAGGTCACCAGCTGACACCAAGACCACCAGCTGACACCATCTACGACACTCATATAGCTGTCATTGTTTTGATTGTTTGAACCCTATTTCCTGGCTCTGTCACTCAAGCTGTGTTTGAGGATTGGTCGTCCCTACACACACACGCCCCACACACCACCCCACACACACACACACACACACACACACACACACACACACACACACACACACACACACACACACATACACTCACACACACCAGTGAAGAGGCGGGGCCAGGAGCTACGACTCGACCCCAGCAACCACAACTAGGTGAGCACACACACCACACACACTACACCACATACACTCACACACACCAGTGAAGAGGCGGGCCAGAGCTAACGACTCGACCCCTAAACCCAAACACTAGGTGACACAGACCACCACACACACACACCACACACACTACACCAACAACACACACACACACTCACACCACACACACACCTCACACACACACACACACACACACACACACACACACACACACACACACACACACACACACACACACACACACACACACACACACACACACACACACACACACACACACACACACACACACACACACACCACACACACCACACACACACACACCACACACAACACACACACACACACACACACACACACACACACACACACACACACACACACACACACACACACACACACACACACACACACACACACACACACACACACACACACTCACACACACACACCACACACACACCAACACACACACACACACACCCCACAACACACACACACACACACACACACACACACACACACACACACACACACACACACACACACACACAACAATAGCAACAACAACAGCATTAGGCTAAGTGTCTGTCGGCAAGTGCCTTTGACAACCGGTAACTACTTAAAAGGCACAATACCGTGACGGGAACGAAGCGCAAATATCGTGCACACGAACTGAAACTTACGAAGACGTCTCGGTCTGACGAACTCCTTACTGAACGCTGTCTTTTTCACCGCGGACGAACTGACGATAGAGGGAAATGGTAGGCCAGATTCGTTTAACGACTGACACCTCTCGTCGTTTACCTCGGGAATGTGTATACTGTGTACCGCTAGTACCTACCTCGGTACACGGGGAAACCTACATTAACAATACAAGTCACAATAACGAAACTAAAATAATTCACAAGTATCCAACGAAAAGAAAAAAGTTAACACGACTTTTCGGTCCGGTTTTGACGATTGTCAAGTCATTTGACAATGGTTCAAGACCTAACGAAACGTCGTCTTAACTTTATAATAATAATAACAATAATAAAAATAATAATCTTTATTTCTGCAAGTACATGGTGCAACTTATACAGACCATAGCTGGCATCAGAGACATAGTAAATAGTAAGCCACTGGTTATGCAGAGCATTTCGGGCAACTTTGTTTCGTAGTTGTGGATATTTCTTAAAAATTTCATCTATTCGAGACATCTGGGTCCGAGGGAGAAGACTTTCAGTGGCCGCTACAAAAATAATATTTGCCCCAGGCACTGTTAACTACTCAGTGTTCCCTACGGGCCTAACGCTTCTTTCTGAATATAATATAATTCAACATTTTATTTCCAATTAAAACAAAAGAACAGAGAGGAACATCAGTCAGAAATTATTGCTTTAACAAGCCCGTAATTACACCGACCTGGACATAATCACGCTGATCCGAGGCTCAAACTTTCTCCTCTTTTATATAACACACATATATTATATATATATATATAATATATATATATATATATATATATATTATATATATATATATATATATATATATTATATATATATTATATATAAGTAGTGATAAAAGCGGCTGGAGCATCCCTTCCGGAAAAAGGCATGCGGCTGGAGCATCCCTTCCGGTTTAGCCGTGCGGCAGAGACATCCCTTCCGGTCTAGGACCAGCAGCTGGAGGGTCACCTTTCACACCTAGGTGTTACTTCCGGTTTTGACCATGACCTCGCCCTCGAGACTACCTCACCCTTGACCCCCCCAACCAATACCCCCGCCCACGACCCCCCCCCCCCCCTTCGCGACCCCGCCGTCGCCCGCGCGCGCCCGCCCGCGCGCCGCGCCCGCGCGCCCCGCCCGCGCGCTCGCCCGCGCCCTTCGCGACCCCCGCCCGCGCCTTCTGCTGCGCCTTCTGCAGCGTCATCCGGATCGCCCCCGCGCCTCGAATTTTTTTCCGATTTTTTTCGAATTTTTTTTGAATTTCATTTTCTTTTGCTCTCCATCTCCTCGGATCCCCCTCCCACTTTCACCCCCCAACCCCAAAAATTTCTCGACAATACAATTTTTTGGATTCCCCCCTATGGGGGTTTCGAAAGTCTCCAATTCCTCGGATCAAGGTTTTTTGGGTACCCCTCCTTTCACCCCCCATCCCCAAATTTTCTCGATAATACAAGTTTTGGATACTCCCCCCTATGGGGTTCTCAATATCAAAGTCTCCACTTCCTCGGATCCCCCTCCCACTTTCACCCCCCAACCCCAAAAATTTCTCGACAATACAAGTTTTTGGATTCCCCCCTATGGGGTTTTCGAAATTCTCCATCTCCTCGGATCAAGTTTTTTTTTGGATTCCCCCCTATGGGGTTTTCGAAATTCCTCGGATCAAGTTTTTAAGGTTCCCCCTCTCACTTTCACCCCCACCCCAAAATTTCTCAATATTACCAAGTTTTTGGATTCCCCCCTATGGGGGTTTCGAAAGTCTCCAATTCCTCGGATCAAGGTTTTTTGGGTACCCCTCCTTTCACCCCCCATCCCCAAATTTTCTCGATAATACAAGTTTTGGATACTCCCCCCTATGGGGTTCTCAATATCAAAGTCTCCACTTCCTCGGATCCCCCTCCCACTTTCACCCCCAACCCCAAAAATTTCTCGACAATACAAGTTTTTGGATTCCCCCCTATGGGGTTTTCGAAATTCTCCATCTCCTCGGATCAAGTTTTTTTTTGGATTCCCCCCTATGGGGTTTTCGAAATTCCTCGGATCAAGTTTTTAAGGTTCCCCCTCTCACTTTCACCCCCACCCCAAAATTTCTCAATATTACCAAGTTTTTGGATTCCCCCCTATGGGGGTTTCGAAAGTCTCCAATTCCTCGGATCAAGGTTTTTTGGGTACCCCTCCTTTCACCCCCCATCCCCAAATTTTCTCGATAATACAAGTTTTGGATACTCCCCCCTATGGGGTTCTCAATATCAAAGTCTCCACTTCCTCGGATCCCCCTCCCACTTTCACCCCCCAACCCCAAAAATTTCTCGATAATACAAGTTTTTGGATTCCCCCCCTATGGGGTTTTCGAAATTCTCCATCTCCTCGTATCAAGTTTTTTGGATTCCCCCCTATGGGGTTTTCGAAAGTCTCCATCTCCTTGGATCAAGGTTTTTTTTGGGTACCCCTCCTTTCACCCCCCAAATTTTCTCGACAATACCATGACTCCATCTCCTTGGATCAAATTTTTGGGTTCCCCCTCTCACTTTCACCCCCATCCCAAAATTTCTCGATAATACCAAGACTCCATCTCCTTGGATCAAGGTTTTTTGGATTCCCCCCTCTGGGGGGTAAGCATTCAAATGAACTCCTCCTATGGGGCATGCTTACTACAGGTCTAAACAAGTGTGACGTCAGTATTCCTCTCATTAATGTGTTTACTCGACGGTCAGTGACGTCACGCGATGACCCCCACACACACAGGTTGAATCATGACGACCCTTTTAGTTCATTCAAGTTAATAAGGGGATATAGTACCTACATCATAGGGAAAACATTTTCACTCTTAACCCAGGTTAATCCAAATAATTTCACATTTTTGTTTCGTTAATACCCACAACAATCCAACAATTTCTTTACAACACAAGTCTAGACATTTTTCTCGTTTTAACTATTTCATCTCAGGTCACTCCCCCACGAAGTAACCTCCTCCCCACCCTCCCGAACCCTCACACTCCAACCAACACCTCACAATTTTCACTCATAACCCCCAATTTTTCTCGTTTTAACCCTTTTAGTTCATTAAAGTTAATAAGGGGACACAGTACATCAGAAAGTCACCACAACACTTATAACCACTTTTCGATAAATTCACTAGTCACAATTTTACATATTACGAAGTTAATACGCACACACACCTCACTTTGAACACCTTCAAAACACTCTCTTAAATCATTTGAATACTCACAAAAATACCTTTATACATTTCCAAACAACACTGAAATACTCCAAAACATCATTCGAACACCCCCAAAATCACCTCTGAATACTCCCAGAACACCTTCATAAGTACTCTTGCACATCATTTGAACACCTTCATAAGTACTCTCATAATCATTTGTACACCTTCAAAAAACACCTTTGAATACTCACATAAACACCCTTGAACACCTTCAAAACACCTTTGAATAACCTCAAAACACCTTTGAACACCTTCAAAACACCCTTGAACACCCTTGATCACCTTCAAAAAAAACAACATTTGAACACACTCAAAACACCTTTGAACACCTTTGAACACCTTTGAACATTTCCAAACAACACTGAAACACTTCCAAAAACACCATTTGAGTACTCCCAAATACACCACTGAATACTAAAACACCAATGAATACACTCAAAACACCACCAAAATCACCATGAAACACTTCCAAAAAACACAATTTGAGTACTCCCAATTACACCACTGAATACTACTAAACACCGCTGAATTCAATCAAAACACCCTTCAACACCTTCAAAACACCCTTGAACACCTTCAAAACACTCTTGAACACCTTCAAAAACACCTTTGAACATTTCCAAAACACTATTTGAGTACTCCCAATTACACCACTGATTACTACTAAAACACCGCTGAATTCAATCAAAACACCCTTCAACACCTTCAAACACCCTTGAACACCTTCAAAACACTCTTGAACACCTTCAAAAACACCTTTGAACATTTCCAATCAACACTGAAACACTTCCCAAAAAAAAACAATTTGAGTACTCCCAATTACCCCCACTGAAACTAAAAACCCGTACACCAAAACAAACCACCAAAATCACCATGAAAAACTTCCAAAAAAAAACCCAAATTTTAGTATCCCCCTTACACCCGAAAAAACCCACTAAAAACCGTAAATTTAATCAAAACAAACCCAAAATTTAAAACAAAACAAACCCAAAAAATTTGAAAACCCAAAAAAACTTTTAAAGGTGTTCAAGAGTGTTTTGAAGGTGTTAAGGGGTTTAAAGGTGTTGAAGGGTGTTTTGTTTGAATTCAGGGGTTTTTTTTTAGTAGTAATCAGTGGGTAATTTGGGGGAAAAACTCAAATAGTTTTTTGGGAAAATGTTAAAAAGGTTTTTTTGAAGGGTTAGAGTTTTGAAGGTGCAAGGGTGTTTTGAAGGTTTTGAAGGGTGTTTTTGTTTGAATTCGCGGTGTTTGTATTTATGGTGTAAGGGGGAGTTACTCAAATTGTTTTTGGAAGTTTTCATGGTGATTTTGGTGGTGTTTTGAGTGTTTCTTTGGTGTTTTAGTATTCAGGGGTGTTTTTGGGATACTCAAATGGTGTTTTTGGAAGTGTTTCGGTTGTTTGGGAAATTTCAAAGGTGTTAAAGGTGTTCAAAGGTGTTTTGAGTGTGTTAAATTTTTTTTTTTTGAGGTGTCAAGGGGTTCAAGGGTGTTTTGAAGGTGTTAAAAGGTTTTTGGGGTTATTCAAGGTGTTTTGAAGGTTCCAAGGGTGTTTATGTGAGTTTTCAAGGTTTTTTTAAAGGTGTAAAATGTTATGAGAGTATTATAAGGTTTAAAATGATGTGAAAGAGTACTAAAAAGGTGTTCGGGGGTATTCAAGGTGATTTTGGGGTGTCGAATGATGTTTTGGAGATTTCTTTTTTTGTTTGGAAATGTATAAAGGTTTTTTTGTGAGTATTAAAAATTTTAAGGAGTGTTTTAAAGGGTGTTCAAAGTGGGTGGTGTGCGTATTAACTTGTAATATGAAAAATTTTTGTGACAGTGAATTTATCGAAAAGTGGTTAAAAGTGTTGTGGTGATTTTGATGTACGGGCCCCCTTTATTAACTTTAATGAAAAAAAAAGGGAAAAACGAGAAAAATTGGGGGTTATGAGTAAAAAATTGTGAGGGTTGGTTGGGTGTGGGGGTTTCGGGGGGGTGGGGAGGAGGTACTTCGGGGGGGGGTGATGAGTGAATAGTTAAAACGAAAAAATGTCTAGTTTGTGTTGTAAAGAATTGTTGGATTTTTGGGGTTTTACGAAAAAAAAATGTGAAATTATTTGGTTTAACCTGGGTTAGGGAAAATGTTTTCCCTATGATGTGGGTCTTTTCCCCCTTTTTAACTGAATGAACTAAAAGGGGCGTCATGATTCAACCGTGGTGTGGGGGTCATCGCGTGACGTCACTGACCGTCGAGTAAAACATTAATGAGAGGAAAACTGACGTCACACTTGTTTAACCGTAGTAAGCATGCCCCATAGAGGGGGTTTTTTGAATGCTTACCCCCAGAGGGGAAACCAAAAAACCTTTATCCCAAAGGGGAAGGGGGTCTTGGTATTACGAGAATTTTGGGGTGGGGGGTGAAAGTGAGAGGGGGAACCCAAAAAATTTTATCCAAGGAGATGGGTCAGGATTGTCGAGAAATTTGGGGGGGGAAAAGGGGGGTACCCAAAAAAAAAACCTTTATCCCAAAGGGGAGGAGCTTTCGAAAACCCCTAGGGGGGAATCCAAAAAAAATTGATACGAGGAGATGGAGAATTTCGAAAACCCCCTAGGGGGGGGAACCAAAAAATTTTTATCGAGAAATTTTTTGGGGTTGGGGGGTGAAAGTGGGAGGGGACCGAGGAAGTGGAGACTTTGTATTGGGAAACCCCATAGGGGGGGGTATCCAAACCCTTTTATTTTTAGAAAAAATTTTGGGGGTGGGGGGGGAAAGGAGGGTACCCAAAAAACCTTGATCCGGGGGAATTGGAGCTTTTTGAAACCCCCCCTAGGGGGGAATCCAAAAACTTTTGGTAAATTTAAAATTTTGGGGGGGGGGTGAAAGGAGAGGGGGGAACCCTTTAAAAATTGATCCGGGAATTTCGAAAACCCATAGGGGGGAATCCAAAAAAAAAACTTATCCGAGGAGTGGGGAATTTTGAAAACCCCATGGGGGGGGAAACCAAAAAAATTTTATTGTCGAGAAATTTTTGGGGTTGGGGGTTTAAAGTGGGAGGGGGATCGAGGAAGTGGAGCTTTGATATTGGAACCCCATAGGGGGGGGGTATCCAAAAAATTGTATTTCGAGAAAATTTGGGGGGGGGGGTGAAAGGAGGGGGACCCAAAAAACCTTGATCCGAAGGAATTGGAGCTTCGAAACCCCATAGGGGGGAAAAACCCAAAAACTTGGTAATATTAGAAATTTTGGGGGGGGGGGTGAAAATGAGAGGGGGAACCTTAAAAACTTGATCCGAGGAAATTTTGAAAACCCATAGGGGGAAACCAAAAAAAAAAAGATCGAGGGGGTTGGGGAATTCGAAAACCCATAGGGGGGGGAACCAAAAACTTGTATTGTCGGAAATTTTGGGGTTGGGGGTGAAAGTGGGGGGGATCCGAGGGAAATGGAGACTTTTATATGAAACCCCATAGGGGGGAGTATCCAAAACTTGTATTATGAGAAAAGAAAAATTTGGGGATGGGGGGTGAAAGGGAGGGGTACCAAACTAAAAACTTAGATCGAGGAAGTGGAGACTTTCGAAACCCCATTAGGGGGGATCCAAAAAATTGTATTGTGAGAAATTTTGGGGTTGGGGGGTGAAAGTGAGGAGGGGGATTCCGAGGAGTGGAGAGCAAAAGAAAATGAAATTCAAAAAAAATTCGAAAACAAAATCGGGAAAAAACCTTCGAGGCGCGGGGGCGATCGGATGACGATGCAGAAGGCGCAGCAGAAGGCGCGGGGGGGGTCGCGAATGGCGCGTGCGAGCGCGCAGGGCGGGGCGCGCAAGGTGGGCGCGCGCGCGCGGATCCGGGCGCGCGGCGGCGAGGCGGGGTCGCGAAGGGGGGGGGGTCGTGGGCGGGGTATTGGTTGGGGGGTCAAGGGTGAGGTAGGTCTCGAGGCGAGTCATGGCAAACCGGAAGTACAACCTAGTGTGACAAGGTGACCTCCAGCTGCTGGTCCTAGACCGGAAGGGATGTCTCTTGCCGCACGGCTCTCACGGCAGGGATGATCAGCGATGGCCTTTTTTCCGGACGGAAGGGATGCTCCAGCGCTTTTATCACTACTATATATATTATATATATATATATAAATCTATATATATATATATATATATTATATATTAATATTAAATATATGTATTATTATTTATATATATATATATATATATATAAATTATATTATATAATATATATGTTATATAGATATATATATATCTCTATATATATCTATATTAAATATCATATATATCTTATATATATATTTGTTTTCCAACCACGGAACCAGGATGTTGAAACTTATTCCTATTACTTTTACTCGCCCCGGTGACTGGGAAGTAACCACTTGATCCGAGGACGGTGAAGGTTAAGTTCTATGCCTTGCTTAAGAGATCTCAGTTTAACCCATGTTCATGGTCGAGATTCCTTCAGAGATGGCACAGATTCGGGGGAAAGGTCTTGATCTAAGGACTTAGGAGTTACTCTTCCTTTCTCCAGTCTAACCTGATTACTTACGGGCTTCGCGCTTTCCATAATAGAATAATCATAATCATTAATAATCTTTACCTAATAATTCTAATAATCTCATAATAATAATAATAATAATAATTAATTCTACATAATTTAATTAATAACAACACAACAACAACATACTAATAATAATAATAATAATACTAATAATAATAATAATAATATATAATAATATAAAGAATAATATAATAATAGAAATATTAATAATAATAATAATTAAATAATAATAATAATATAATAATATTTAAAAATAATATTAGTAATAACATATAATTATAAATAAAAATAAAATTAAATCAATAAAAATAGTTAAAAATATATAGTGATAACTAAAACAACAAACCTAAATATAAATAGTAATAACAAAACAATATTAACATAAAAAACAACGGCATCAGAGCGGGAAATAATAATAAAACCATTAAACACAACTGAAAATGGCCATTATTCACAAAAAAAAAAAAAAAAAAAAAGACTTCGTGGTCAGGGGGGGGACTCATGTTCAGTGTCAATCAGGCGCCGTACAGCTGTTTTGGAGCAAAAGCGAGAAGTCCTTGATGTAGTTTTGTTGTGTTTCTCATGGGAAAACGCTTTGTAAAGCTCTGTTTCTGAGTGAAGTGAGTCTGTGATGACGAGGAAACAAGAAGAGATTGAAAAAAGAAGAATGGTTTGCGTGAAAAGATGGAAGAAAAGTAATAGAACATGATTTAAGATCAATGAAATCAATAGGTGAAATACAGAATCTTTTGCAAAATTCGGGTAAAAACATATCAAATAATGCGTGGGAAACAGATAGGTGGACAGAGGCGGGATGTTCCAGCGATGGCAGAAACAAGGGGTCCATTGGGGCTGCTGAAGCTCAGACACACCCACACACTCACCAAACACACACGCACACACAGAACAAACACACACACACACCACACACACACCACACACACACAACACCCACACCAACATACCACCACCCACACACACAAAACACAGCAAGGTGGCCTTAGTATTCAACCTTGGAGTAGTGCAGGATATCGAGGACATCACATATGAAAGACCTTGGGGCCATGTTGCCATGTGGGTTTTAAGCTTCGAAAACACCGTGAGCTTACACGTGGAGGGACGAAGCAGGAAGCCCACGGACGAATGAAGCCAAACTACAAGAAAGGGGACTACACAGGACTGAGGAACTACCTGAACGGGGTTCAGAGGGACAGAGATACTGGCAGGTGAACAGGGAAAGCCAGTTCATGAGATGATGGACTATGTCGCAACAAAATGCAGGGGCTGAGAGAGAGGTTTGACAAGGTAACAGGATTAATGAAAAAGCCAGGATGAGCTGGTTTACCCCCAAGGTGCGGGAGGCAAAAACCAAGTGTTGCTAGGGAAGGAAGAATATAGAAGGCAAGGACCCAGGTGAATAAGGAAAGAACAGTCGAAGAGCCAGAAACGAATATGCAGAGATAGAAGGGAGGCCAAAGACAATATGAAAATGACATAGCAGCGAAAGCAAATTGACGAAATGTTGTACAGCCACTTCAGGAGGAAAACAACAGTCAAGGACAAGGTAATTTCAGGCTAAGGAAGGAAAGGAGGAGAGACAACAAGTAATGACCGTGATGTATGTGAGAACCGCAACAAGAGATTCAAAGAAAGTGTTCCAGAGGAGACAGAAGGGCACTCCGAAAGACGGAGAGGAGAGTGGGGCACACCACCAAGTGCTGGCCAGTGCACACAACCGAGGAGAAGTGAAGAGGCTTATGATGTGAGCTAGATCCTCAAAGGCAATGGGGCAGGATAAATACTCCCATGGGTATTGAGAGAGGGAAGCAGAGGCGCTATGTGTACCCCTAACAACAATATTACATACTCTATCGAACAGGGAAGCTTGGCCTGAGCATGGAAGAAGCAAATGTCGTCCAATCTTAAAAAAAGGACAGGACTGACGCATTAAATACGGACCAGTGTCACTTGACAATTTATAGTATGAGAATCCTGGAGAAGTTATCAGGAGACGAGTGGTGGACCACCTAGAAAGGAACCCGATCTCATAACAGCAGCCAACCTGGTTTCAGGGAGGGAAATCCTGTGTCACAAAACCTACTGGAAGTTTTATGACCTGGTGACAGCCGTAAGACAGAGAGGAGGGGTGGAGGATTTGCATTTTCTTGGACTGCAGAAGGCGTTTGACACGTTCCACACAAGGAGATTGTGCAAAAAAACACTGGAGGACCACGCGGGATAACAGGGGAAGGCATCAATGGATAGGGAATCTTGTCAGGAAGACAGCAGCGAGTCATGGTACCCGTGGCGAGGTGTCAGATGTTGGGCACCTGTGACCAAGCGGGATCCGCGGGTGTGTCAGTCTAGGACCAGTGCTGTTTTCTGGTATTGTGAACGAAATGACGGAAGGACTAGACTCTGAGGTGTCCCTGTTTGCAGATGACGTGCAGTGATGCGAAGAATTCACTTCGATCGACGACCAGGCCGCACTCTAAAAGGGATTGGACAGGCCGCGGACCTGGTCCAGCAATGCTTCCTGGAGTACAATCCCACCATGTGCAAAAGTCATGACGATTGGGAAGGGCCAAAGATGGCCGCAGACGCGCAGATACAGTCTAGGGGGTCAGAGACTACAAACCTCACTCAAGGAAAAAGATCTTGGGGTGAGTATAACACCAGGCACAACTCCTGAAGGACATCACAACAAATAATGCTGGGCGCATATGGGCGCCTAGCAAACCTCAGAACAAACATTCCCGACATCTTAATAAGGGATCATTCAGGACCCTGTACACCGTGTACGTTGGCCCATATTGGAGTATGCTGCACCCAGTTTGGAACCCACCTAGGACAAGCACGTGAGAAACTAGAGAAAGTGCAAAGGTTTGCAAAAAAGACTAGTCCCAGAGCTAAGGGGTATGTCCTACGAGGAGAGGTAAGGGGAAATCAACCTGACGACACTGGAGGACAGGGAGATTTTAGGGGGGACAGGATAACGACATACAAAAAAACGTGAGAGGAATTGACAAGGTGGACAAAGACAGGATGTTCCAGAGATTGGACACAGTAACAAGGGGACACAGTTGGAAGCTGAAGACACAGATTGAATCACAGGGATGTTAGGAAGTATTCTTCAGCCACAGAGTAGTCAGTAAGGGGAAATAGTTTGGGAAGCGATGTAGTGGAGGCAGGATCCTTACATAGCCTTTAAGCAGGGGTTTATGATAAAGCTCACGGTCGGGGAGAGTGACCTAGTAGCGATCAGTGAAGAGGCGGGGCAGGGCTCGGACTCGACCCCCGCAACCTCAACTAGGTGAGTACACACACACACACACACAACACCACACACACACACACACACACACACACACACACACACACACACATACACACCCCCAAAATACACACACACCACACATACATACACACACACACACACACACACACTCACACACACACATACACACACACACTGACGTGCTTACACACACACACGTGCGCACACACATGCACACTCGGGGCCAGGAGCTGAGTATCGACCCCTGAAACCACAACTAGGTGAGTACACACACACCCACTCATTCACACAGCTGATCCTTGGAATTTGACCGCGTCCCCTCACCCCCCCACTCACCTTTCCCTCCCCACGGGACCTTTCCCCCCCCCCGCTCTTCCCTTCACTCCCCCCTCCCTCCTATCTCCATACCCTTTTTCCCTCCCCTTCCCCCCTACTCTCTCTCTCTCTCTCTCTCTCTCTCTCTCTCTTTCTCTCTCTCACTCCCATAACCCTCTCCCTCCCCCTCCTCTCTCTCTATAGGCTTCTCTCTCCATCTCCCTTTTTCTATATTTCTACCCTCCCTCGCATTTCTCTCTCTCATAGCCTTTTCCTCACCTCCTTTCTCCCTCTCTCTCTCTCTCTCTCTCTCTCTCTCCCTCTCTTTCTCCCTCTCTTTCTCCCTCTCTCTACCCTTTCTCTCCCCCCTCACATTTCTCTCTCTCTCCCCGTTGGTCTTATCCCTCACCCCATACTCTCTCCTCTCTCTCCCTCTTTCTACCCTTTCTCTCTCCCCCTCTCACCCTCTCCCTCCTCTAGCCTTCTGTCTGTGGTAATAAAAAAAAATGGGTGGCCCTAGAGGACGGAAAACCAGAGATCTGGTGGACGAACCAGGGAGGAAAGACTGGGAGTTAGAGCTCCAAAAAAGGGAGGAAGAGTGGGGAAGGAAGATAGTAGAGCTTGGTAAGAAAATGGAGGAGCGGATAGCTGAAGAGTGCAGGAAGTGGGAAGTACAGGTCTTAGCAGCAGAAGCTAGGATGCAGTGCTTAGAAGAGAAACTGCAAAGTCTGAAACAGATTAGAGAGACAAATGGCAATTCAGATGTGACATCAGGAAATTCAATGTCAGGCGCAGACAAGGGGACGGTAAGCAACAAAGGAGACATGCCAATCGCGAAGGCCCTATCAGACCCACGTGGGGCCAAGGAAAAGACGAGGAGCACACTAAGATCAAATGACAGGTCCGAAGACAATGAAGGTATGCTATATGCAGAGATTCCAACAGCCAACTGCAGTAGCAAGGGACAGCTAGTCATGAAAGACAGTTCACTGAGAATAGAAGTTTCAGATATGACAGGGACTGAAAGCAAGAACATGTCAATGGAAGGAAATAAAATGCCTCAGAGGAAGCAGATGGAGACTCAGTGGGAGGAGGAAAGGGCGAGGTCAGTTTTTGTGTACTGGCTCCAAGAAGCCAAGGGGGACAACTTCGAAGAAATAAAACAGGAGGAGAAAAAAATGATTGAAGGCATCATGAAAACAATAGGTGAGGGCGATATGACCCAGGTGACAAATTTTCAGAGAATTGGGTGGTTTGCGAAGTGGAAGGTACGGCCTGTCAAAGTAATTTTCAAGGAAGAATCAGTTCGAACAAGGATTCTGCAAGAGAAAGCAAGACTGAGGGACAAACAGGGGTACCAGAGAGTATACCTCGACTGCGACAGAACACAAGAAGAAAGGACTACACTGAAAGAGAGGGTACAGAGACGCAAGGAGGAACGAGAGGCAATGACGAAGATGAGCAGGACCCAGACACAGGAGGAAGGGCAAACACACCCCACAGAATCTCCCACCAAAAGACTCCAACCGCAACATTCCCAACGCAACTGAGCAACCTATACTACAACCCACTCACTGTTCCCTCTGCCACCAACCCCCATATCGCAAACCTCACCCCAACAGCTGTCCCTTATGGGCATTCTGACCCCCACCCCATCATCACAAACCCCACCTACACCACAGCCCCATATAGGCCCCCACCAAGGCTCTCGCTCCCCCAACCCCAATATTCTTGCATGACCACAGTGATAGAAAAGAAACTGAAAGTTTGGTTCACAAACGCGGATGGAATAACGAATAAACATGAGGAGTGGAACGAAAGATCAGTGAAAAATCCCAGACATCATAGCAGTCACAGAAACAAAACTTGCTGAGACAATAACAGACACAATCTTCCCAATGGGATATCAGATCCTGAGGAAAGATAGAAGGAGTAGAGGGGGAGGAGGAGATGCACTGCTCATAAAACACCGATGGGGATTTGAGGAAATGGAAGGCATGGACATGACTGGAGAAAAAGAGACTACATTGTAGGTACAATTCAGTCCGGAGGAGAACATAAAGTAGTCATTGGAGTGATGTATAACCCACCACAGAACTGCAGGAGGCCAAGAGGGGAGTACGAAGAAAACAACAGGGTGATGGTGGACACACTGGCTGAGGTGGCAAGAAGAGCTCACTCGAGCAGAGCAAAGTTACTGGTAATGGGCGATTTCAACCACAGGGAGATCGACTGGGAAAACCTGGAGCCACTTGGGGGTCCCGAAACATGGAGAGCCAAGATGATGGAAGTGGTACTTGAAAACCTCATGCATCAACATGTCAGGGACACAACCAGAGAGAGAGGGGAGGAAGAGCCAGCAAGACTGAATTTTGTGTTACACCTGAGCAGTTCAGACATTGAGGACATCACTTACGAGAGGCCCCTTGGAGCTAGCGATCACGTGGTTCTGAGTTTTGATATATATAGTAGAGTTACAAGTGGAGAAGGTACAGGAACTGAAGGGGACAGGCCAAACTGTAAAAGGGGGGGGACTACACAGGTATGAGAAACTTCCTGCAGGAGGTTCAGTGGGACAGAGAAATGGTAGGAAAATCAGTAGACGAGATGATGGAATATGTGGCAACAAAGTGCAAGGAGGCAGAGGAAAGGTTTGTTCCCAAGGGAAAACAGAAATAATAGGAAGACCAAACGAGTCCTTGGTTTACCCGAAGGTGTACGGAGGCAAAAACTAAGTGCAACAGAGAATGGAAAAGGTACAGGAGGCATAGGACCCAGGAAAACAAGGAGATTAGTAGAAGAGCCAGAAACGAGTATGCACAGATACGGAGGGAGGCACAGCGACAGTATAAAAACGACATAGCATCGAAAGTCAAATCTGACCCGAAACTGCTGTATAGCCACATTAGGAGGAAGACAACAGTCAAGGACCAGGTGATAAGGCTGAGGAAAGAAGGTGGAGAACTCACAAGAAACGATCAAGAGGTATGTGAGGAGCTCAACACGAGATTTAAGGAAGTAA
>NC_069421.1:6372672-6380172 GCF_026875155.1 Cherax quadricarinatus
ATATTCAAGGTTTTTTTTTTTTTGAAGGGTACAAATGTTATGAGAGTTTTTTGGGGGTGTTCAAGTAAAGTGTTTGAGTTAGTTTTTGTGATTTTTTTTTTTTGATGTTGTGCCCCCTTAATAATTTAATGAAAAAAGGGGTAAAACGAAAAAAAGTAGTCTGGAGCTGGGGGTTGGTTGTATTTAAGAATTTGAATTGCAGTAAATTAGAGAGTCAAATCTTATTTGGGAGTACTAAAAATAGTGTTTTGGAAAATGTTCAAAGGTGTTAAAAGGGTTTTGTTTTGAGTGTGTTCAAAGGTGTTTTGAAGGTGATCAAGGGTGTTTTGAAGGTGTTCAAAGGTGTTTTGAGGTTATTCAAAGGTGTTTCGAGTGTGTTCAAATGTGTTTTGAAGGTGTTGAAGGGTGTTTTGATTGAATTCAGCGGTGTTTTAGTAGTATTTCAGTGGTGTAATTGGGAGTACTCAAATTGTGTTTTTTGGAAGTGTTTCATGGTGATTTTGGTGGTGTTTTGAGTGTATTCAGTGGTGTTTTAGTATTCAGTGGTGTAATTGGGAGTACTCAAATTGTGTTTTTTTGGAAGTGTTTCAGTGTTGATTGGAAATGTTCAAAGGTGTTTTTGAAGGTGTTCAAGAGTGTTTTGAAGGTGTTCAAGGGTGTTTGAAGGTGTTGAAGGGTGTTTTGATTGAATTCAGCGGTGTTTTAGTAGTAATCAGTGGTGTAATTGGGAGTACTCAAATAGTGTTTTGGAAATGTTCAAAGGTGTTTTTGAAGGTGTTCAAGAGTGTTTTGAAGGTGTTCAAGGGGTTTTGAAGGTGTTGAAGGGTGTTTTGATTAAATTCGCGGTGTTTATTTGTATTCAGTGGTGTATTGGGAGTTACTCAAATTGTGTTTTTTTGGAAGTGTTTCATGGTGATTTTGGTGGTGTTTTGAGGGGTCATTCATTGGTGTTTTAGTATTCAGTGGTGTTTTTGGGAGTACTCAAATGGTGTTTTTTGGAAAGTGTTTCGGGTGTTGTTTGGAAATGTTCAAAGGTGTTCAAAGGTTTTCAAGGTGTTTGAGTGTGTTCAAATGTTGTTTTTTTTGAAGGTGTCAAGGGTGTTCAAGGGTGTTTTGAAGGTGTTCAAAGGTGTTTTGAGGTTATTCAAAGGTTTTTTTGAAGGTGTTCAGGGTGTTTATGTGAGTATTAAAAGGTTTTTTTTTGAAGGTGTACAAATGATTATGAGAGTACTTATGAGGTGTTCAAATGATGTGCAAGAGTACTTTAAAGGGTGTTCTGGGAGTATTCAGAGGTGTTTTTGGGGGGTTGTTCGAATGATGTTTTGGAGTTTCGTGTTGTTTGGAATGTTTAAAGGTATTTTTGTGAGTATTCAAATGATTTAAGAGAGTGTTTTAAAGGGTTTGTTCAAAGTGAGGTGTTTTGTGCGTATTTAACTTCGTAATATGTAAAATTGTGACTAGTGAATTTATCGAAAAGGGGTTATAAGTGTTGTGGTGACTTTCTGATGTACTGTGTCCCTTATTAACTTTAATGAACTAAAAGGGTTAAAACGAAAAAAATTTGGGGGTTATGAGTGAAATTGTGGGGTGTGGGTTGGGTGTGAGGGGCGGGGGGTGGGGAGGAGGGTTACTTCGGGGGGGTGACCTGATGAGATGAAATAGTTAAACGGAAAAATGTCTAGACTGTGTTTGTAAAGAAATTGTTGGATTGTTGTGGGTTTTAACGAAAAAAAAATGTAAAAATTTTTTGGGGATTAACCGGGTTTAAAGAGTAAAAATTTTTCCCCCTATGATGTGGGTTACTAAAATCCCTTATTAACTTGAATGAACAAAAAGGGTTTCGTCATGATTAAAACCTGTGTGTTTTGGGGGTCATGGGTTTGGACGTAAATTGCCCTCTCGAGGAAATAACATTAATGAGGGGAAATTTTCCTGACGTCCCCACTTGTTTAAGACCTGTAGTAAGCATCCCCCCTTTGGAGGAGTTCATTTGAATGTTCCCCCCCAGAGGGGGGAAAAAAAAAAAACCCTTGATCCAAGGAGTGGAGTCTTGGTATTATCGAGAAATTTTGGGAGGGGGGTGAAAGTGGGGAGGGGGAAACCCCAAAATTTGTCCAAAGGAGAGGAAAGGTCTTGGAAAATTTGGTCGAGAAAATTTGGGGGGGGAAAGGAGGGGAAACCCAAAAAAAACCTTAAACCCAAAGGAGATGGGGGTTTCGAAAACCCCATAGGGGGAAACCCAAAAAAACCTTGATACGGGGGGGAATTGGGGGAATTTCAAAAACCCCCCTTTAGGGGGGGAAATCCAAAAATTTTGTATTATGAAAAATTTTTTTTGGGGTTTGGGGGGTGAAAGTGGGGGGGGACCCGGGGGGGAATGGGGAAAATTTTGTTTATGAAAAACCCCCATGGGGGGGATTATCCAAAATTGTATTATCGAAAAAATTTTGGGGAGGGGGGGTGAAAGGGGGGTCCCCAAAAAACCTTGATCCGAAAATTTGGAGCCCTTTCGAAACCCCATGGGGGGGAAATTCCCAAAAAAGGGGGTTTAATATTGAGAAATTTTTGGGGTGGGGGTGAAAGTGGGGGGGGGAAACCCTTTTAAAAATTTGTTTCGGGGAAATTTTCGAAAACCCCATGGGGGGAACCCAAAAAAAAATTTGGGATCCGAGGAGATGGAGAATTTTCGAAAACCCCATAGGGGGAACCCAAAAAACTTGTATTGTCGAAAAATTTTTTTGGGGGTTTGGGGGTAATTTGAAAGTGGGGGGGGGATCCGGGGGAAAGTGGGGATTTTGATTTGGGGAAACCCCATAGGGGGGAGTACCCAAAAAATTTTTATTATCAAAGAAAATTTGGGGTTTGGGGGGGTAAAAGGGAGGGGTACCCAAAAAACCTTAAATCCGGGGGAATTTGGGCCCTTTCGAAACCCCTTTGGGGGGGGAACCCAAAAAACTTGGTAAATTTTGAAAAATTTTTTGGGGTGGGGGTTTAAAAGTGAGAGGGGGGAACCCTTAAAAAAATTTGACCCGGGAATTTCAAAAAACCCCCATAGGGGGAACCCAAAAAAAAACTTGACCCGGGGAGAGGGAGAATTTCAAAAACCCCCCATGGGGGGGAAAATCCAAAAATTTGTTTTGTTCGAAAAATTTTTTGGGGTTGGGGGGTAAAAGGGTGGGGGGGGATCCGAGGAAGTGGAGACTTTGATTTTGAAAACCCCCAAGGGGGGGGAGTTTTCCAAAAAACTTGTTTATCGAGAAAATTGGGGTTTGGGGGGTGAAAGGAGGGGCCCCAAAAAAACCTTGATCCGGGAAATTTGGAGACTTTCAAAACCCCCCCTTTGGGGGGGAATCCAAAAAATTGTATTGTCGAGAAATTTTTTGGGGTTGGGGGGTAAAATTTGGGAGGGGGATCCGGGGAAAGTTTGGAGAGAAAAAAGAAAATGAAATTAAAAAAAAATTCGAAAAAAATCGGAAAAAAATTCGAGGCGGGGGGGCGACCCGGATAAACGCTGAAAAGGCGCAGCAAAAGGCGCGGGCCCGGGGTTTTCCGCGAAAGGGGCGGGGGGGAGCGGGGCGGGGGGGGCGGGGCGCGCGGGCGCGGCGCGCGGGGGGGGCGCCCCGGGGCAAAGGGGGGTCGCGAAGGGGGGGGGGGGTTTCTTTGGGCGGGGGGTATTGGTTGGGGGGGGGTCAAGGGGTTGAGGTTTTTCTCGAGGGCGGGGTCATGGCCCAAAACCCGGAAGTAACACCTAGGTGTAAAAAGGGGACCCCCCAAAGCGGGGGTTTCCTAGCCCGGAAAGGGGAGGTCTCTGCCCCCGGGCCAAAAACCCCAAAAGGGTGCCCCACCCGCATCCCTTTTTTCCCGGAAGGGATGTCCACCCGTTTTATCACTATTTATTTATATATTAAAATTTTAAAAAATAAATATAATATATTTTTTATATATATATATATATATATTTATATATATATATTATATATAAAATGTGTGTTTATAAAAAGAGGAAAAATTTTTTGGACCCTCGGATCAGCGTGTTTTATGTCCGGCCCGGTGTAATTAGGGCTTTTTTAAAGAAAATAATTTCTGACTGATTTTCCCTCCTGTTCTTTTGTTTTAATTGGAAAAAAATGTTAAATTTAAATTTTAATATTCAGAAGAAGCTTTTAGGCCCGTGGGAAAAACTGAGTGGGTTAACGTCCTGGGGCAAAAATTTTTTTGTTGTCGGCCACTGAAAGTCTTCTCCCTCGGACCCAGATGTCTCGAATAGATGAAATTTTTTTTAAAAAATATCCACAAAATACGAAACAAAGTTGCCCCAAATGCTCTGCATAAACCCGTGGGGTTACTATTTTCTATGTCTTGATGCCAGTATGGTCTGTATAAAATTGCCCCCATGTACTTGCAGAAATAAAGATTATTATTTTTTTTATTGTTATTATTATTATAAGTTAAGCGAGTTTTGTTAGGGGCTTTTAACCATTGGCAAATGACTTGACAATCGTTTAAACCCGGGCCGAAAAATCGTTTTTTAACTTTTTTTTTTCGTTGGAAAATTTTTGAATTATTTTTGTTTTGTTTTTGGACTTGTATTGTTAAAGTAGGGGGTTTCCCCCTGTACCGGGGGGGTACTGCGGGGGACACAGTATACACATTCCCGAGGGTTTAAAAACGAGAGGTGTCAGTTTAAAAAGAATCTGGCCTACCCCTTTCCCCCTATCGGGCAGTTCGTCCGCGGGTAAAAAAAACAGGTTCAGTAAGGGGTTCGTCAGACCGGGGACGTTTTTGAAGTTTTTAGTTCCCGGGGGAAAATATTTTCGCTTCGTTTCCCCTCCGGTATTGTGCCTTTTAAAATAGTTTCCGGTTTTCAAAGGCATTGCCGACAGGGAAAATTAGGCCCAATGCCCGTTTTTTGTTGCTATTGTTTTTGTGGGGTGTGTGAGTGTGTTTTGTTGTTGTGTTTTGGGGGTGTGTGTGTGTGTGTGTTTTGGTGGGTGTGTGGGGTGTGTGTGTGTGTGTGTTTGTGGGGGTGTCCCGTGTGTGTGTGTTTTGTAGGTGGTGTGTGTGGGGTGTTGTGGGGTGGGGTTTTTGTGTTGTGTGTGTGTGGTGTGTGTGTGTGTGTGTGTGTGTGTGTGTGTGTGTGTGTGGTGTGTGTGTGTGTGTGTTTTTGTTTTGTGTGTTTTGTGTGTGTGTGTGTGTTTTGTGTTTTGGGGGTGTGTGTGTGTGTGTGTGTGTGTGGTGGGGGTGGGGGTTGTGTTGTTGTGTGTGTGTGTGTGTGTGTGTTTTGTGTGTGTGTGGGGGTTGTGTGGGGGTGTGTGTGTTTTGTGTGTTTTTGTTGTGTGGGTGTGGGTGTTGTGTGTGTGTGTGGTGTGTGTGTTTTTGTTGTGTTTTGGGTGGGGTGTGGTGTGTGTGATGTGTGTGTGTGTGTGTGTTGTTGTGGTTGCGGGGTTTGGTTGGGGTTGGGGGTTTTTGGTGTGTGTGGTGTTTTTTGTTGTGTGTGTGTGTGTGTGTGTGTGTTCCCCCTTTTTGTGGTTTAGGGTTGGTGTTGTTGGGGGTTTTTTGGTGTGTTGGGGGGTGTATGTGTGTGTGTGTGTGTGTGTGTGTGTGTGTTGTGTGTGTGTGTGTGTGTGTGTGTGTGTGTGTGTGTGTTGTGTGTGTGCGTGTGTGTGTAGGGACGACCAACTCCTCAAACACAGCTCTTGAGTGACAGAGCCAGGAAATAGGGTTCAAACAATCAAAAACAATGACAGCTATATGAGTGTCGTAGATGGTGTCAGCTGTGTGGTTTTTGGGGTGTCAGTGGTGACCTTGGGTCAGCGGTGACTTTGGTGTCAGCAGGTGACCTTGGTGTCAGCTTGGTGACCTTGGTGTCAGCTGGTGACCTTGGTGTCAGCTGGTGACCTTGGTGTCAGCTGGCGACTTTGTTGTCAGCTGGTGACCTTAGTGTCAGCTGGTGACCTTGGTGTCAGCTGGTGACCTTGGTGTCAGCTGGTGACTTTGGTGTCAGCTGGTGACCATGGTGTCAGCTGGTGTCGTTGGTGTCACCTGGTGACGTTGGTGTCACCTGGCGACCTTGGTGTCAGCTGGTGACCTTGATATCAGCTGGTGACCTTGATGTCAGCTGGTGACCTTGATGTCAGCTGGTGACCTTGGTGTCAGCTGGTGACCTTGGTGTCAGCTAGTGATCTTGGTGTCAGCTGATGACCTTTGTGTCAGCTGGTGACCTTGGTGTCAGCTGGTGACCTTGGTGTTAGCTGGTGACTTTGGTGTCAGCTGGTGACCTTGGTGTCAGCTGGTGACCTTGGTGTCAGCTGGTGACTTTGGTGTCAGCTGGTGACCTCAGTGTCAGCTGGTGACCTTGGTGCCAGCTGGTGACTTTGGTGTCAGCTGGTGACCTTTGTGTCACCTGGTGATGTTGGTATCACCTGGCGACCTTGGTGTCAGCTGGTGACCTTGATGTCAGCTGAGGGACCTTGATGTCAGCTGGTGACCTTGGTGTCAGCTGGAAACCTTGGGGGTCAGCTAGTGACCTTGGTGTCAGCTGGTGACCTTTGTGTCAGCTGGTGACCTTGGTGTCAGATGGTGACCTTGGTGTTAGCTGGTGACTTTGGTGTCAGCTAGTGACCTTGGTGTCAGCTGGCGACCTTGGTGTCAGCTGGTGACTTTGGTGTCAGCTAGTGACCTTGGTGTCAGCTGGTGACCTTGGTGTCAGCTGGTGACTTTGGTGTCAGCTGGTGATCTTGGTGTCAGCTGGTGATCGTGGTGTCAGCTGGTAACTTCTGTGTCAGCTGGTGACCTTTGTGTCAGCTGGTGACCTTGGTGTCACCTGGTGACTTTGGTGTCAGCTGGTGACCTTTGTGTCGCTGGTGCCCTTGGTGTCACCTGGTGACTTTGGTTTTCAGCTGGTTACCTGGTGTCGCTGGTGACCTTGGGTCAGCTGGTGACCTTGGTGTCAGCTGGTGACCTTGGTGTCAGCTGGTGACCTTGGTGTCAGTGGTGCCCTTTGGTGTCAGCTGGTGACCTTGGTGTCAGCTGGTGACCTTGGTGTCAGTGGTGACCTTGGTGGCTAGATGGTGACAATGGTGTCAGGTATACAAGGGACTATATTAGATATTTTCATCAGAATTTTTATTCAAAAGGGAAATTTATGACGTCCCATTATTTTTAAATATAACATTAATGTTAAAATGTTTTTTAGCGTAGCAGTTTCAATAAAATTTTAACTACAACACGACGCAATACGTAAAAAAGTCACCCTTAACATTGTATATATGTTATATTTTATATATATTATTTATTTTATTTTTATATATATATATATATATTATATTATTATATATATATATATATATATATATTGTGTGTGTTATATATATATATTATATATATATATATATTATATATATATATATATATATATATATTTTATATATATATATATATATATATATATATATATTATAAATTTAATATATATTTTTTATTATATATATATATTATATA
>NC_069421.1:6382672-6397763 GCF_026875155.1 Cherax quadricarinatus
ATAGGGGTCCCGGGCCAGCACCTCATATCAGATCCAAAACGGTTAAACACGGGACGCGCGGCGACCCAAACTTGGACAGGCCTTTTTGCAAAAACTCGCCCCCAAGCTATTCTCCCCAAAGGAAATTTTTAAAAAAAATTTAAAGGGGCCAGTGTTTTAAAAATTTTTCCCCAAATCTTTTAAATTATAAAGGGATCTTTTTATAAAAACCCAAAAGGAAATATTATATTATTGTAAAAAATGTTTTTTTTATGAAACAAGATTAAATTTTATTTTTTAAATCGCCCCAGGGGGACTTGTTTGGATATTACTTTCTCAATTTTTTGAAAATAAATTTGGAGGGTTTAAAAAATCTCTTACATAAATTTAAAGAGCTTTGGGGAATCTTGCCCAAGTTCTAATGCTATTTTTTGGGGTTTTTTTAAATTCTTAGTTCGAGATTTTTACCGTTTGACCGTAATAAATTTTTATCGCAAATTTTAAAAGGAATCTTATAGACACATCCTTCAGCTTTTTGGGGGGGAATTCTTTATCAAAAGTTTTTTTACTGTATCAAGATTTTTGAATACAATTTAATTTTAAAAAGTTTTAAAAAAAGGAAAAGGCATATAAACCCAAAGTTTTCGGGTTTAGGGAAAACCCAAACAATTTTTTAGTTAAAATAAGGGGGGTTCCCCTTTTTTGGATTATAAAAAGTGTTTCTAGCAATTTTAAAAAAGTTTTTATAAATTTACATTTCTTGGGTTTTTTAAATCATTCCCTATTTCATAAAATTTGGTTATTTCCTCACTTGAATCAGGGACTACAAATTCGTAAAGCTCCCCCAAAAACATTGTTGAGAAAAAACGACATTTTGACTCTATCTTAAAGCGGGGGAATAATAGTGGACATAGGAACAGTTATTTGTGGGTTTTTCTGAAAATTTTTAAAATTTGAATTCATTAATCCCCTTAATAATTAAAACATCTGGGAAAAGGAAATTGAGTTATTTTCTTAAAATTTAACAGTAAAGTTTATGGGAAGGGGCTAAGTATTTAATTTTCCAAGAAAATGGTGTTATCTACTTTTTTGGGGAAAAAGAAAACAAAATTTCATAACATATTGAACCTTTTTGCTCTTTTGGGGGAGGATTGTTTTTTAAGAAACCTTGTTTAAAAAAATTCCATTTTTTGGTTACTAAAAACGGGGTGAAGGGGTTTTCCCTTTGCCTTCCCAAATTTGAGTTTTAAAACTTCATAAAATGAAATTTTGCATCAACAATGAAAAATTTTAATAATTTTAAATGATAGTAGGAATGGCAATGGTAAATCATAGTTAACGAGTTCTTCGAAAAGAAACTTAAAAAATAAATCAAAAGGAAATTTCTTTAAACAAGGAATTTAACATCAAAATAACCATTTTAAAATCTTTTAAGGGTCAGTCAAGGAGTTAATTTATAAACCAAGTCTATGTTTTTTTTTAAACTTTAAAATTTAAAATTTTTTTCCCAAACCAATGGGGGCTAAAAATTATCAACAACCCATTTGGATTTTTTATATGAAACTGACCCTATGGAGCTAATAATTGGTCGGGACGGGTTTCCCCTGGTTTGTGTGTTTTTATTAGTCCATACATGAAAAGGAAAAGATGGTTTTTAGGGGAAGTAAATTGTTTGATAATTCATCTTTCCCTTTCATTTGAAGTTTTATTGTTTTTTTAAAATTTTTGCTGTTTAAGGGTTTTCTAGGGGATTTTTTCCTAAGTTTAGAATAGGTTTCAGTATCATCAAAGAGATTATTCTTTTTTTTTTTTGGTAATCATTTTCTTTCAAAATTACTATTCCCATTTTTTTTGGGTCTGTTTTTGTAAGGCGCAAATTTTTATTTTTTATTAATTTGTTTTCATAAGATTTTAGAAAATTTTTTGAGGGAAATTTGGGGAAAATGTTTTTTTTTTAACATAGAGTATTTTCCATTCCTTTACTAATAAAAATTTCATAGAGGAAAAAATAGAAAATTTTTTCAAGTTCCAAAAGGTTTTTTTGAAATTTCAACTTTATTAAGTTTTTTTAAATTTTGCAAAATTTTAGGGCCAAAACCCTTTTAGAGCAGGGGTTGTATGTTTGTCAAAAATTTTATCTGAAAATTTTTCTTCGGGAAAAATATTGAAAAACAAAAAATACAGGAAAAGGGAAGCATTCAAAAATATTGAGAAAAAAAAAAAAACTTTTTTAAACGGCCATTCCATCAAAAGGGGAAACCCCAGTATGTTGGTTCATTGCTATTTTTAAATTAAAGAAAAATTTTTGTAATGAATCAAGAGAAAAAACCCCCCCAAAGAAATTGACTTTTTAAATTTGGAAAATAGTGATTGGCAAAAGAAGTAAAAACAATTTTGTAATTAACTTATCAGTGAAATTTTAGAAAAAAACTACAACTGCTGCTTAGGTTTTGGCCTAATTTTTTGCAACTTAAAAAAACTTAATAATTTTGAAATTGAAAAAGTTTTTGTAACTTTGGGGAAAAATTTTCTGATTTATCCTCTGATAAAAAAAAAATTAGAAAAGGTTTGGTATATGCTCTTTTTTAAAACCAAACATTCCCAATTCCCCCTCAAAGATTCTTTAATTTCCTTATGAAAAATTTAAAAAACCCTTTAAAATTTGCGCCTTACAAAAGCAGACAAATAAATGAAATTTAGTAATTATGAAAAAAAATGATTCCCAAGAAAAAATAAATAATCTCTTAGGTTACGAAACCTATTCTAAATTTTGGGAAAAAAAATTCCCCTTGGGAAACCGTTAACGAAATTTTTTCAAAAAAAAACAAAAAAATTTACGGGAAAGGCAAAGATGAATTAGTCAAAAAAATTTATTTCCCCATAATCCATTTTACCTTCATTTTGGGAAACAAATTTAAAAACCAACACAAAACCAGGGAATCCGTCAGACCAATTATTAGCCCCCATGGGGGTTCAGTTTCTTTATAAATTATCCAAATGGCTTTTTTGATTTTTTGGACCCCCTATTTTTTGGAAAAATTTTTAAAAATTTTTAAATTTTTTAAAAACAAAAAAGGGGGCTTGGATTTTTAAAAATTTAAAGCCCCTTGACTGACTTAAATGTTTTTAACAGGGTTTAAATTTTTGAATTTTCTTCCTTGTTTACGAATTTTCCTGTTGTGTTTTATTAAGTTTCTATCGGACGAACTTTTAAAATTTTTGATTTCCCTTTTGCAGTTCCTACTATCATTAAACTTATTAAACTTTGCATTTTTTTTGATGAAAAATTTGCATTTAATGATAATTTTTTCACCCGAATTTTGGTTATGGCAATGGGAAATCCTCTTTCTCTGTTTTTAGTAACCTATACAGGGGAATTTTTTGGGAAAAAAGGGGGGGGGCTTAAAAAATTCCCCCCTAATAGAGTAAAGGTTCATTTATGTTGTTGATATTTTGTGTCTTTGCCCCAAAAATTAAGTTTTACCCATTTTTTGGAAAAATTTAATAGCTTGGGGCCCATTTTTTTGAACTTTATGTTGATTTTGAAGAAAATAACTCATTCCCTTTTTTAAAGATTTTTTTAATTTTAAGATATTAATGAATTAAATTTTAAATTTTACAGAAAACCTAAAAATTAACTTTTCCTATGTCCATTTTAAATTCCTCGCATAAAGGGTAGGGGTCAAACTGTCTTTTTTCTCATAAAGGGTTTTTGAGAGCTTTACGAATTTGTAGCCCTGATTTTCATAGATGAGGGAAATACCCAAAAAATTTATGAAATGGGGTAATGTTTTAAAAATTCCCCAAGGGAAAATGTTTTGATAAAATCTTTTAAAGTTCCCTTAAAAAAAACACTTTTTATAACCCAAAAAGGGGAAACCCAGCCTTTTTTCAACAAAAAAATATGTTGGTTCCCCCTTTAACCATAAAAATTTGGTTATATGCTTCTCTTTTTAAGGGATTTTAATTTTAAAAGTTTTTTCAAAAATCTTGTTACAGTAAAAAAAACTTTTGATAAGAATTCCCCAAATGTGTTTGGTTTGTGTCTAAAGTTCCCTTGTAAAATTTGCGATAAAAGTTTTTTACGGTAAAAAGGGTTTAAAAATCTCGAACAAAGGGATTAAAACAACATAAATAAGCTTTTTAAAAACTGGACAAGTTTTCCAATGCTCTTTTTATTCTTGAAAAGAGTTTTAAAAACACCCAATTGATTTTAAAAAAGTTGGGGAAAGTGGGTATCAAGAAAGGTCCTTGGTCGACGGGAAATTTTAATTGAATCTTGTTTCAAAAAAAAAGCAGTTTTGAAAATTATGAATTTTTCCCTTTGGTTTATTAAATTAAAACCCAAAAAAAAATTTTAATGGGAATTTTGGGGAAAAATTTTTAATAATACACTGGACAAATAATTTTTTAATTTTTTTGGGGGAAGAATAGTTTGGGGGGGGGCGAGTTGTGAAAAGGGCCCTTGCCCAAGTTGGTCGCCACGCGTCCCGTTTTTAAACCGTTGGGGGGATCTGATAGGGGGTTGCGGGCCGGACCCCTTATTATGCTTCCTTGTATGCTTCATTTTCATGTTCCTTGATAATGTGGTATTTCAGGGAAAGCGTTGGAATTTCTCTATTCTTTCAGAGTGGTTTTTTTTGCATTTTAATATATATATATTATTTTATATATATTTATATATATATATATTTTATTTTATTTATTATATATATATAATAAAAAAATATTATTAAAACGTATTTTATATACATTTATATATATGAATGTTGTGAGTGTGGGGGAAGTTCGCGAGGCAGGGGGGGTAAAATTGAAAGGGAAAGGGCCCAGTGGGTTTGGGAGGGGCATAAAGATAAAAAACTTTAAAAAAGCAGGGGGGGATTTAGTTTTGGAGTTGTTGATGTTTTTATTTAAAAAAAATTTTTGGGAAGGGGAAAGGTCCCTGGGGGGTTGGCAAAAAGGTACTTTAGTTCCTTTTTTAAAAAGGGCCAAAGGGGACAAAAGAGGTGCAAATTTTTTTGGGGAATAAAGTCTTTTGGAGTATCCCTGGTAAATTGTATGGTAGAGTTATTATTGAACAAATTTAAAGGGAGTAAGACGGAAAAGTAGAATAGCGTTTGAAAAGGGGGGCTTTGGGAAAAGGGTTTTGGGGGAAGGTGTAGATCGAGTTTTTACATTGAAACATATAGGTGAACAGTATTTGGAAAAGGGGGGTAAAGGGGTTTTTTTGTCGCATTTATGATTTAAAAAGGCTTTATGACAGGGTGGTAGGGTGGGGGGGGGGGGCAATGTGGCGTTTTTTGCAGGAGTATGGTATAGGAGGTGGTTACTGAAAGCAGTGAAGATTTTTTTACGAGATAGTGAGGCTCAGGTTAGAGTATTTTAGGAAGGGGGAAAAATTTTTTCCCCAGAAAAAGGGAGCCCTTAGACAAGGATGTGTGCGTCCCCCCTGGTTTTTTAATTTTTTTATAGATGGGGGTTGTAAGGGGAAGAAAAATGCGAGGGTCTTGGCAAGGGGTGGATTTTTAAAGTAAAAAATTTAAACCCAGGGGGGAAGTGGGATTTTGCCCACATTGTTTTTTTTGAGATGACTTGTGCTTTTGGGGGATATTTGAGGTGGTGGATAAAATTTGGTAGGGTATTTTAAAAAAATAAAATTTTAAAATTGAATAAAAAGGAAAAGGAAAGGGTTATAAGGACAACAAAAACATTAGGTGATGAAAAGATTGGATATCAATTGGAGGGGGGGGAGGTTGGAGGGGGAAAAAGTTTAAGTATTGGAAGTGGACGTTTGTAAAGGGGGAATGGGTCTATGAAAGATGAGGAAAATTTCTGGGAATTTTGATGGGGGAAAAAAAGGGTGGGGGGTTTTTGCACTTAGATTTTCTGAGGAGCAAGAAGTTTTTTTTGGGAACAAAGGGGGGAATGTATGAGGTAAAAGTTTTCCCAAACGCTCTTATTGGGTGTGAAGCATGGGTGATGAATTTTCCGCAGTAGGGGAAGGCTGGAGGCAGTGGAGATGCTTATCTGAGGGCAAGGGGGTTTTGTGAATAAAATGCAGAAAATTGGGAAAAATTTGGGAAAGTTGGGAGGGGGTGTGGGTTTTCCCAAAAACTTTTGTGCAGAGGGTTTGGGGAAAGGGGTTTTGTTGAGGCGATTCGGCCCGTAGAGGGGAATGAAACGAAGCAGAAGGGACTTCGGAGTGTATAAATCTATAGTGGAGGGAAAGCTTTGGGTAGGGGTCGGCCTGGGGAAAGGTTGGAGGGAGGGGGTTTAAAGGGGGGGGGTTTTTTGTGCTGGGGCTTTGGACCTCCCCCGCAATATTCGTGAGCGTTTTTTTTGATAGGAGTGAAAGGAGACAAAATGGTTTTTTTTAAAAATTGATGTGTTTTTTGGAGGTTGAAAAAAAGTAACATTTATGAAAGGGGTTGAGTTTCCCGGGGATGGAAGTACAGTGGGCGCATTGAAGGGGGCATTTTATAAACTGTAGGTAGAGCCCCCTTGGCAAGACAGTGACGGAGGAATGAGGGTTGGAAAAATTTTTTTTTTTTGGGCCCCCATGCCCTTGGGGGGATCGGCCAGTGTGTTTTTTTTATATATTAATTTTATATATATATTAAATTTATAAATATATATATATTTATATATATTATATATATATATTTTTATATTTTATATATATATTATGTAGGGATGTATGTTTGTGCCCAATTTGGGAGAACTTTTCGATCTTGGCTTTTTAAAAAGCAAAGCTTATTTGCCATATAAAGGGCAAGTGAAAAAATTTTTGTATCAAAAAATTTTGCCAAAAAACATTCTGAAAATAACGGGGAAAAAAATTTTTTTTTAAATGGGTTTGTTTAGTATTAAATTACTGTAAAAAAAAATCTAAAAATTTTTTTTAGTTGAGTTTTGGCTAAAAAAAATTGCGCTTGGGTTTAATAAGGTTAAATAAGTTTTCTTTAAATTTTCCCTTTTTGGGGCAAAATTATAAATTTTTTTTCAAACAAAATTAATGAAAAAAATATATCTTTAAAAGTTTTAAAAGAAATTTTTAGAAAGGACTTAATTTTAAATGAGTTCTTGCCCAATTGGCCCGCTTTTTCATTTTGGCATGAATATATATTAAAAAAATTTTATTATATATATATATATATATATTTTTATATTTTTATTATAATTTTATATATAAAATATATATATATATTTTAATATTTATATATAAAAATATATTTCATATTTTATATGAATGTATGTATGTATAAATAAAATTATTTATTTTATATATATATATATTTTATATATATATTTTATATTATATAATATAAAATATTATATATATTTTTTAAATTTTTTATATATTTTTTATGTCGTGCCCAATTTGGGAGAATTGCGTTTTTTGGCTTAAAAAGCAACGCTCATCTTGCCCCTATAGGAAAAATGAAAATTTTTGTATGCAATAAAAGTCGCCCAAAAACATTTGAACCAAAAGAAAAAAATTTATTTCACTTGTTTGGTTAGTATTAAATTACTGTAAAAAAAATCTAAAAATATTTACTTGGGTTTGGCTAGAAAAAAATTGTTTTTTTTTTAATAAGGGTTTTTTAAGTTTTTTTAAGTTCTTTTGGTTTTCCCAAAATTTAAAAATTTTTTTTTTTAAAATTAATGAAAAAAATATTTTTTAAAAGTATAAGGACAAAATTTTTGAAAGGGGCCTTTAAAATTTTTAAAAGAAATTTTTTGCTAATTGGGGCCGTTTTACATTTCGGACGGGTTTTATATATTATTTTATATATATTTCATACCCTTTACCAAAATATATTTTACTTTTATTTTTTATATTTTATTTATATATTTTAAAATTATATATATTTATATATATATTTATATATTTTAATTTTATTTATATATATTTATACATTTACATAACATTTTTTTTTATTATTTTCCCACTGGGCCGGGTTCCCCCCAAAAGGGAGGGTGGCCCGAAAAAGAAAAAATTTTACCCTCATTCATTCCCTCACGTCTTCCAGAAGGGTGCTTTACAATACGTTTTTTTAAACTGCAAAACAACCCCTCCCTTAGAGTGCGGCACTGTACTTCCCATCTCCAGGACTTTAAGTCCCACCCGCCGGTTTCCCTGAATCCCTTCAAAATTTTTACTTTGCTCACACTCCCAAAAGCACGTTCCCAAATTTTTAAAAACCTTTGTCTCCATTCACTTTCCCATTTAAACACCTACGCATGCCTGCTGGAAGTCCAAAACCCCCCGCCAAAAACCTCCTTTAAACCCCCCCCCTCCAACCCCTTCCCCAGGCCCACCCCTACCGCCTTCCTTCCACTTTCAGACTGATTTTTCTCTTGAAATCATTCTGTTTCGCTTCCCTTCTCTTTCAGGGCCCCAACCCCCTCAACAACCCCCTTTCCCCAGCCCTCTGGACAACAGGGTTTTGGGAAACCCCCCCCCCTAAATTCCCAAACTACGAAATTTTTCTGCCTTTATTCCCCCACACTTTGCCCCCAGACGGGCTCTCCATGCCTCCCGCCTTTCCTGGCCCGCAACATTTATCAACCCCCGCTTCACACCCCTATAAAGGGGCGTTGGGTTTAAAAAAAAACTCCTACATTTTCCCCCCTTTTCCTCCCGGGCAAAGTTCTTTGTTCCACGACCCTAAGTGACCACTCCCCTCCTTTTTTTCCCCCATCAATTTTTATGATTACCTCATCTTTCATAGACCCCTCCCCTGCCCCGTTTCCTCCCAAAAACTGAATACGTTACCCCCCTCCATACTCTCTCCCTCCAATTTTGGAAAATTTAATCTTTCATCACCCAATCTTTTTGTTATCCCCATAAACCTTACTCTTTCCCGTATTCACCTTTAATTTTTTTCTTTTTCACACCCCACCAAATTCCCAACCCAAACTCTGCAATTTTTTTTTTCAGAAAATTTCCCCAAAAGCACCCGTGTCACGGCCCAAAAAGGAGCCTTTTGACAACTCCACTTGGGGTGTGATTCTTTACTTTTAAATCCACGCCTCTTGCCCAAAACCCTCCCCATTTATTCTCTTTCAACCCCAACTATAAAAAATTTTTAAAACCCCGGTTGGGCATCACAAATCCTTGTTAAGGCCTACTTTTTTCTGGGAAATAATTTCCCCTTTTTTCCTACATTTCTTAACTTTTAGCCCCACTATCCCCGTTTAAAAAAATCTTCACTGCTTTCAGTAACCCACCCCCTACACCATACACTTGCAAAAATCTGCCACATTGCCCCCCCATCCCCCTATCATACGCCCTTTTTCCAAAACCCTAAATGCCACAAAGACCTCTTTTTGCCTTATTAAATTTCTGTTCCTTATTTGTTTCCTGTAAAAACCTGGGCCACCAACCCCCCACCTTTCCAAAAACCTTTCCCTTTTTCTCTGCCCATTCCTATTCTCCGTCTTACTCTTTTTCTTTCAATTTTTAAATTTTACCCTACACTTTTCCAGGACATCAACCCGACTTAACCCCTATTTAAATTTTTTCACCCCTCTTTTATCCCCCCTTTTCCTTCATTTTCAAAGGAAAATATGCATGTTCTGCCAAACCCTTGGTCCCTTACCCCCCTTCCAATTCATTTATTAAAAAAAATTTCACCCAAACCCCTCCAAAAAATTTATCCCCCCCTGTTTTTAACATTTCCATCTTTTTTCCCATCAATCCCCGGTGCTTACCCCCTTTCATTTTACCTAAATGCCTCACGAACTTCCCCCACCTCACAATGGCTCCTTTCCCCACTCCTACAAGATGTTTTTCCCCCTTGGCCCCATACACGAAATCCCCAGTTTCCCCCTTCTTCATTAAATTTTAAAAATTCCTCAAAATATTCCCTCCATCTTCCCCAAAACCCCTAAATTCCCCTTTTGTAACTCCCTCTCCCTATTTTAACTGGGCAAAACCATTTGTTCTCTAGGTTTCTTAAAATTGTTATTCACTCCAAAACTTTTTCTTATTTTCAAAAAATTTTTGATAACATCTGCCCCCCCTCTCTTTATTTGCTCTCTTTTTCAATTTCTTCACCACTCTCTTAACTTCTTATTTTTCTCCATATACTTCCCCCCTTGGGATCACTTCTATTGTAAAAATTCTCATATTTCTAAATTTTTTTTCCCTTTTCTTTCTTCTTTACATCATCATTCCACAAACGCTCCTCCTTTCCCCTGCCCCCCAATTTCCTGTTAAACCCAAAACCCTTTGTGAAAAACTCTAAACATACATTTTTAAAACCCACCCCTACCCTTTTGAACCCCCTTGGCCCTATACTCTATTGCCCCTCTATCTCCCCAAAAGCGTTTATATCTTTTCCCTAACTGCCCCTCTTTTGTTTATAAACCCTTAAAAACTCTCTTCCCCGATGCTTCTTTTTTTTTGTATCCCCTTTTACCTTTTACTCTCAGTGTAGCTACAACTAGAAAATGATCGGGGATATTGGGCCCCTCTTTAAACATGACTTTCCCGAAATTTTACTCAACCGTTTTTTTAAATTTCCCAAAACCAAAAACCCCCAAAAAACTACTGTCATTTTGCCCTCCAAAAATCGTTTTTATACTTATTTATCCCCTTTTTCTTTTTAAAAATGTTTTCCTATAAAAAAAACCCCCTTTTTATAAAAGTTCAATCAAAAAGGGGCCCCATTTTATTTACCCTGGCACCCAAACTTACCTACCACCCCTCTCTAAATTTCTTTCCCACTTTAGCATTTAAGTCCCCTACCACAAATTTTCTCTCCAATTTGGGTTTAAAGGCTCCCCATTTAATTTTACTTTAAAATTCCCCAAAAACTTCTCTCTCCCCTCTTTTCCCCTTTTCCAGGTGCCTAACGCTTATTATGACCCCCTTCTTTGTTTCCCAAACCCTTTTCTTTAAAAACCCCTAAATTCTTGAATTTAACATTATATTCTCTTTTCTCCTTCCATAAGTTTATTTTTAAAATTTCTGCTAACCCCCCCTTTTTCTCTAACTCTCTCAGATTCTCCCGTTTTTAAACCCCTTTATTTTCCCCCCCCTGAAAAATCTCCTTTCCCCTTCAGCTTTGTTTGCTTAGGGCCAGGGGCATCCCAATTCTTTTCATTCATAAAAATCAGCAATCATCTGTTTTTGTCATCCGCCTAATCCACGCACATTTTTTTGCAAACCCGTTTTATAAAGTTTTTCTTTTCTCTTTTTTTGAATTTTTACAGGAGAAGGGGGTTTCTTTGCCCATTTTCTCCCCGGAAATTTTTGTCGCCTCTACGACACGGGTGGCTTACGGGGAAAGATTCTTTTCCACTTTCCCCCTGGACAAAAGAAGAAATAAAAAAAACAAGAGCTATTTAGAAAAAGGAGGAAAAAAACCCCGATGATGTATATATATTTTATATGGGATGTGGGGTGTCTGTGAAGTGTGGGCCCAAAATGAAGTAAAGGGGAGCAAGATATCCCTGTTATCTTAGGTGTTTATGGGTGAGGGTCCCCACGACAGTTCTTGAGGGGTAAACCCCCTTTTTTTTTTTATATATTAAATTTCACAATTTATTTTTAAATATATATATTTTTATATATTTATCTATTAAAAATATTTTATATATATATATATTATAAATTATATTAAAATAAATATATATTTTTATTTTATTTATAATATATATATATATATATATATATTATAAAAAATATTTATTTGTATTATAAAAATATATATATATAAAAAATATATAATATTTATTTTTATATATTTAATATTTATATATTATATATGTTGATTTATATAAAAATATTAAGGGGGAACCCCCCTCTAGAAAATTTTCGTAGGGACCCCATCCTCAGAGGAAAAGAATAAAATTGCTTCAGGGGGGAAAAATTTAAGGTTCTCCCCGGAAACTTTTGAGAATTTTCTCCTACCCACCCCCCATTTTCAAGTTTGTTTTAAATTTTAAAAACAAAAAACTTGGCCGAACTTTTACAAAAATTTTAACAGAAAAAATAAAAAAAACATTGGTAACTCGAGCTCCCTTTTCGAATACTTCGTCCCGTCCCCTTTCAGTTTGGGCCCCGTGCCCAGAATTTCTGCAAAGGGTTTTTCCCCTTGGATTTGCAACACGGGGTTCTGAAAAAAAGGGAAAGGGGGCGCCCCGTTTGGGCCTTGGGGGTTTTTATGATGGGCTTTTTACCCAGTCTTTTTGGGGAAATTTAGAAACACCCCTTGCCCCCTGCTCCAAGGGTTCCCACCCCATTTGGAAAAGAAGTTTTTTGCAAGGGGAAGGTTTTTCATATTTTTGGTTCTTTTGGGGTTTCCCCGTGGCGGCAGCTCCACCCCCCTTTCCCCTTTCAAAAGTTGGCAAGTAGGTGTTGCCAATGTGGCAGACAGGGTTTTCCCAGGGAAATTTCTTTCCTCAAATTTCCCGGGGGCATAGTGGCCCCCAGGACGCTTTTTACTTGAATCAGACCCCTGTACTTGGGGTTTCCCGTTGGCTGGGCAACGGGCTGTGGCGAGGTTCTCCCTTTTTTTATCATTGACCTCCCCATGTCTGGGAAAAACCCCCCCCCCCTTTGCTGGGTGACACCCCGGGGACCTGAAGTCCCCCAATTGATTAGCTGCGCCCCGCCGCAAATTACACCTAATGTCCCGGTGAGGATGGGGGCGGCCCTTTGGCGAAAAAAACAACACCAATCCCAATGGCCTGTGGGTCGAAGGGGTGCCCAGGAAGGGGAAATTTGGGGAAAAGCTAACAGGAAAAACTCCTGAGTTTTGGTGCCCTTTACTGCCCGGGGAGAGAGGGGTTTGTTCTTTCCCGAAGCATTGGAGAGCATTTTGTTGGCGATTTTTTTTTCCCTGATCGGTTTTTTTCCCAGTGGGACTGTTTGTGCTGTTTGGGGGGACGGTTTGTTTTACGGAGGAGTCTTTTAAAGGGTGTCCCCCGAATCGCCTTTCTTTTAGTAAACCTGGGGGGCTTGAGCTCCTTCCCCATCTCTCAAGCGTTCGGCACTATCTTTTGTAATGCGCTGGAAGCCAAACCCGAAGCAAAAAGCAGGGAAAACAAAATTTCGTTGCTTTACGCACCCTATATCTCCCCGTCGCACTGGGAGGTTTGCCTGATCCCATTGATCATCCTCTAATGACAGGTTCAGTGCTTTCTTAAAAGTTGATTGTATATATATATATATATATATATATATATATATATATATATACATAATATATAAATATATATATATATATATATATATATATATATATTTATATATATATATATATATATTTATATATATATATTATATATATATATATATATATATATATATATATATATATATATATGCGTTACCTGCTTTTCTGTCCTCGTGTATTGCATCAGAGAGCTTGTAACAGCGATTCTCCCTGAACATCTTAGAACAAGATTGGAGTCCAGGACCAAAAATTCATTGACGGAGCAATGATCTGGGATAATCTAACGGGCTCTGGAGCCAGACCTGCTCCCCCCAACAACTACAAACAATCGCACTGGGATGGTCCAATAGTGGAAAATATTGCCTCAACAATGCTTCAGAGTGTGTCAGGGAAGGATAGAGCCCGCCTCCTGGCAGTGAAAGCCCCTCATGCTGGGGACTTTCTGTTGGCTGTTCCCAACTCCAGCCTTGGCACACGTCTCGACCCACAGACCATCCGCATCGGTGTTGCCCTTCGACTTGCCGCCCCTATTCTCGCCGAACACAGGTGTATTTGTGGCAGTGAAGCAGCAGACCGATTCGGTTTCCATGGTCTTGTGTGCCGTAAATCCGAGGGAAAGATTGCAAGACATGAGGAGGTTAATAACATTATCAAGAGGAGCCTCACAACAGCCGGATGCCCAGCAGTAAGGGAGCCACCCCAACTATGCAGATCTGATGGCAGCCAGAAGCGTCCAGATGGTATCACCCTTCAAACCTGGACAGATGGGAAGCAGGTGGTGTGGGACTATACATGTGCATCTACCTTGGCTGATACCTATCTCCAATACACCAGGGAGGAAGGAGGGGCAGCTGCCAGCTTCAGGGAGTCCCAAAAGTCTAGAAAATATGGAGAACTTGCCATCATTATATGTTTGTTCCATAGGCTCAGAGACCCTTGGCTCATGGGGAAAGAGTGCATCTAAATTCCTTAAGGAGCTGGAGAAAAAGACTCATCAGGGTAACTAGGGATCCAAGGGCAGCTAGTTTTCTGTTCCAGCGGCTCAGTGCGGCTGTTCAAAGGGGTAATGCCTGCTGTATTTTGGGCACACGCCCCAGCTCTGAGGAGCTGGATGAGATTTTCGCCTTATAATCGGTGATACACACGTAACAACATGTACCGTATATGCCACCTTTATATGTATATATATATATATATATATATATATATATATATATATTATATATATATATATATATATATATATTATATATATATATATGTCGTGCCTAATAGGTAAAACTGGTCAATTAGCAAGAACTCATTTGAAATTAAGTCCTTTCAACAATTTTCTCTTATACGTTTAAATACATATTTTTTCATTAATGTTAATGTAAAAATTTTCAATTTTGCTCCAAAAGAATCTTAGAAAACTTACCTAACCTTATTATAACAAGAACAAGTTATTTTAGCCTAACCCAACTAAATATATTTTAGATTTGTTTACCTTAATTTAATACTAAACAAACACAGTGAAATATATATTTTTCGTTAGGTTCAGAATGATTTTGGCGAAATTATTGCATACACAAATTTTTGCTTGTCCTATATGGCAAGATGAACGTTGCTATTTAAGCGAAGATCGCAAGTTCTGCCTATTCGGCACGACATAAATATATATATTATATATATATATATATATATATATATATATATATATATATATATATATATATGTTATATATATATAACATATATATATATATATATATATATATATATATATATATATATATATGTCGTACCGAATAGGCAGAGCTTGCGATCTTGGCTTAAATAGCAACGATATCTTGCCATATAGGACAAGCGAAAATTTGTGTATGCAATAATTTCGCCAAAATCATTCTGAACCTTACGAAAAAAATATATTTCACTGTGTTTGT
>NC_069421.1:6398263-6414235 GCF_026875155.1 Cherax quadricarinatus
TTGCATCAGTTACTGATTGTTTTGCTCGAAAGTCAGCACGAATTCCATTGAATTATACTTGAAAGGGAAAGTCAAATATTATTTTATGTTGCATCTTCCTTATAAATTTATTAAATGAATCAATGAAACGAATATTTATTAATGTTAATATTAATATTTAAGAGTATCATTAGCATCTTTCTCACGACACGCCACTGGCTAGCTAGTTTTGCATACGACTCGGAAGAGACATGATATACATATACGTCTAAATATATACTTTCCACGAAGCTTAGACCAGAATCATTTTTACTGCATATTGTTTTCAGTATGTCTCTTCTCAGTTTATATTTTAAGTCTGTTTTCGTTTTCACCCCTTCATTTATTCTCTTTACTTCGCAATACTCCGAACTGAATAAGTCACCTCCCTCACCTTGCTTGCATCCTGATCTTTGCATCTTGGAACCTCTCCCTGCACTTCCCTGTCGTTTTCCTCATTAGTTTTAAATCAGCAAACAGTAGTACACAGGCTTTTATTTATAAATTTATTTGAATATTAAAGTACCCATCCTTGAGGAACGTCGCTCGTCACACGTGGCCTCTGAGAAAGCATCTTCACCATTACTTTCTTCATTACATTATTACTAGCACAGGTACATAAAAAAGGTCTACAGTAGCTGGACGTAAGATAAATCACCAGTAAACGAACGATCCGTGAGTAATAAAGACAAAAATAAACTCCCAATTTTTTTTTTGAATACCTATGTATTTCCACCACTAAATATTTCAATAATTACAGTGTGAAACAGAGCAGCAATGTAGACAGATACCATTCTTCTAAGTAACATAATAAGAGACAGAACAAAATGGAGTACACTCACTGCCGTTGGCTCAGAGACTCATACAAGAAAGACCAGTATGGGTAATCAGCCAGAGCTAGTGAGAAACTGACCTTCAGACCTGAGTGTAGATATGAAATCAACTCGTGTGAAGGTCAATCCCTCACCCTGATTGGTTGACGTTTATAACTGGCAGCCATTCACAGCATAGTAATGTGGCGGGGATGTCCATACGGCAACAGCCCACCGGGTTTTGTTTTGTTACAGAGGGAATGCAAGATGTGGTTGTGTGATGAACACGCAATGAAATTAACATACTTTGCGCACGCCACATCCATTCTCCAGGTATTGCTCTATATTCCAGTACCCACTGGAATATACAGCAGTAATACAGGTATTACTGTGTATTCCAGTACCCACCCAAGCACCATCCCTCTCAGCACCTTCCTCTATCAGATTGTATGGCAAATTCCTGCGGAAAATTTCTCTTTTGAAATACAATAAATATATATTTCCCAGTGAGAGAGAAAGATGTCTCTCTACTGGAAGGATCTTGTGAAAACACCATGCAAAGTTGATAGAACAGGAGGAGGAGCAGCAGCAGGAGCAGCAGCAGGAGCAGCAGCAGGAGGAGGAGCAGAAGCAGAAATAAAAGGAGGAGCAGCAGTAGTTGGAGCAGCAGCAGCAAGAGGAGCAAAGAAGGTAGAAGTTAAGGAGAAGGAAACGTAACCAGAGGAAGTGGAGAAGAAAGAAAAGGAATAGATGGAGGAAATTAGAAAAGGAAGAAAAGGTGGTAGAAGAGGACGAGGAGGAAAATTAAGAGAGAATACATGAAATAGAAGAGAACAAAGGATGTGAGGATGGAGAGAAAGAACAAGTGGAGAAATAGAACAGGAAAATGAAGTAAAAGACGAGGTGAGAGAAGAGGAGGATGAAGAGGAAGAGGGAAATAACTAAAGAATAAAAGAATATGAAGCAGAGGTAAAGTGTTAAGAATATGAAGATGAGGGAAGAAAAGGAATAGAAAGAGAAAGAGGAAGGAGGAGGAATAGGAATAGGTGAAAATTGAAGGAAGCTCAGTGATTTGGAGATAAAGAGAAAGAAGAAAACAAGTAAGAAGAGAAGAGTAAGGAAGAAGACGAAAACAAGGAAGGGAAGAACTAAGATGACACTGAAGTAATGGCTCACACAGTTAATGATAAACAGATGAAGAATAACGCAGATGCGAACGGTTCCGTTGGAGCTAATAGAAATGTTAACAGTCCCGTTGAGAAACCAGATTCATCAGTCCAAAAGCGTTTTGTCATTCTCTCTCTCTCTCTCTCTCTCTCTCTCTCTCTCTCTCTCTCTCTCTCTCTCTCTCTCTCTCTCTCTCTCTCTCTCTCTCTCTCTCTCTCTCTCTCTCTAACTCTCTCTCTCTCTCTCTCTCTCTCTCTCTCTCTCTCTCTGCTATTTACTTCCTCAGTCTTCTGATTCCCATCTTCTAATACATCATCTTCAACTCGAAGTTTGATGAGTTTAAGTACATTCTTGTCATGTATGTAAGGCGCTTGTGTTCCTTCTTAAACGTCAAAGGGAGGTTGTTTTAATGGATTTAAAACCTTGCGACTACACAAAGGTCATTAAAGCTGCATGTCATCTACTCACCACCAGTCAATGATATTTTAATATTTGAATTAGGGATTAAACTCAGCGTACGTACACTGAAAGATACGCATCTTGGTTGTGTCTACATTGTACATTCAGAGACACTCACTTCTCGATGTATATGTTCTAAGATATACACCTCTCGGTGTAAATAATTTACTGAGAGTTACACTTCTCCCGGTGAATATACTCTGAAATATGCGCACTTCTTGTTGAATAAATTCAGAGATACAAATATATATGTGAATACAGCATAGACAGATATACATCCCTCTGAACACGTACACTGAATTACACACCGCACGGTGTACAAACACGGAGATACACACCGAGCAATGTAGAAACGCTGAGAGTTACACACTTTGTTTTGAAATGCAAGAAACACAAGTGTAAACAACGAGGCGTCAAGTCTGTGTTGCATTATTCACTCGTTAATTTTCTACTCTACTTCAACGTTAATTACGTTAAAATAAAAACGAAGTACAAATGTTTATTCCCATTCTCTGTTAATGTACTTACTCCGGTGTACTCGCTTAGCCGTACTAAACTTAGCTGTACTCAGTTGAGCTTAATGGTTACAGATCAGGCCAGCGACCCCCACAGTTTCATGGATCTAGTCCCTGTCCTTTTCTCTTATTTAATCTTAATTGTTCAATTCCGACTCGACTTTCTTGATTATATTGTCTTGAGAGGAATGACAGAGTTTACTCCTTTGGAGGCAGCGGGATGAGGCATTTGAGTCACAGTCGGTGGTGGCTAATGCAGCCCAGAAGTGCTGGCTAAAAACCCATCCTATTGGGACCCTTGTGACGGGTTTGGGCACACTACTGAGCAATGCTACTCACACTGACTTCGTTTCAAGTCTAGTCAATTCTACTGTTTATTCACACACCCCCACACAACACACACACACACACACAAAACACACAACACCCCACACACACACACACAACACACACACACACATATACACACACACACTCACACACACACACACACCACATCCACACACAAACCCATATACACACACACACACACACACACACATACACACACACATACACACACACACACACACACACACACACACACACACACACACACACACACACACACACACACACACACACACACACACACACATCCACACACACACATATACACAACACACACACCAACACACACAACACACACACACCCCACACAAAATACACACACACTACACACACACATACACACACACACACTTTACACACACACACACACACACACACACACTACATGTATACATTCATTTACATACATACGTGGACACTACATGACCACTTCTACAAATGACAAAACCATCGCTAAATCAAGTTCCACCGAGCAGCTGCTTCTTGTACCTCTTTCTGTCTCTCTCGGCCGTATTTAATATTCAAATTTTCACGCCATTCAAGGCTGCTAACTGTATTCGACTCCTTGTGAAGCACGCAACATATTCCTTTGAATTATTCATATTGATTTCACGCTTCATATATATTGTCTGTCTGAGTAATTGAGTGAGAAGCTTCAGAGAGCCGGATGCTCAGAGCTGGATGCTGAGGCGGGAGGGAAAGTCTGCTGGGGTGTAAATATTCCTGGGTGGTTTCTTAGGTTTAAAGCCTAACGATATTACACTATGGTAATTAACATTCCTTGTCGCATGTGCGTTATGAATCAAGGGAACTCTCTCTCAGTTATGAGTGTGGGGGAAGTTCGTGTGGGAGTAGGTAAAATGAAAGGGGATAAGGCAGCTGGGATTGATGGGATAAAGATAGAAATGTTAAAAGCAGGTGGGGATATAGTTTTGGAGTGGTTGGTGCAATTATTTAATAAATGTATGGAAGAGGGTAAGGTACCTAGGGATTGGCAGAGAGCATGCATAGTTCCTTTGTATAAAGGCAAAGGGGATAAAAGAGAGTGCAAAAATTATAGGGGGATAAGTCTGTTGAGTATACCTGGTAAAGTGTATGGTAGAGTTATTATTGAAAGAATTAAGAGTAAGACGGAGAATAGGATAGCAGACGAACAAGGAGGCTTTAGGAAAGGTAGGTGGTGTTTTGGACCAGGTTTTTTACAGTGAAACATATAAGTGAACAGTAATTTTGATAAGGCTAAAGAGTTTTTTGTGGCATTTATGGATTTGGAAAAGCATATGAAAGGGTGGATAGGGGGGCAATGTGGCAGATGTTGCAGGTGTATGGTGTAGGAGGTAGGTTACTGAAAGCAGTGAAGAGTTTTTTTCGAGGATAGTGAGGCTCAAGTTAGAGTATGTAGGAAAGAGGGAGATTATTTCCCAGTAAAAGTAGGCTTAGACAAGGATTTTGGGGATGTCACCGTGGTTGTTTAATATATTTATAGAATGGGTTGTAAGAGAAGTAAATGCGAGGGTCTTGGCAAGAGGCGTGGGGTTAAAAGATAAAGAATCACACACAAAGTGGGAGTTGTGACAGTTGCTCTTTGCTGATGACACTGTGCTCTTGGGAGAATTCAGAAGAGAAGTTGCAGAGGTTGGTGGTTTAATTTGTAAAAGTACGTAAAAGAAGAATACAGGAAAGAGTAGGTTATGAGGATAACAAAAAAAAATTTGGTGATGAATGATTGGATAAACAGATTGGAGGGAGAGAGTATGGAGGAGGTGAATGTATTCAGATATTTGGGAGTGGAGTTTCGCGGATGGGGCAGAAAGATGAGGTGAATCATAGAATTGATTAGGGGAAAAGGGTTTAGCGGTGCACTTAGGAGTCTGTGGAGACAAAGAACTTTTTCCTTGGAGCAAAGAGGGGAATGTATTAGAGTATGGTTTTACCATGCTCTATATGGGTGTGAAGCAGGGTGATGAATGTTTCAGCGAGGAGAAGGCTGGAGGAAGTGGGGATGTCATGTCTGAGGGCAATGTGTGGTGTGAATATAATGCAGAGAATTCGTAGTTTTTTGGGAAATTAGGAGGAGGTGCGGGATTGCCAAAACTGTTGTCCAGAGGGTTGAGGAAGGGTTGTTGAGGTGGTTCGGACACGTAGAGAGAATGGAGTGAAACAGAATGACTTCAAGAGTGTATCAGTCTGTCGTGGAAGGAAGGCGGGGTAGGGGTCGGCCTAGAAAAAGGGTTTGGGGGGAAGGGGTGAAGGAGGTTTTGTGTGCGAGGGGCTTGGACTTCCAGCGGGCATGCGTGAGCGTGTTTGATAGGAGTGAATGGAGACAAATGGTTTTTAATACTTGACGTGCTATTGGCGTGTAAGCAAAGTAACATTTATGAAGGGATTCAGGGAAACCGACAGGCAGGACTTGAGTCCTGGAGATGGGAAGTACAGTGCCTGCACTCTGAAGGAGGGGTGTTGATGTTGCAGTTCAAAAACTGTAGCGAAGCACCCTTCTGCAAGACAGTGATGGAGTGAATGTGGTGGAAAACTTTTTTTTTCCGGGCCACCCTGCCTTGGTGGGGAAACGGCCAGTGTGCTAATAAATTATATATATATATTATATTATATATATATATATATATAATATATATATATATATATATATTATATATATAATATTATATATATAATATATATAATATATACATATATATATATATATATTATATAATATATATATATAATATATATATATATATAAAATATATATATATATAATTATATATATATAATATTATATATATTATATATATATATAAAATATATATAATATATATATATTATATATATATTATATATTCTAGGTAGTGGGTTGGTAGACAGCAACCCCCCAGGGAAGTACTACCGTCCTCCGATGACTGTGAAAAAAAAAACCCGCAAAATGTTTTTTCATGATGGTAGGATTGCTGGTTTCTTTTTCTGTCTCATAAACACGCTAGATAACAGGATATCTCTACTCCTACTTACAAAGGTCACATTCACAGACACGCGCGCATGCATAGGTATATTAACATACACTAGTTTGTTCTCCTTTTCTAAATAGCTCTTGTTCTTTTTATTTCCATCTATTGTTCATGGGAAGCTGGAAAAAATCTTAGTCGTCTCGAACCCATTCGGATGGTCGTGTATTAGGGCTACTAAAATGCCGTGCGTGGCAATGTGCTAGTAACACCTCTCCTCCTGTTATACATTTTACTAAAAAAGAGAAGAAGAAAACTTTATAAAACTGGGATGCTAAAATGTGTTTGGATGGTAGTGGGCGGATGACAAGAAACAGATGTGCTGTAGTTAATGATGAAAAGAGTTGGATGTCCTGGCCCTAAGCGAAACAAAGCTGAAAGGGGTAGGATAGTTTCAGTGGGGAAATAAATTGGGATTAAATCTGGAGTATCGAGAAAGTTTAGAGCAAAGGAAGGGGTAGCAGTAATGTTAAATGATCAGTTATGGAAGGAGAAAAGAGAATATGACTGTGTAAATTCAAGAATTATTGTGATTAAAGTAAAGTTGGATGCGAGAAGTGGGGTCCATAATAAGCGTGTATGCACCTGGAGAAGAGAGGAATGCAGAGGAGGAGAGAGAGATATTGGGGAGATGTTAATGAATGTCTATGGGGACCTGAATGCTAAAGTAGAGAAACTTTTAGAAGGGTGTGTAAGTAAGTTTGGTGTCCAGGTGTAAATATAAATGGAGCCCTTTGATGAACTTTGTACAAAAAAAGGTTTAGTTATAGTAATACATATTTTAAAGAAAAATAGGATAAATAAGTATACAAGATAGATGTAGGGCGAAAATGACAGTAGTTTGTTGGATATGTATTGGAAGATAAAAGACTGTTGAGTAGACTTCAGGATGTACATGTTTATAGAGGGGCCACAGGATATATCAGAATCACGTTCTAGTTGTTAGCTACACTGAGAGTAAAAGGTAGATTGGGATACCAGGAGAATAGAAGCAACAGGGAAGATAGAAGGTGAAGGTTTATAAACTAAAAGAGGAGGCATTAGGGTAAGATATAAACAGCTATTGGAGATTAGATGGGGCTAATGAGGGAGCATAGGCAATGGGGTCGAAGAGGTATGGTAGTTTAAAAAGGTAGTGTTAGAGTGTTCAGACATGAAGTTTGTGTACAGGAAAAGTGGGGTGCAGGGGAAGAGGAGAGATGTGGTGGAATGATGAGTAAAGAAGTAGTAAGGGAGAAAAAGATTAGCATATGAGAAGTGTTTACAAAGTAGAAGTGATGCAAGGAGGGAAGAGTATATGGAGAAAAAGAGAGAGGTTAAAGAGAGTGGTGAAGCAATTTAAAAAGAGAGCAAATGAATAGAGTGTGTGAGATGTTATCAACAAATTTTTGTTTGAAAATAAGAAAAAAGTTTTGGAGTGAAGATTAACCAAGTTAAGAAAGCCTAGAGAAAAAATGGAATTGTCAGTTAAGAATAGGAGAGAGAGAGTTATTAAAAGGAGAGTTAGAGGTATTGGAAGATGGATGGAATATTTTGAGGAATTGTAAATGTTGATGAAGATAGGAAAGCTGTGATTTCGTGTATAGGGGCAAGGAGGAATAACATCTTGTTAGGATTGAGGCGAGAGCCAGTTTGAGATGTGGGGGAAGTTTGTGAGGCAGTATGTAAAATTAAAGGGGTAAGCGCAGCCGGGATTGATGGGATGAAGATAGAAAGATAAAAGCCATGTGGGATATAGTTTTGGATGGTTTGTGCAATTAATTAATAAATGTATTGGAGAGAGGGGTATGTACCCTAGGATTTGCAGAGATCATGCCTAGTTTCCCTTGTATAAAGGCAAAAGGGGAATAAAAGAGTGTGCAAAAATTATAGGGAATAAGTCCATTAGTATACCTTGTAAAGTGTATGGTAAGTTATAATTGAAAGCATTAAGAGTAAGAAGGAGAATGGATAGCAAGATGAACAAGGAAGGTCTTTAGGAAAGGTAGGGGGTTGTGTGGACCAGGTTTACAGTGAAACATGTAAGTGAACAGTATTTAGATAAGGCAAAGAGGTAATTTGTGGCATTTATGGATTTGAAAAGGCGTATGAGACAGGGTGTATAGGGGGCATGAGCCAATGTTGCAAGTGTATGGTGTAGGAGGTAGGTTACTGAAAGCATGAAGAGTTTTTGCGAGGATAGTGAGGCTCAAGTTAGAGTATGTAGGAAAGAGGGAAATTATTCCACTAGTAAAAGTAGGCCTTAGACAAAGGATTGTGATGTCCACCGTGTTGTTTAATATATTTGTAGATTGGTTTTAAAGAGAAGTAAATGCGAGGGTCTTGCAAGAGGCGTGGAGTTAAAAGATAAAGAACAGACACAAAGTGGAGTTGTCACAGCTGCTCTTTGCTGATCACTGTGCTCTTGGAATTCAGAAGAGAAGTAGCAGAGATAGTGGAGGAATTTGGTAGGTTGTGCAAAAGACGAAATTAAAGGTGAATACAGGAAAGAGTAAGGTTAATGAGGATAAAAAGATTAGGGCGATGAAAGATTGGATATCAGATTGAGGGAGAGAGTATGGAGGAGGTGAACGTATGCATGATATTTGGGAGTGGAAACGTGTCATCGATGGTCTATGAAAGATGAGGTGGAATCATTAGAATTGATGAGGGAAAAAGAGTGAGTGTTGCACTTAGAAAGTCTTGTTGAGACAAAGAACTCTGTCTGAGCAAAGAGGGGAATGATGAGAGTATAGATTTTAACCAACGCTTCTTATATGGGTGTGAAGCGGTGGTGATGAATGTTGCAGCGAGGAGAAGGCTGGAGCAGTGAGAATGTCAAGTCTGAGGGCAATGTGTATAGGTGAGAATATAATGCAGAGAATTCCGTAGTTGGAAGTTAGGAGGGGAGTGCGGGATACCCAACTGTTGTCCAGAGGGCTGAGGAAGGGTGTTAGGTGGTTCGGACATGTAGAGAGAATGGACCGAAACAGAATGACTTCAAGAGTGTATCATTCTGTAGTGGAAGGAAGGCGGGTAGAGGGTCGGCCTAGGAAAGGCTGGAGGAGGGGGTAAAGGGAGGTTTTGTGTGCGAGGGCTTGGACTTCCAGCAGGCATGCTTGAGCGGTGTTTTTGATAGGAGTGAATGGAACAAATGGTTTTAAATACTTGACGTGCTGTTGGAGTGTGAGCAAAGTAACATTTATGAAGTTCAGGGAAAACCGGAAGGCCGGACTTGAGTCCTGGAGATGGGAAGTACAGTGCCTGCACTCTGAAGGAGGGTGGTTAATGTTGCAGTTTAAAAAACTGTAGTGTAAAGCACCCTCTGGCAAACAGTGATGGAGTGAATGCTGTAAGAGTTTTTTCTTTCGGGCCACCCTGCCTTGGTGGGAATCGTCCGGTGTGATAAATTTTAAAAAAAAAAAAATAAAAAAATAAAAAAAAATATATATATATATATATAATATATATGCGCGTCGAATAGGTAAAAATTAGTCACTTAGCAAGAAGTGAACTCATTTAAAATTTAGTCCTTTCTGAAATTTTCTCTTATATGTTTATAGATATATTTTTTTCGTTTATGTTAATGCAAAAGTTAATAATTTTGTTCCAAAAGAAACTTAGAAAACTTACTTAACCTTATTATAACAAGCGCAGTTTAATTTAGCCTAATCCATCTAAACATATTTTAGGTACGTTTACAATAAATTAATATTAAACTAACACAATGAAATATATTTTTTTCGTTAATTTCATAATGATTTTTGAGAAATTATTGCATAAACAAATTTTCGCTTGCATTATTCGGCAAGAGGAGTTTTGCTATTTAAGCATATATATATATATATAATATATATCTATATATATAGTATAGTGTTATCGATATAAATATATAAATAATTATATATATATTATATATATATATATATATATATATATATAATTATATATATATATAATATATATATATATATATATATATTATATTATATATATATGTATTCGTGCCGAATATGAAAAATTGTTCAATTAGCACGACTCATTCAAAATTAAGGTCCTTTCTAAAAATTTCTCTTTACCTTTAAAGATAAAAAAAAAAAAAGGGAAAGAAAAAAAAAAAAAAAAAAAAATATTTTTTTCATTAATGTTAATGTAAAGAATTTTTAATTTTTCAACAAAAGAATCTTAGAAAACTTACCTAACCTTATTATAACAAGTGCAATTTATTTTAGCCTAACCCAACTAAATATATTTTAAATACGTTTACAGTAATTTAATACTAAACAAACACAATGAAATATAATTTTTTCGTTAGGTTCAGAACGATTTCTGCGAAATTATTGCATACACTAATTTTCACTTGTCCTATATGGCAAGATGAGCGTTGCTATTTAAGCCAAGTTCGCAAGTTCTGCCTATTCGGCACGACATATATATATATGTAAATATATATATATATATATATATTATATATTATATATATATATATATATATATATATATATATATATGAAATAAGATCACAGTAAACAGGTAGACAAATAATAAGTCTTAATTCATTGGTAGAATATTAGTTGGGTTTCACAAAGACGGGTGTCGTCACGCATGTGTGAGGTGTAGCTTTGTTGTGGTGACGTGATGGTGAGGTGTTGTCTTGATTTTTTTTATGCCTTCCCTTGATGTTTTGTTTTTATAGTTCCTTGATAATGTGAGAAATCACGAAAGCGCTTGGAATTTCTTTCACAGTGGTTGTTTTGCACACACTCACACACACACACACACACACACACACACACACACACATTGAGAGGGAGCAGAGGCCCTATGTGTACCCCTAACAACAATATTCAATACATCTATCGAAACAGGGAGATTGCCTGAGGCATGGAAGACAGCAAATGTAGTCCCAATCTTTAAAAAAGGAGACAGACATGAAGCATTAAACTACAGACCAGTGTCACTGACATGTATAGTATGCAAAATCATGGAGAAGATTATCAGGAGAAGAGTGGTGGAACACCTAGAAAGGAATGATCTCATCAACAGCAGCAAACATGGTTTCAGGGACGGGAAATCCTGTGTCACAAACCTACTGGAGTTCTATGACATGGTGACAGCAGTAAGACAAGAGAGAGAGGGGTGGGTGGATTGCATTTTCTTGGACTGCAAGAAGGCGTTTGGCACAGTTCCACACAAGAGATTAGTGCAAAAACTGGAGGACCAAGCAGGGATAAAAAGGGAAGGCACTACAATGGATCAGGGAATACTTGACAGGAAGACAGCAGCGAGTCATGGTACGTGGCGAGGTGTCAGAGTGGGCACCTGTGACCAGCGGGGTCCCACAGGGGTCAGTCCTAGGACCAGTGCTGTTTCTGGTATTTGTGAACGACATGACGGAAGGAATAGACTCTGAGGTGTCCCTGTTTGCAGATGACGTGAAGTTGATGAGAAGAATTCACTCGATCGAAGACCAGGCAGAACTACAAAGGGATCTGGACAGGCTGCAGACCTGGTCCAGCAATTGGCTCCTGGAGTTCAATCCCACCAAGTGCAAAGTCATGAAGATTGGGGAAGGGCAAAGAAGACCGCAGACGGAGTATAGTCTAGGGGGCCAGAGACTACAAACCTCACTCAAAGGAAAAAGATCTTGGGGTGAGTATAACACCAGGCACATCTCCTGAAGCGCACATCAACCAAATAACTGCTGCAGCATATGGGCGCCTAGCAAACCTCAGAACAGCATTCCGACATCTTAATAAGGAATCATTCAGGGCCTGTACACCGTGTACGTTAGGCCCATATTGGAGTATGTGGCACCAGTTTGGAACCCACACCTAGCCAAGCACGTTAAGAAACTAGAGAAAGTGCAAAGGTTTGCAACAAGACTAGTCCCAGAGCTAAGAGGTATGTCCTACGAGGAGAGGTTAAGGGAAATCAACCTGACGACACTGGAGGACAGGAGAGATAGGGGGACATGATAACGACATACAAAATACTGAGAGGAATTGACAAGGTGGACAAAGACAGGATGTTCCAGAGATTGGACACAGTAACAAGGGGACACAGTTGGAAGCTGAAGACACGATGAATCACAGGGATGTTAGGAAGTATTTTTTTCAGCCACAGAGTAGTCAGTAAGTGGAATAGTTTGGGAAGTGATGTAGTGGAGGCAGATCCATACATAGTTTTAAGCAGAGGTATGATAAAGCTCACGGTCAGGGAGAGTGACCTAGTAGCGATCAGTGAAGAGGCGGGGCCAGGAGTCGGACTCGCCCCCCGCAACCTAAACTAGGTGAGTACATATTTTATATATTATATATATTTTAAAATATATAATATATATATATATATATATAAAATTATATATAATATAATATAATATATATATATATATATATATATATTTTTATATCATATATATATATATAATATAAAATATATAATATATATATATATATATATATATATAATATATTTATATATATATTCAGGAAAGTACCTCCTCTAGAACTGTCCTGTGGACCCTCATCCTCCGAGAAAAGATTAAACTTGCTTCAGGGTTGTCCCTGAAGCAGTTTGAAAAATTTCTCCTACCACCCCCTATATAAATAAAATACATTGACAAATATACAGTATTCCCTGGAACGCAGGAGGGAGAGATACATGATTATATACACCTGGAAAATCCTAGAGGGACTAGTACCGAACTTGCACACGAAAATCACTCACTACGAAAGCAAAAGACTTGGCAGACGATGCACCATCCCCCCAATGAAAAGCAGGGGTGTCACTAGCACGTTAAGAGACCATACAATAAGTGTCAGGGGCCCGAGACTGTTCAACTGCCTCCCAGCACACATAAGGGGGATTACCAACAGACCCCTGGCAGTCTTCAAGCTGGCACTGGACAAGCACCTAAAGTCAGTTCCTGATCAGCCGGGCTGTGGCTCGTACGTTGGTTTGCGTGCAGCCAGCAGCAACAGCCTGGTTGATCAGGCGCTGATCCACCAGGAGGCCTGGTCACAGACCGGGCCGCGGGGGCGTTGACCCCCGAAACTCTCTCCAGGTAAACTCCAGGTAATATATATAGTCCATGTGTGGGTGAGAAGCAAGACAGATAATTTTAATCTGAAGCAATGCTACATCACACCTCAAAAAAAAAGTATTAGCTTCGTAAATTGTTAGAAGTAACAATATGTTTTATGAGTAGCGCAGGTCGCGGGATTATGAATATATCTGCGCTATTCATTTCTGCTAATTGACCACCATCAATAATTCAGGCCTCAGTTTAGCGCCAGCTATAATTGAAACTAATCATAAATTGGGGGAAACTTTTTAATCCCTAATAAAACCCAACCGAACGCCATCTCTTGGTCCAGGAGCTTTAACAAGAGATCTATTCTTACCTCCCTCAATACCACATCGCCTATGAACTCAAATTAAGTTGGGTTACAGTTGGTGCCTCTGACGGAATGTAATACAATATGTCTCCGAATCCTTCTTGTTAAAGGCCTGGGTAGTTGAGACGGTAGAGTGAAGGACTGTCAATTAATGGGCCGCGGTTCGCGCCCCCCTGTCCACTGTTCTGTTTAACAACTGACAGTTTATTTGAGCTCATAATATTAAAATATATATTTTATATATATATTAAAATTAGATATAAATAAAATATATAATATATATATATATATATATATATATATATATATATATATATAATATATAATATATATATAATATATATATATATATATATTTTATATTTTTATTATCACACTGCCGATTCCCACCAAGGCAGGGTGGCCCGAAAAAGAAAAACTTTCACCATCATTCACTCCATCACTGTCTTGCCAGAAGGGTGCTTTACACTACAGTTTTTTAAACTGCAACATTAACACCCCTCCTTCAGAGTGCAGGCACTGTACTTCCCATCTCCAGGACTCAAGTCCGGCCTGCCGTTTCCCTGAATCCCTTCATAAATGTTACTTTGCTCACACTCCAACAGCACGTCAAGTATTAAAAACCATTTGTCTCCATTCACTCCTATCAAACACGCTCACGCATGCCTGCTGGAAGTCCAAGCCCCTCGCACACAAAACCTCCTTTACCCCCTCCCTCCAACCCTTCCTAGGCCGACCCCTACCCCGCCTTCCTTCCACTACAGACTGATACACTCTGAAGTCATTCTGTTTCGCTCCATTCTCTCTACATGTCCGAACCACCTCAACAACCCTTTCCTCAGCCCTCTGGACAACAGTTTTGGTAATCCCGCACCTCCTCCTAACTTCCAAACTACGAATTCTCTGCATTATATTCACACCACACATTGCCCTCAGACATGACATCTCCACTGCCTCCAGCCTTCTCCTCGCTGCAACATTCATCACCCACGCTTCACACCCATATAAGAGCGTTGGTAAAACTATACTCTCATACATTCCCCTCTTTGTCTCCAAGGACAAAGTTCTTTGTCTCCACAGACTCCTAAGTGCACCACTCACTCTTTTTTTCCCTCATCAATTCTATGATTCACCTCATCTTTCATAGACCCATCCGCTGACACATCCACTCCCAAATATCTGAATACGTTCACCTCCTCCGTATTCTCTCCCTCCAATCTGATATTCAATCTTTCATCACCTAATCTTTTTGTTATCCTCATAACCTTACTCTTTCCTGTATTCACCTTTAATTTTCTTCTTTTGCACACCCTACCAAATTCATCCACCAATCTCTGCAACTTCTCTTCAGAATCTCCCAAGAGCACAGTGTCATCAGCAAAGAGCAGCTGTGACAACTCCCACTTTGTGTGTGATTCTTTATCTTTCAACTCCATGCCTCTTGTCAAGACCCTCGCATTTACTTCTCTTACAACCCCATCTATAAATATATTAAACAACCACGGTGACATCACACATCCTTGTCTAAGGCCTACTTTTACTGGGAAAAAATTTCCCTCTTTCCTACATACTCTAACTTGAGCCTCACTATCCTCGTAAAAACTCTTCACTGCTTTCAGTAACCTACCTCCTACACCATACACTTGCAACATCTGCCACATTGCCCCCCTATCCACCCTGTCATACGCCTTTTCCAAATCCATAAATGCCACAAAGACCTCTTTAGCCTTATCTAAATACTGTTCACTTATATGTTTCACTGTAAACACCTGGTCCACACACCCCCTATCTTTCCTAAAGCCCCCCTTGTTCATCTGCTATCCTATTCTCCGTCCCTTTCTCTTAATTCTTTTAAATTATAACTCTACCATACACTTTACCAGGTACACTCAACAGACTTATCCCCCTATAATTTTTGCACTCTCTTTTTTCCCCTTTGCCTTTATACAAAGGAACTATGCATGCTCTCTGCCAATCCCAGGTACCTTACCCTCTTCCATACATTTATTAAATAATTGCACCAACCACTCCAAAACTATATCCCCACCTGCTTTTAACATTTCTATCTTTATCCCCTCAATCCCGGCTGCTTACCCCCCTTTTATTTTACCTACTGCCTCACGAACTTCCCCCCCACTCACAACGGCTCTTCCTCACTCCTACAAAAAATGTTTATTCCTCCCTTCCCTATCACGAAAACCAGCTTCCCCCCATCTTCACAACATTT
>NC_069421.1:6414735-6430035 GCF_026875155.1 Cherax quadricarinatus
GTATGAAGTATGATCAGTGAGCGCAGCAACTTTTAAAAGAAGGTTGGACGCTATTTAAATCCCCTATATATGATCAGTGGGGCGTGAATATTTTGAATAGAATAAGGAATACGAATATTAGAAGGTAGTTTGGCAGTAAGATCTGTATAACTCACTCATGAGAGGAGGGGTTCTTGAGATGGTTTTATTATTCAGAAAGAATGCATGAAGATAAGTTGATTAAGAATGTGTATAAATCTGGGACTTATGAAAGGAATAGAGGATCACCAGAGAAGGGGATGGAAGCGAGGCTGTAAATGATTCATTAACCTGTAGGAGCCTGAAAATTATGCAGGGGTCTGTGAGCTTATTTAAGTGGATGAAATGGCTTATTACTGATAGGTATGAAGATAAAAACACACAGCAAAAAGATGACCCAAGGAAGATCATTCTCTAATTTCTGTCAATATCCTCATGATTTAAATAGAGGCAAATGGTTTAATGGATTATACATGGCATTAAAAAAATATGTGGCCTTCATTAACTAATGCATGTTGCTCAACATAGATCTTTAATTATACGAAAGAAGCAACATTTTATCTATGAAAGAAATCAGCGAAAGTAGTTAACTATAACTAGGTTTTGGAGGCGAGATTTGCAGTGCCTCTAACAGAAGAAATGAAGGTATGGATCAATGGGTCATCTTTGTCTCATTATATCTGTCCAATTTGGTAGACAATTCGTAAGCTGAATACTAGCGTATGCCAAAATATCTGCAAAACTTGGCTTCAAGTTGAACCTTGTGAAAGCTGCGTCCATCACGTTAGCGGCGAACTTTCTGTGTTCAATAAACTAAATCTGACCTTAAAGTTTTTTGGTATCCGTGTCTCGGCGAGCAACAGAAGAATATTGTACAAGTGACTTTGACGATTTAATGTGATGTTGCAGAGAAGATTTACCCTTGTCAACTCTCAAACGTAGTGCCACCTTCTAATTTTCTCCTTCACTTCACTCTTATCCAGGAGTGCAATCAGATTTAGGTTTAGTACCACCACCATTTTGATTTCCTTTAACTTGTCCAGTTTTCTTAATTTCCCGTTTTTATTGTCTAGTACAAATTTCCAGTACACTGCTATGTTCCGATCACTAGACAGTAGACAGCCAACAGAAGTATTGTATTTTTGCACGATCTGTCTGTGTGCATATGTGTGTGTTTGTATTTCGTGTTTATATACATGGGTGTGTGTACATGAGTATGTACACATACCAATATACACATGGGTATGTGTACATACCCATGTGTGTGTATGTGTGTGTATGTGTGTATGTGTGTGTGTGTGTGTGTGTGTGTGTGTGTGTGTGTGTGTGTGTGTGTGTGTGTGTGTGTGTGTGGTGGTGTGTGTGTGTGGGTGTGTGTGTGTATGTGTGTGTGTGTGTGAAGAGAGAGAGAGAGAGGGAGAGAGAGGAGGGGAGGGAGGCAGACACAATTTGCAATTTCGATTCATTGGTCGATACCCATCATTATCAGGGACTAATGTTATTCCTCCTCAACAGCTACACATGGCGTTGCACAGAAGTATCCTGGATGTCTGTCTCTTTCTTCTTTCTCTCTCGTACACACATTCCCACACTCTGTGGCGCACTTTTTCTGTATTTCTCCGTCTCAGGCTGTTTCTCTATCTCTGTGCCGCTCTGCCTCGCTCTCTGCATATATCAATGTGTCTCTCTGTCACTCTCTCGTGAAATTTACATCACAGAATCGGACATGCGTTGCACAACAGGGGAATTGACTTCAAGGTAGAATTTAAAGTTTAGTTTCACTGCCCTGGCTTAATGCTACGATATATTGCCAGAGGCTCTTCATTTATTAATTTTTCGGTACTCTTTTTTTTTCTATGATAAATGATTAAAATTTAATTCTCTGCATCCATGGTGAATTCTCTGAATAAGAAATCTGTAGTGTCTCTGACTTAATTAATGTTACGTGTAAAAAAAAATGTGCAACTGAAACATTAATCTTGCTCTGTAAACCCCCAATTTAAACCTCCACGTTAAAGGTTCATGTTAAATTTCCTTTATCTTCTATCCGCAAAATTAACGGATAAGCCTCTTCGTTAATCATCTGCAATTAACCATTAATTAATCTTCCAGGATAAAACACGTTAAACCTTCACGCTAAAGGTCTCTGATAAACTTCCTTCGTAAAGCTGATTATGAGTGCAGACTTCAGTGCATTTCTATTTATATTTGTTACATGTTTCGAGAATATATATATATAGATTATATATATATATATATATATATATTATATATATATATATATATGCAAACACTGATCTCTGGCTGAAGGAGACTCGAACCTACGAACCTTGGAACAAGGTACGCAATGCCTTACCATTCTCACCACACTGGACCAATACCTTGGCGTCTAGCTTGCGCTAGACGTTTGATCCAAGGCAGCCAGCTTTCTGGGAGAAGGCTTACAGCTTTTCATCTCATCCCCTGCATGCATCAGCCTTACTAGAGATTTTAACAATGCAAGGAATTCGCAAGAGCAGGCGAAATATACACAAACACTGATCTCTGGCTGAAGGAGACTCGAACCTACGAACCTTGGAACAAGATTCGCAGTGCTATACCATTCTCACCACACTGGACCAATACCTTGGAGTCCAGCTTGCACTAGACTTTGATCCAAGACAGCCAGCTTTCAGGGAGAAGGCTTACAGCTTTTCATCTCATCCCCTGCATGCATCAACCTTACTAGGTATTGGTCCAGTGTGGTGAGAATGGTATAGCACTTCGTACCTTGTTCCAAGGTTCGTAGGTTCGAGTCTCCTTCAGCCAGAGATCAGTGTTTGTGTATATTTCGCCTGCTCTTGCGAATTCCTTGCATTGTTAAAATCTCTAGTAAGGCTGATGCATGGAGGGGATGATTTTTATATATATATATTATATATTATATATATATATATATATATATAAAAATAAAATTTTATATATATATATATATGTAAAATATATATATATATATATATATATAATATATATATATATATATATTTTTATATATATATTATATATATATATATATATGTATCATTAACAACAGTGCGACTACCCAAAGGAGTCGAACCCATGCTGCTCTGGCCCGCCTTATGGTGAGCGAAAGACTTGACTCTCTAGTCAACGGGCCCACACAATTCTCAAGAATGAGGCACCCAGATGTTTGGTGCTGTACCCGTCATCCGAAAAACATACGGTGGTGTGGATCCCTCGAGCTAATTTCATTCATACTGCTCGTTTGGCTAGTTCACCAAACAGGGAGTAGAATGAAGTTAGCTCAGAGGCATCCACACCACCCTATGTTCTCGGATCAGGGTACAAACACCCAGCCTGGGTGGGGTGTGTCATTCTTGAGAATTGTGTGATTCCCGTGGACTAAAACGTTATGTGTCTTTCGCTCACCATGAGGCAGGCCAAAACATCGTGCGTTGGACTTCTTGGCTAGTCGCAGTGTTTGTTATTGATCAATGCGTATCGTTCGTGGGTACCCAAAAATAATATATATATATATATATTATATATATATTATAAAATATATATATATATTTTTATATATATATATATATTATATATATATATACATAGGGTGTGATAAAAGAGAAAAAGGTAGCTTACGAGAGGTTTTTACAAAGCAGAAGTGTTATAAAAAGAGCGAGTATATGGAGAGTAAAAAGAAGGTGAAGGGGAGTGGTGAGAGAGTGCAAAAGGAGAGCAGATGAAAGAGTGGGAGAGGCACTGTCAAGAAATTTTAATGAAAATAAGAAAAATTTTGGAGTGAGTTAAAAAAGTTAAGAAAAACTAGGGAAAGTATGGATTTTTTCCCGTTAAAAAAAAGAGTAGGGGAGTTAGTAGATGGGGAGAGGGAGGTATTAGGTAGATGGCGAGATATTTTGAGGAACTTTTAAATGGTTTGAGGAAGAAAGGGAGGAGGTAATTTCATGCACTGGGCCCGGGAGGTATACCATCTTTTAGGAGTGAAGAAGAGCAGAATGTAAGTGTGGTGGAGGTACGTGAGGCATTACGTAGAATGAAAGGGGGTAAAGCAGCTGGAACTGATGGGATCATGAACAGGGAAAAGTTAAAAGCAGGGGAGATATAGTGTTGGAGTGGTTGGTACTTTTGTTTAATAAATGTATGAAAGAGGGGAAGGTACCTAGGGATTGGCGGAGAGCATGTATGTCCCTTTATATAAAGGGAAGGGGACAAAAAAAGATTGTAAAATTATAGAGGAATAAGTTTACTGAGTATACCAGGAAAAGTATACGGTAGGGTTTTAATTGAAAGAATTAGAGGTAGGACAGAATGTAGGATTGCGGATGAGCAGGGAGGCTTCAGAGTGGGTAGGGGATGTGTAGATCAAGTGTTTACATTGAAGCATATATGTGAACAGTGTTTAGATAAAGGTAGGGAAGCTTTTATTGCATTTATGGATTTAGAAAAGGCATATGATAGAGTGGATAGAGGAGCAATGTGGCAGATGTTGCAAGTATATGGAATAGGTGGTAAGTTACTAAATGCTGTAAAGAGCTTTTATGAGGATAGTGAGGCTCAGGTTAGGGTATGTAGAAGAGAGGGAGAATACTTCCCGGTAAAAGTAGGTCTTAGACAGGGATGTGTAATGTCACATGGTTGTTTAATATATTATAGATGGGGTTGTAAAAGAAGTAAATGCTAGGTGTTTGGGAGAGGGGTGGGATTAAATTATGGGGAATCAAATCAAAATGGGAATTGACACAGTTACTTTTTACTGATGATACTGTGCTTATGGGAGATTCTAAAGAAAAATTGCAAAGGTTAGTGGATGAGTTTGAGATGTGTGTAAAGGTAGAAAGTGAAAGTGAACATAGAAAAAGAGTAAGGTGATGAGGGTATCAAATGATTTAGATAAAGAAAAATTGGATATCAAATTGGGGAGGAGGAGTATGGAAGAAGTGAATGTTTTCAGATACTTGGGAGTTGACGTGTCGGCGGATGGATTTATGAAGGATGAGGTTAATCATAGAATTGATGAGGGAAAAAAAGGTGAGTGGTGCGTTGTGAGGTATATGTGGAGTAAAAAAACGTTATCTATGGAGGCAAAGAAGGGAATGTATGAAAGTATAGTAGTACCAACACTCTTATATGGATGTGAAGCTTGGGTGGTAAATGCAGCAGCGAGGAGACGGTTGGAGGCATTGGAGATGTCCTGTCTAAGGGCAATGTGTAATGTAAATATTATGCAGACAATTCGGAGTGTGGAAATTAGGAGAAGGTGTGGAGTTAATAAAAGCATTAGTCAGAGGGCAGAAGAGGGGTTGTTGAGGTGGTTTGGTCATTTAGAGAGAATGGATCAAAGTAAAATGACATGGAAAGCATATAAATCTATAGGGGAAGGAAGGAGGGGTAGGGGTCGTCCTCGTAAGGGTTGGAAAGAGGGGGTAAAGGAGGTTTTGTGGGCTAGGGGCTTGGACTTCCAGCAAGCGTGCATGAGCGTGTTAGAAGTGAATGGAGGCGAATGATACTTGGGACCTGACGATCTGTTGGAGTGTGAGCAGGGTAATATTTAGTGAAGGGATTCAGGGAAACCGGTTATGTTCATATAGTCGGACTTGAGTCCTGGAATTGGGAAGTACAATGCCTGCACTTTAAAGGAGGGGTTTGGGATATTGGCAGTTTGGAGGGATATGTTGTGTATCTTTATATGTGTATGCTTCTAAACTGTTGTATTCTGAACACCTCTGCAAAAACAGTGATAATGTGCGAGTGTGGTGAAAGTGTTGAATGATGATGAAAGTATTTTCTTTTTGGGGATTTTCTTTCTTTTTTTTGGGTCACCCTGCCTCGGTGGAGACGGCCGACTTGTTGAAAAAAAAAAAAAAAAAAAAAAAAAAAAAAAAAAAAAAAATATATATATAATATATATATATATATATATATATATATATATATATATATATATTATATATATATATATATATAATATATTATATATATATTATATATATATATATATATATATGTATACATAGGAAGAAGTCATTTAAAATTAAATCTTTCTAAAATTTTCTCTTATAACGTTTAAAAATATATATTTTTTTATTTACGTTAATGTAAAAATTAATAATTTTTTTACCAAAAGTACCTTAGAAAACTTAGCTAACCTTATTATAACAAGCTCAATTTAATTTCTCTAATCGAACTAAATATATTTAGATAAGTTTACAATAAATTAATAATAAACTAACAATGAAATATATTTTGTCGTTTAGGTTCAGAATGATTTTTGCGAAATTATTGCATTCACAATTTTTCGCTTGCCTTATTCAGCAAGAAGAGCGGTGCTATTTAAGCCAAAATCGCAAGTGTTGCCTATATATATATATATATATATATATATATATATATATATATATATATATATATATATATTATATATATTTATATATATATATAATAATATATATGTTATATATATATATATGTTATATATATATATATATATATATATTATATATATATAATATATATATATATATATATATATATATATATATATATATTTATATATATTTATATATATCCTAGGTAGTAGGTTGGTAGACAGCAGCCGCCCAGGGAAGTACTTCCGTCCTGCCAAGCGAGTGTAAAACGAAAGCCTGTAATTGTTTTACATGATGCTAGGATTACTGGTGTCCATTTTTCTGTCTCGTAAACATGCAAGATTTCACGTACGTCTTGTTACTTCTTCTTACACTTAGGTCACACTACACATACATGTACAAGCATATATATACGTACACACCCTACTGGGTTTTCTTCTTTTTCTTACTAGTTCTTGTTCTTGTTTATTTCATGTTCTCTCCATGGGGAAGTGGAACAGAATTCTTCCTCCGTAAGCCATGCGTGTTGTAAGAGGCGACTAAAATGCCGGGAGCAAGAGGCTAGTAACCCCTTCTCCTGTATATATTACTAAATGTGAAAGGAGAAGCTTTCGTTTTTCCTTTTGGGCCACCCCGCCTTCGTGGGATACGGCCGGTGTGTTGAAAGAAGTATATATACTTAAAAAGAAGGATGGAGGAATTCGGCCAATTGCAGTAGGCAACACCTTACGCCGCCTCGTATCCAAAGCTGCTGTCCGAAGTATTCGTGCACAGGCAGCCATGATGCTTCAACCAAACCAGCTTGGCTTTGGGGTCTCTCAAGGAAGTGAAGCAGCGGTTCATGCAACAAGGGCATATATCAACAACCTGCCTGAGGACAATGCAGTGGTAAAATTAGATTTCAAGAATGCGTTCAATCTCCTGAAAAGAGACGTGGTATTAGCAGCAGTACAAGAACATTTCCCTGGTCTCTTCCCTTTTGTTTCAGCCGGGTATAGCAAGGAATCAATTCTTCTCTTTGGAGAGCATGAAAATTACATCATCGGAGGGTGTCCAACAAGGAGATCCTTTGCACCATTTCTCTTCTGTATAGCAGTTAGGGAAATCACAGTCAGACTGACCAGCGAGCAAACATCTGGTTCCTAGATGAGGGCACACTAGCAGGTACAAAAGAGTCCCTCCTACATGACCTTACACAGGTAATGACACGGGGACAGGAAATGGGTCTCATCCTGAATCCATCCAAATGTGAAATCATCTCAGTCAGTCAACAAGTGATAAATGCAGTGAGATCAAAACTACCAGGAAGCAGCAGTCATTGCCCCCACAAATAGTGTCTTGCTAGGAGCACCTCGGGGAAGCAATGCCTTTTGACACAATTCTCGGGAAAGAAATTGGAAGAGTTAAGGAGAATGGAACAACGAATAGGCAATCTGGACACCACGATGCCTTGTACCTTCTCACAAGTGCTTGAGTCTGCCCAGGTTGACATATTTCCTAAGATGTGCACCTTCATATGATAACCCTATACTGCACGAATATGACAGTATTCTGAGGCAGATTTTTACGAAAGTACTTAACCTTACTCTAGAAGACGGGAGGGGAACCAAGCTACACTTCCAGTCAGACTAGGAGGCATTGGTGTCCGCAAGTCATCACAGATTGCGTTACCTGCTTTTCTGTCCTCGTGTTATTGCATCCAGAGAGCTTGTAGCAGCGATTCTCCCTGAACATCTTTGGGACAAGAAGGAGTCCGGGACCAAAAATTCATTGAGGGGAGCAATGATCGGGATAATCTAACGGGCTCTGGAGCCAGCCCTGCTCCCCCCAACAACTACAAACAATCGCACTGGGATGGTCCAATAGTGGAAAATATTGCCTCAACAATGCTTCAGAGTGTGTCAGGGAAGGTAGAGCCCGCCCTCCTGGCAGTGAGATCCCCTCATGCTGGGACTTTCTTTTGGGCTTTTCCCCAACTCCAGCCTTGGTACACGTCTCAAACCCACAGACCATCCGCATCGGTGTTGCCCTTGGGACTTGCCGCCCCTATTCTCGCCGAACACGGGGTTTTATTTGTGGCAGTGAAGCAGCAGCCCGGATTCGGGTACCATGGTCTTGTGTGCCGTAAATCCGAGGGAAAGATTGCAAGACATGAGGAGGTTAATAACATTATCAAGAGGAGCCTCACAACAGCTGGATGCCCAGCATTAAGGGAGCCACCCCAACTATGCAGATCTGATGGCAGCCAGAAGCGTCCAGATGGTATCACCCTTCAAGCCGGGGACGATGGGGAAGCAGGTGGTGTGGGGACTATACATGTGCATCTCCCTTTGGGTGATACCTATCTCCAATACCACCAGGGGGGAAGGAGGGGCACTGCCAGCTTCAGGGAGTCCCAAAAAATTTCTAGAAAATATGGAGAACTTGCCCATCATTATATGTTTGTTCCCATAGGCTCAGAGACCCCTTGGCTCATGGGGAAAGAGTGCATCTAAATTCCTTAAGGAGCTGGGAAAAAGACTCATCAGGGAAACTAGGGATCCCAGGGCAGCTAGTTTTCTGTTCCAGCGGCTCAGTGCGGCTGTTCAAAGGGGTAATGCCTGCTGTATTTTGGGCACACGCCCCAGCTCTGAGGAGCTGGATGAGATTTTCACCTTATAATCGGTGATACACACGTAACAACATGTACCGTATATGCCACCTTTATATCAACAATGTATCTCTTAAATCTTCTGTACCATATTATGTAATAAAATATTCCTATTGGTAAAAAAAAAAAAAAAAAAATATTAAAAGATGGGGTGGTAGGGGAAGTGGAATATTCAAACGGCTTCAGGAAGAAATCCAAATATTTTTCCCTTTGAAGCCTTTTTATCCACTTCCCGAGGCATGGGTCCCACAAATTACACCAGAGGTGGACCCCATCTATATATATAATATATTAAATTATATATTATATAAATATATATATATATTTTATATATATATTTATAATATATATATATATATATATATGTATTGTATATGGAATTCGACCACAGCACCTCAGAGAGAAAGCAAATCCAGTACTCGGCAAATCTGCATCAATTCTTTCCGAGTTAACAACCTTCGTCAACAACTGCCTTCCTGGGTGGATTCGAGAAGAAATTAAACATTTCTTTCTTGGAGCCTTATTATGCGCTTTGAAGAAAAGGATGGGGGAATCAGACCCAATGCTGTTGGTAACACTCTTCGCCGTTTCGTTGCCAAAGCAGAAGTAAGCACCATTCGCGTAGAAGCTGGCAGTTTACTCCAGCCACACTTACTGGGCTTTCGGGTTTCCTCATGGCAGTGAAGCCGCAGCTCATGCAGCAAGGGCCTACATCAGGGACTTTCCAGAAGGCAAGGCCGTAGTCAAACTTGACTTTAGAAATGCCTTTTATATTGTGAAAAGAGATGTGATCTTGCCAGCCGTTCGGGATTGGTTCCCGTCTTTCTCTCTTCATTTCAGCTGGCTACAGCAAACCCTCAATTCTTTTGTATGGCGAACATTAAATTCCCTCATCAGAGGATGTTCAGCAGGGTGATCCACTCGCTCCACTTCTCTTCTTCTTGGAAGTAAGAGAACTAACTTTCAGCACGCTCAGCGAGCTCAGCATCTCGTACTTGGATGATGGCACTCTGGCAGGTACTGAAGAGTCCTTGCTAGAGGACCTACAACTGGTGAAGACACAAGTGTGAAATCATCACAACGAACCAGGAAATAATCAGTGCTGTGCGAACAATCCTCACTGAAGTCTCTACTACCCCCCACTCAAGCCAAGAGCACCCTCTTGGGAGCACCACTGGGTAACCAGGCCATCGACACGGTCCTCAAGAACAAATTGAATGACTTGAAGAGAATGGAGGAGAGAATAAGCGACCTTGACGCCTATGGTGCCCTGTATTTCCTCACTTCCTGAGGTGTGCACTCTCTTTTGACAACCCAACACTCAACGAATATGACTCACTCCTGAGATCAGTCTTTAAGAAGGCACTGAATCTGTCACTGGAAGATCAGCAATTGGATCCGGATACCCTCCCAGTGCGACTGGGAGGAAAAGGGGTGCGCAAAGCTAAGCAGGTAGCTCTACCTGCATTTCTGTCTTCGTGTTTGGCTTCCAGTGGATTAGTCAAGGGATTGTCCCCGAACGCTTGAGAGGTCCGGTAGGAGCTCAAGACCCCAGGTTCACTGAAGCAGCCGTGTGGTGGGACACCCTTGCCGATTCCTTCAGTAGACCAGCTCCTTCCAAAGAGGACAAACAGTCCTTCTGGTACAAACCGATCATGGAAAAAATCGCCAACACAGTGCTCACCACCGCTTCAGGAAAGGACAAAACTCATCTCCTAGCGGTGAAGGGACAGCATTCAGGAGATTTCCTTCAAGCTGCTCCCAGTTCCTCTCTGGACACTCGACTCGACCCACAGGCCATTCGGATTGGTGTTACTCTTCGCCTAGCCGCCCCCATACTCACCGAACATAGATGTATTTGCGGCAGGGTGATGGCTAATCAGTTCGGACTTCATGGTCTTGTGTGTCACACATCAGAAGGGGAAATATGCTAGACATAAGGAGGTCAATGACATCATAAAGAGAAGCCTCGCCACAGCCCGTTGCCCAGCTCAACTGGAACCCCGAGTACAGAGACCTGACGGAAGTCAAAAGCGTACTGACGGAGCCACTATATGGTAAGCAGGTTGCCTGGGACTACACCTGTGCCGCTACATTGGCAGAGATACTTGCCATACTCCGAAGCTGAAGGAGGCAGAGCTGCCAGCCATAGGGAGTTCCAGATGACCCGTAAATATGAAGGCCTTCCCCTTTGCTATAACTTCATCCTAATAGGGTCGCAGACCCTTGAAGCATGGGGCAAGTGTGCTCTAAAGTTCCTCAAAGAGCTGGGTGAAAAACTCATCATAGAAACCAAGGATCATAGGGTGGCCAGCTTCTTCTTTCAGAGACTCAGTGTTGCGATCCAGAGGGAAAATTCTTGCAGCATTCTGGTCACGCGGCCAACCGTAGAGATGTAGCTCTGAGATATTATCTATGCTGTTGTACTCCCTATTGTATTTTTGTCAATGTATTTGATTGAGGATGAGTCCCAAGGCTTTCTCCTGTGTCTTTACCAGTTGTAGGTCCTCTAGTAAGGACTCTTCAGTACCTACCAGAGTGCCATCAGTATTAAATAAGAGAAATGCATTTAAAAAGAGCCTTGATTATTTGGTCTCTGTTCATTAAGGTATTTGTTGATCTGAATGTCTATTCATTTGGGTGTTGTTGATTTGGATGTCTCTTCATATGGGTGTTTATTGATTTGGGTGTCTATTCATTTGGGTGTCCTGGTTGAGGCCTCGTCTGATTAATGGGTATGCTGATTATGCAACGTGTTTAGGAATGTTGAAGTGCTATAAACATACTGTATAAATTCTTCTATGTTGTGGAATGCATTTCCTGCACGTTCTTCCAAAGTGCTTTCAAGTAACTTTTCAATGTTAGGGAATTTATAGGACTAAGTATGATAGTTTTAGGAATTTTACGCATATTTTACGAGCAAAGAGTTAGTGACCTACCTATGGGGTCTTTTATGTGTGGGATCATTTAGGTCAAAGATTTGTGGAGACTCGATACTCCGTCTGTATTCGACCAAAGAAATATACTGTTTAGGCGCATCCTGTGACTTATTTATCAGCTAATAGTGAGACATGATTTGCTCTCTCGCAGTTTTGCCAAAGTTTTGTTACGGGGTTAAGTGATGTGTGCTTACTATTAGGCAACATATATGTATGATACATGGAAAAGCTCTAGCCAGTTGTGAAGCGGGACTTTCGTTTGTTTTAAACTGTAGATTGCCTGTTATTGACAAGAAAGAGACACGCTGCAAAAAAAACTATTGTTGGGGCAACCATTTGGTTCTTCGTAGAGCTTGTTCACTTGTCTATTTGTTGTTGTCGCCTCCAGGCACCTCATGAAGTTGGCCTAGGTAAAGCACCATGGGTTAGCTGACCTTGAACATAAAAGTAAAGATTCTGATATCTCTCTGATACCGAAACGAATTAGCTCGCACGACTCTCTGCCCTCCCCTAGAAGGTAGCAAACATGAGGGAGGAGGCATGTAGTCTAAAAGAATGAAGCATACCCAAAATAAGAAGCAAATCTCTCATATAACGTTTTGCTGCCACTGCTTACTCAGTCTCTTTTATCTCCTTTACTCTATCCTCTGTCTCCCTGTATTCTCTCCCACCCTCTTTACCTCTCCTCTCACCCCTTCTCTAGTTGGAATTTTCTCTTTTGTCAATCTGTCCACTCCTTTCCCCTCCCACTTCTAACAGACAACTGTAAATGCCAGCTCCATTTTCTATTAACCTACTGACATTTTCTCTCCCCTTTCGTAGGAATGAATTAGATTTACAAATTAGCAATGAGCTTTTCCTGGTCCTAGGGTGAGGACAACTGCCTCAGCCTACCCATAAAAGACAGAAATAAACATCAGGCCAAAAAGTTGGGTGTGTGAAGCGCTTGGTTTAATAGGGACAATGAAGGTCTATTTAATTTAATCAGTGGTGTATGTGCGCGGTGGTTGAAGTGGTGCTACAGGGGAGAGAGAGAGAGAGATGGGGAGTCCATGAAGGTGTGTTTTGGTGAGTGTAAGTGGTGTTGCTTAGGAGTAAGGAGTGAGATGGCAGTGCAGGTGTGTTGTGGTGAGCGTAAATGATGTGCTGTGGCGAGTGCAAGTGGTATGCTGTGTTGAGTGTAAGTGGTACTGTTGGGGAGTGTGGGATGGGAAAAAAGGATTGAAGAGGTAGCGGGCGTTTCTTTTTTTTTTAAAGTGGGTGTAATTGCTTTTGGTAATGTATGTAATGAAAATGGTTCTTTAGGTAGATGAGATGGTAGTGCCATATTGCCTGGATATTGAGATGGTAGTGCCATATTGTCTGGATGTTGAGATGGTAGTGCCATATTGCCTGGATATTGAGATGGTAGTGCCATATTGTCTGGATGTTGAGATGGTAGTGCCATATTGCCTGGATATTGAGATGGTAGTGCCATATTGTCTGGATGTTGAGATGGTAGTGCCATATTGCCTGGATATTCAGATGGTAGTGCCATATTGCCTGAATATTGAGATGGTAGTGCCATATTGCCTGGGCGCTGAGGTGATAGTGCCATGTTGTTTGGAATTTGAGATGGCAGTGCCATGTTGTTTGAAAGTTGAGGTGGTAGTGCCATATTGTCTGGATGTTAAGATGGTAGTGCCATATTGTCTGGATGTTGAGATGGTAGTGTCATATTGTTTGGATGTTGAGATGATAGTGCCATGTTGTTTTGATGTTGAGATGGTAGTGTCATGTTGTTTGGAGGTTGAGGTGGTAGTGCCAAATTGTCTAGATGTTGAGCTGGTAGTGCAATATTGCCTCAGTGTTGAGGCGGTAGTACCATATTGTCTTTATTTTTATGTAGCAGAACAATTCGGTGCCTGAATGGTCTTACTGACGAACTATGTTCCTAAGATTAGAGAAATATCATTCTGACTTAACGTATCTCATTGCTAGATAAACAGCCATTGCTTTGACCACTGTCATTCTGACTCTGTAATGTTATGCAAGGTTTCTGACCATGTATTTTTATTGCTGCAACTTAAGAATCTAAAAGTATAAAAAATAATTCGTATTTATAATAAAATACTAGAATTATTTGTCAGAAAAAAGACTGAACAAAAGTAAATTGTGTTTACATATGTATATGTGCGGCAACGCGCGCCTATGTGCGTACATGTGCGGGGGAGCATTAGACAAATTGCACCGTTTCTAATATTATATTGAATTGTCTCGCCTTATTTAGGTACATCACTGTACCATTGTTGGCGCACTGCTGCGCTGCCGACCACCATTACGTTCACTCACGCTAAGTGCACCTATAAATATACTCTCAATTTACCTATTCAACCGAACGGCGTAGTAATATTGCCGCTGCATGTTTGGGATTGAATTTCCTAGGGCCTCTCAAATAGCAATTATTTACATTTGTTGCTCTGTATGCCAGAAACTAATGTTCAAATGCATTTTTTCTTTTTTTTTTGCGTTATATAAGCTGACTTCATTAAGAAATTATAAAAGTTGCAGTCTGCAATATCCGACATGAAAAAGGTGATGCAAAATAGTTACAAGACACAGATTCAGGTTTCCTTACCTCTAGTGCCTTTTGCTCACCTAGTTGCAAATAGTTACCTGGTATGCTAGCCCATTGTTGTGGGTCGCATCCTGGGAGAGGGGCGGGTCTATGCCTTAGGACTGGACATTAAAACAAGTTAAGAAAGGATGTCAACTTTTTAGAGTGTTGATAAAACTTTGTAAACGAAAAAAAAAGCATCGTCATTGATCATGGTGCTGTTGTTAAAACGAAAGTCGTTTTCCTGCGTAATATATGAAAATTCAGTCCATCTGCTGCATAATGAGAAAAAAATTTGCGCTTTTCTCCTGAATAACATATTAGAGTATAAATCAGTTTCACTTATAATTTATTAAAATACATTGTACCCTATTATATAATGTGTTCAAACACAGTATCACAGAAAATGTTTTTAAAAATGCATCAATGTATTGTATAATGTGTATTGAATAATATGTTAGAGCATACATCAGTGTACTGTATACTGTGTTAGAGCATATATCAGTGTACTGTATACTGTGTTAGAGCATACATTAGTGTACTGTGTACTGTGTTAGAGCATGCATTAATGTACTGTATACTGTGTTAGAGCATATATCAGTGTACTGTATACTGTGTTAGAGCATACATCAGTGTAATGTATACTATGCTAGAGCATACATCAGTGTACTGTATAATGCTATAATTTATATGCCCGTTTTGCATGTTTTG
>NC_069421.1:6430535-6446341 GCF_026875155.1 Cherax quadricarinatus
AGGGAAAAAGGGGGCGAACAGAATGACTTCAAGAGTGTATCAGTTTGTAGGGGAAAGGGAAAAGGGGGGTGGGGGTGGGCCCTGGGGAAGGGTTGGAGGGAGGGGGGAAAAAAAGGGGTTTTTTTTGCGAGGGGTTTGGATTTCCAGGGGGCATGCGTGAGCGTGTTTGATAGGAGTGAATGGAGAAAAATGGTTTTTAATACTTGAGTGCTTTTGGAGTGGAGCAAAGTAACATTTTTGAAGGGATTCGGGGAAACCGGCACCCCGGCTTGGCCCTGGAGGGGGAAGTCAGTGCCTGCATCTGAAGGAGGGGTGTTAATGTCATTTAAAAACTGTATTTAAAAGCCCCCTTCTGCAAGACGTGATGGAGTGAATGATGGGAAAGTTTTTTTTTTGGGGCCCACCCTGCCTTGGGGGAATCGGCCATTGAAATAAAAAAAAAAAAAAAAATAAAATATATATATATATATTTATATATTATATATATATATATATATTTTTAATATATTATATATATATTGTTTTGATTAAACAAAAAAAATATATCTAAGCAGAGCGGGGTTTCGACCCACGGACCTCGGGTTAGGGGGCCCAGCACGCTTCCATGGCCACTCGCCCCTATTAAACACTTTCTATAGTATTTATATATGTTTTTTTTAAAAATTATTCTGTATGCAAAAAACAGATATTTTCATCTGTGTGATGCAAGACAAGACTCCATGGACAAGGGGAAAAATTAAATAAATTTTTTTTGCTTGCCTATCCCCACAAACAAAAAGTTATACAAACACTCAAAAGCTCTTATAGTGCCATTAATAATGAACTATGTACACAGTAGCAAAGTCGGTTTTAAAGGTTTACGTAAAACAAGGGTTATAATATTTTTAAAAAAATATTTTTGATGAAACGATCTCTCCATTAACAGCGTGACACTTTAACTTGATTGCCATGGAGGTTTTTTATGTAATTGAATTGTAGATGCCGTTTTTGCATATTTATGGCAACATAGGTTTTATAAGTGTATTTTTTTTCAAATACAATGAGGACCTTTAATGTTTGCTGGGGGATTCTGCAGAAGTCACGGGCCACAGTCACAGATGGTGGTGTCTGCTAACATTACGGTGGGTTTGGGGAACCATTATTCTAATCTACCATTCAATCTGCTCTAGAAGGTTGACTGAAGAGTTTCCAGTTCCGTACCACCAGTTCGAATCTCCGCAGCTCCCTAATGCATGCATTCATGCATACATGTGTGGGTGTGTGTGTGTGGGTGTGTGTGTGTGGGGGTTGTGTTGTGGGTGTGTGTGTTGTGTTTTGTGTGTGTGTGTTGTGTGCGTGTTGTGTGCTGTGCAAGCGTGGTGAGTGCGAGCGTTGGCGTTTTGCAAACATTACTCGTGATCAGATTTTTATATTTGGACTAATTAAGGGATTGCCCCTGCACATTACATTATTAAACGCTATAGCAGTAACATGCTAGACACAAATACAGATCAGCGAAATACAGGTATGGTAAATACGCTACAGTACTAATGCAGGTACTGGTACAATACGGGTTGGGTCTAATACTGCCACAGACTAATAAGGTCGGGTACTATCACTGCTATAGTACTAATGCAGGTACTGGTAAAATACTGTATGTACTAACAGTACTGGTACTAATATACTTCGGTACTAAACAGCTACTAGCAGTAATACACTCTGGTACTAATCTGCTATAGTACGATACAGATACAGGTTTTTTAACTCTGCTAGTACAAATAAGCATAGTCTAATATAGCTACTAGTATAATACATACTGTACTAATACAGGTACTGGTACTAATACAGTTCTAGTACTATAAGGTGCTGGTACAAATACCTACAAATACTAAGGGAAAAACGAGAATAATACAGCTACTAGTACTATCGGTCCTGGTACAAATAAGCTACTATCTAATCAGTACTAGTACTAATTAGCTAAATACTAATGCGGGTGCGGGTTTACTATACGTACTATACTAATTACAGATCTATACAATACAGATATGTACAATAAGGGTACTGGACTAATACAGTACGGGTACAATATAGCTACTAGGACTAATACACTCCCAATACTAATAAAACTTTTAAATACTAATAGGGGGATAGTACTAATACGGGTTAGTACTAAAACAGCTACGATAAAAACCCCTATAATACTAATAAGCTACTAGCGTAAAACAGTACTACAATAAAAAAGTTTGGTACAATATAGGGTATGGTACTAATGCATACTATACTAATACAGCTATTAATCAAATCAGCTACTGTACTAATCAGTACTAGCAGAAATATAGCAATATCAATAATACAGCTAATGATACTAATACAGTATAGTATAATAAAGGTACTGGTACAATACAGTACTGTAATAATACCAAATAGTATTAATACACCTTCTAATCTAACGGTGGGGTTTAATACAGACTCGGGAATAAAGCTATGGTACTAATAAGCTACTGGTAAAATACAGATACAAGTGTTAAAAAGAGTCTAGTTATAATACAAAGAAAATAAGTGATGCTTTATTTTTTCTTTTCGAAAAAACATTTATTTATGTAAGAGATGAAAAGACTGTTTTTAATCCACTGTTATTCGGATTATGCAATTATTAGAATTAGTATTATTTTATCTTAATAAATTAAAAATAACAAAAATTTATAACAAAATGGAAAAATGTAGCGGGGTAACAAGAAAAACTGAAAAGGTTCCCTACTGGGCCCTATTGTTACTTCTTGGGTTACCTGCTAGCCACCGAGAGCAAGTGAACCCAACTTTCTGACGGGTGAAAGTCGATGTTAACTTTTTATCTCTGAATGGAAAAAATTACCCTCACGCTGTCGATTTGGGCCTGCATTTTCGTGCCAAGCAGTTACACTTACGTAAGATTTTGCCTCTCCCCCCACTGCTTTAGTCCCCTGTTTTTGTTTACGGAAAGAGACCGAACGCGTAGTATCCCCTAGGTATGCGAAAAAAAAAAACTTAGCACCAAATAATGCAATTTTTTAATATTTTACTTTGCATCATCTAGGTCAATGATCATAGCACCTGTACAAAATATCTAACACTGGGTACACAACATCTAGAAAAAACGGCATAGATTCTGTGCAATTATAGCACCAAAGGCATTCAATACACATGTACTCTTTTTAAAATACCAAAAATCTCTAGCCTATCAATGTAGCCCCTTTTAAGTTTTTTCGTTGACATATTTAGTATCTCTGTTGCCCTAAACTTAATTTCATTAAACATTTTTATTTCTGTCAAACAAAAACCCCCCCTAGCTATAAAAACTACATACAAGATCCCACACTTAAGCCGCCTTTAAAACCCAAATTCAACCCCGCACACTCAACACCACTTACCAATTCTAAAATAAAGAAATTCAAATCATACCCAACAACCACGGTTATTTAGGGTACCTACCTAAAATCCCTAATCCTTTTCATGCCACTCGCATGCTTAATCACAGGCATTTTCTCTTAAACACCTAACCCAAAAACAACTTCTCCACGTCACTCAACAGCCCCCCGTACAACGACCACCAAGGAAAAAAAAAGGAAAAATTTGACGAAACTTACAAATTTCCAGCCTTTAAAAATTGGAAAATTTGCTTCTATTTGCATGGAGAATTTTTGTTGTAGGGGGTCGTTACGCTGGCTTTTTTAAAGGAGCGGCTGGCCGGGGGGAACGACAGGGAATGCAGCGGAAGGGGGGAAGGGAATAGAAGGAAATGCGAGAGAAGGGGGGTGGAAAAAAAGGGGAATAAAAAAGGCAGAAGGAGAGGGAAGGGAGGAGAAGGTCAAGAGGGGAGATGAAGGAGAGAGAAGGGGAGAAAGGTATAGTTAGAGGGGAAAGGGAAAGGAAAAGGAACCCAAAGGAAAATTGAGTGTGGGAAAAAAAAAAAAAAGGAAAAAGAGGGGGGAGATGGAAAGATATGAAGATGAGGGGTGGAAAATGGAGACAAGGACAGAAAAAATGTGGTAGAAGTCGGGGGGAAAGTTGGGGAAGAGGAAAGAAGTGGGGAAGAGATAGAGAGTAAACGGGGAGAGGAAAGGGAACAAAAAGGGATGAAAATGATTTGAAGAGGAGGGGAAAGTCATGGGATAGGAAAGAACAGGAACAAAATAGGCAAGAGTCGAAGAAAAAAGAAGAGAAGGGAAAAGAAGAAAAAAATCGACGAGGATAGAAGCCAAAATTCAAAATGGAAGAACCTTAGGAGTGGCAGATAATGCGAATAAAGTGGACGGAAAAAAAACGAAGGAAAAGGGGATCAGAATGACGTGTGGAGCGTGTGTAAAGGTGGGGCGTGAGGGAGGGCAGAAAGGGGTGAGGGGGGGTGTGTTAGGGGCGTGGGGAGGGTGTTGGGGGGTGATGGAGGTTATTGGGGCGTGATGAAGGTGTGTTGGGGCATGATGGAGGTGGGGGGGCCCGATGGTGTGTGGTGGGGTGATGCGATAGATATGGGTATGGTGGAATGTGACAGGAAGCTCGTGAAAAAAAAAGGGTTTGAGAAAAGGAAAAGGGAGGATATTAAATAATTTTAAATATCTACCGGGACGATTATTTAAAAAATCTTTTTTTTAAACGAAGATTAAGGACAACACTATTCTGACACTCTGAGGTGGGATGTAAAGGGGAAAGGCTGTCGTTGCTTAGACAACCAGCATTTGTCATAAAAACAACACAATGGTATATATACACTAAACAGTCATCCTACTACACCTGTACAAAACGTCTTCCTCAGGTGCATCAGTACGCCTAGTTCTTTAAAAAGCTATGTATTACCATAATGAGCCTTCTGTTCCTCTGCTGTTATTCCATGGTGTCTTAATCTTTGAAATACTCTCCGTTGAATTTGACAGAAATGGGACAGGGGTAAATCATTATTAAAACACTTAATTAAAAATTTAAGGCATTAAATTCAAATTATACTTTTAGAAGTGGAGGTTTTTAAGTAGAGAACAACCCCTGTTTTAAAAAAATAACAAATTTTTGCTTTTTAAGCATGTAAAATATTCCAAAAATTTTGTGTAAAATAGAGCTAGCGTTTCCCCGGAAAAACATTTTTAGGGGAAATGGGAAAACATAAGAACCTCTTATTCCTATCATATTATTAACGTGATATAATAAAATATTCGATGCAAGTTGGCGGTTTCAATCATAATGGATCGTTTTTGTTTTTTACTGCCAAAAAAAATACGATTATCACCTTCCAGGGGGTGTTAGACTTAAGGGTAAAATATGCAGCCTCTCCCAAAGGGCGCCCATTATCGCACCAGGGATTGTTGATTTCGTTTGGCATAAGCATTAAAAAAAAAAAAATTTTATTTTTTTATACCGGGAAACTTTTCGTTCACCAAAACAATAACATTTACGCATAGTTTGAGGTCGGTCTAGCAAGAACGTCTAAAATATTCCTTGACCAGGAGTTTCAACCCTTTTCACTACGGCCAAAAGAAAAAAATCGTCTTATAAATAAATAAAATAAATGAATAAAATTTAAATAAAAGAGATAAATGACTAAAAATTTAATTTGATTTTTTTACTTTAAAAATATTCAAATTGTCGCCCGCATGCACCCGGGGAGCCGGGAGTTTGCCATGCTTAAAATCCCCTCTCTTTTAAGGGGGGGGCTCATTGCAGGCTAAGGGGAATACAACCTTTATATTTAAAAATATTTTAGGTGTTCCCTTGGTTTTGTGTTTGAAGATTTAACCAATTTAATTTTTCTTTTTTTTAAGGAGGCTTTGTATTTTGGGGGTTGAATTTTTTAACAATTTTCCTAACGATTTAAAAACGGAAGAACTTTTGGTAGTGGGGGGGGATGTTATTTGGGAGGTTTCTGTTGAAAAATTTTTGGAGGGACGGGGCAAGAACTTAAAATTTCTAAATCATTTCATATGGTTCTTAAAATATATACAGTTTCTTTTGCCACGATGCGTGTGCGGGAAAACCAACGGAAAACGGATTCTGGACAAGTAAATGCCAAACACCTGGGAGGAACAATCCCCCTTGGGGGAAATATATTCCTCTTGAAAAAAACAAACATCTTTCTGCTGAAAAAAAACACCTTTAAGGAAAAAACAAATTTTGTTGCAAAAAAAATCTGCAAAATTAAAAAATGTCTGCTTTTTTTGGAAAAAAACATTCCAAAAATAAAAAAAGCTGAACAAACAAACATAGTGCCCCGGGGCAAACCCTCTGCTGGAGCAAAAAAATTTCAATATTAAAAAAATCCTGGAAAAATTTTTTTCAACGAAAACAACACTTGGTGAAGGTACAACACCTGACCCTAGAATAAAAACCAGTACAGAAACCAAAACTTGCAATCAAAAAATCACCGTGCAGGCAAAAATCCTACTGAAACAAACACTGTACGTTAAAAAAAATTTTTACAGAACAAACACCTTGAAAGAAACTCTTTCTCTAAAGATTACCTATATTCAGTTGAAGCACTAAACCCCCAGAGGGGGCACAGTGTCTGGGGAACGGGGGGCACGAATCTATTTTTAAAATTTGGAGAAAGCAAATCCATTTTTCCCTTTGGGTCCCGGGCCCATCATCGGGCCTCATGGCTCCCCAGTACTGTAGCACAAGTAAAAAACAGTGAAAAAAAACGAATTAACAATTTATTCCAGCGAACAAAAGATTTTTTTTTACGTTAAAATAAAAATCCCCCCCTGCACAACTTGTTTTTTAGGGAGTAATCAGGAATAACTTACTAATATCTATTACTGGTGTGACAGTTAGCATGTCAGTTAGAGCTAAATTTTTTTTCTCAAGTACTTCAAAGTGATGACATAATACATAAACACACACACATCACACACACACACACACAACACACTCCACACACACACAACCCACAACACACACAACCCCCACACACACACACAACACAACCACACACACACACACACCCCACCACACACACAACATACACAAACACGCAACACACACAATACACATACACACCAACCCACACACACAACACTCACACACACACAAACACACACACACACACACACACACACACACCACTACACATACACACACTACACACACACACGCACACACACACACATACACAACAACACACACACCCCCACACAACACACACACACCACCACACACACAACCCCACACACACCAAAAACAAAAAAACAAAAACGTGTACATTGAACACATGTAATACGTACAAAAAAACATAAACCCAACAAAAAGATGAGGGGGAGTAAAACTCGGGTCCCAAAAATAACAACCCCATCCTTCCACCTCCCACCATTCCACCTCCACCACCCCATTCCACTTATTACCACCACTGTCACCCCCACCACGTCCCCACCATCTCCATATTACGGATACCCCCAGATCACCCCCACGCTACAATCCTACACTTACCCCTTTAAACAGCACAAAGTTGCTAAAAAAGCCGATTTCACTCCAACAAAAATATTTATACCGGGTTTGGGAAGCGAAAGATCGGTCTGACGAAGGGTTTTAAAATTTAAAAAATGTAACAAAAAAAATTAATAAGTGTGTGGAGTGGGAGTGAGTGTGTGAGTGATGATGAGTGAGTTAGTGAGTGGGTGAGTGTGTGAGTGGTGGTGAGTTGTAGTGAGTAGTGGGAGTGAAATGTGTGAGTGAGTGTGTGAGGGGGTGAGGAGTGTGTTGGAGTGATGAGTGAGTTATGGTGAGTGAGTGAGTGAGTGAGTGAGTGGTGTGTGATTGCGTGAGTGAGTGAGTGGTGAGTGGTGGTGAGTGAGTGAGTGAGTGAGTGGTGAGTGATTTAGTATGAGTGAGTGAGTGAGTGAGTGATGGTGTGTGAGTGAGTGGTGGTGAGTGGTAGGTGGTGTGAGTGAGTGAGTGAGTGGTGAGTGTGTGAGTGATGGTGGGAGTGGTGTGTGGTGAGTGAGTGATGAGTGAGTGTGTGAGTGAGGGTGAGGAGTGAGGTTGAGTGAGTGAGTGAGTGATGGTGAGGGAGTGAGTGAGTGAGTGTGTGGTAAGTGTGTTGTGTGATGAGTAGTGAGTGAGTGAGGTGTGAGTGAGGGGTGAGGGTGAGTGAGTGAATGAGTGTGTGAGTGATGAGTGTGGATGAGTGGTGTTGTTGATGAGGAGTGGGGAGTGGTGGGAGTGAGTGAAAGGTGAGTGAGTGAGTGTGTGAGTGGGGGTGGTGAGTGAGTGAGTGTGTGAGTGGGGGAGTGAGTGAGTGAGTGATGGTTTTAGTGAGTGAGTGGTGAGTGTGTGGTGAGTGGTGTGGAGGAGTTGGTGTGTGTGGTGAGTGAGGAGTGGTGTGCAAATGGTGTGTGAGTGAGTGGTGGTGAGTATGAGTGGTTAGTGGGTGATGAGTGAGTGAGTGAGTGATGAAAGAGTGAGTTTGTGAGTTTAGGAAATGGTGGTGTGTTGTGTGTGTGTGTTGTGTGTGTGTGTGGGTGTGTGTGTGTGTGTGTGTGTGTGTTGTGTTTTGTTGTGTGTGTGTTTTTGTGTGTGTGTTTGTGTGTGTGTGGTTTGTTTGGGGAGGGGGGGGGAGGGGGGGGGGGGGTAAGGGAAGGGGGGGGGGAGGGGGAGGGAGGAGAAAGAGGAAAGAAAAAATTTTAGAAAAATTTTATGAAAAAAATTTGTATATTTTTAAAATGTTATGTTTTTAAAAAAAAAATTGTTTAAAAAAAAAAGAAAAATAATACACCGCCCCTTAAAAATTGCACCACCCCACCCCCCCTCAACTTGCCCCCAAACACCCCCGCCTTCAACCGCCACCACCCCCCCCCATCACCGCCTTAAACTCCACCACCCACCATACCCCGGGGTACAAATCGCACCACCCCTCCACGCCCTAAAAATTTTCACTCGCCCCCCGCGCCAATCTCTCTTTTTTCCCCCTTTTTAACAAAATTCACCCGCATCAACTACCAAAAATAGGTAAATGCCCCCCACCTAGCCTTTTTGATCCAAACCCTAAAAGCCACTAAATTGCACCCTCAATCAAAGGATACCTTTGATTTTTTAATTCCTCACCGATTTTACTATAAAAAAGAAGAAGAAGTTTAACAGATTTAAAATTAACGTTTAAAAAGAATTTTTAAAAAAAACCTCACCTAAATTTTATTAGGCAAAATTTTTTTTTAGTAAATTTTTTTCCAAATAAGCCAACTTAGAGGTTGGGGAAAAACTTTTTTAAACAAAGAATTTTTCCTAGAAATTTTAAGTTTTTTTTTTTCATTAAACAAGTATCCAAATGTTTTATTTTGGGAAAAGCAACCCCCTTCTTTATTTTAGGTAGCGCACAAATTTTTTTTCTAAATTTGTATAATTCATAGAAGGGTGGTGTAAATGAAGGGTCAGGCAAAGTTTTTAAATAAAAGGGTGAAAATATTTTACCTTAGACACTTTCCATTCCCCGTTTTTTTTTTTTGGGGGGGGGATATATAGTGTTGTTTTTTAGATGACCAAAATTTCTGGTGTTTTTTTCCCGGGGGGAATTTTTCTTTGTCTTTTTTCTTGACCAATAGGAATTTAAAACCCCTATTTTTTTTTGGAAATTTTAAAAGTGCTGTCCAAATTCTGAGAATTGTTTCAGTGTTCCCAGAACCAGGGCTTTTTTGGAGGATTTAGGAAAAGGGGTGTTTCTTCTGTTCAAGGAAAACGAACGCCCCCCAAAATTTCTTTAAATCTGTGAAACGCCCTTTGAGGGGTTAAATTAATTCCCTTTAATGAGTGAATCGATTTTGCCGTTTAGGAATCCTTCCAATTACTGGGGTGGCTTAAATTTTTTTTTAGGAATTTTTGAAAAACGTGAGAAAACCTTGAAGGCCATTTTTTTTTTTTTTTAGGATGAAAATTTTTTATGGCTTTTCTTACCTATTCCTAGGGTTGTTATCTTTGTAAGGGCCCCAAACAGGGAAGGCTCTGTTTGATAAATTTAGGAAAGGCAATCGTTTTTCTTTTGCAAACACCAATTCCCACAGAATTTACGACAGTCAATTTTAAAAAACCGGGTGGTAAACACACAATATTAAATTACGAAGAAAAGCACCGGCCCTTTTTTAAGGGTTTTAAAAGGGTTTCCCAAAAAATAAATGGGGGTGGACCTTTTCCCCCTTTTAAAGAAAATTGGGAAAGAAAGGAAAAAAAAAAGGAAAAAAAAAAAAAAAAAATTTGGGGGGGGGGGGGGATTTTTCAAAATTTTTGACCCAAAAAACCCCAAATGCCTCAGTTTATTTACGTTTTACAACGTTATACATCGTTTGCATGTTCCTGGCTTTAACCTCTTGTGGTGAAAACTACCCAAAAAAGGTTTTTTTTGCCAAAAACCCTTCTCCTCTAATTAGCCATGAAAATTAAAAACCCGGGAGTGTCCCTACCCAAAACCGAAATCTATACGAAAAAATGCAGGGCAATTTTCTCTTTTCCCCCACAAGCCGATTACATAAAATTTTATAATTATTAAATTATAAAAAAATTTTTGGGGGTTTAAAAAAAAAAAAATTTTAAAAAAAAAAAAAAAAAAAATAAAAAAAAAAAAGAAAAGAAGGGAAAAGGGGGGAAACCGAAAGGAAAGGAGAAAAGAAATAACTATAAATATTTCTTTATAAAATGAAAAAAAAAAAATATAAAAATAAATTTAAAATAAAATTTTTAATTATTTTTTTAAATAAATTTTTTAAAATTTTAAAATAATATAAAATTTTAAATTTTAAAATTTTTTTAAAAAATTCCCCCCTTTTCTCCCCTAACCCCCTTTAACCCCCCCCATAATCCAAGGGAAAATTTTTCCGTTGTTCCCCCCCACACAAATTTAACGGCCCCCAACCTTAAAAATTTCCCTTCCCCCCTTTTCAAAATACAAAGAAAAAGGCCAGGGAAATTTCCCCCTTATTAAAAATTTTATTTAATTTTTTTATTTTTTTTTAAATATTTTTGTTGTTATTATTATTATTATTTTATTTTTAAATTATTACTATTATTTAATTATTATTATTATTATTATTATTTATTATTTTTTATTATTATTATTTATTATTATTATTATTATTATTATTATTATTATTAGCATTATTATGAAAGGTTGGTTAAAAAGGATTCAAATCCTTAATGATACTAGTGTCATTAAAGTTGCATGTAATCTTTTCAACACTAATTAAAAATACTTAATTCTTATAATATATAATATAGACTAAATATAAATATATATATTACATATATATATATATATATATATATAAAATATATATATTTTATATATATATTATATATATAAATATATATTTTAAATTATATATATATATATATATATATATATATATATTATATATATATATATAATATTTATAAGTGTGCAAGTCCATGTGTATTGTACCCCCCGGGATAACCCCACTCAACCTGCGCCTCCCCCACCTAATTCCCAAGGGAAGTTTTCCTTTTCCCCCTCCCGGCCCCTCAAACTCCCCCAGGCCACCACGGTCAAGTTCACTACCTTCCAGCACCATACCCACCCAGCATTCATATTTCACTCCTATTGTTTTTGTCTAGCAGAGGGATGCCAACCAGGAGGAAGCAAGCAGCCAGGGAAATGGCACGGCTGGCAATACTAGGAGAGGCAAGTGCCCGGTCATGTTTACAGCTTCGTTGTCTCAACTCTAATGGTTTCCTCCGCAAACACGGTAGTTGCTCTGGTTCGGGATGTCCTCCTGGGGAAAGTGATGTTTCCAGAGCCACCTCAGGCACTGAACCCACTCCAACAGATTTTATCTCATCAGACAATCTCTTGGAAGCAATAAAAGCAAACAGGTACGGGGACACTCACACATATTCCCAAAGCAGCCCGTCCACACGCAGTGGGAAACTTACAGACCTCCTGAAAAAAGTAAACGATGGTTCCACTATCTTAAATGCTCCACCAACCATCAAGGCATGGCACAACTTGTACTTTTTGGCAATGTCTGCTTAGCTGTGCCGGAAAAAAGGGGAAAAAGAGGCTAGCCTCAATGATAATTAAATCCTTAAGAGATTTTCCTAGAGTTGATAACCTCATTCACCTTCCCCCCATCAACACAAAAAAGGGAGAGGCAGAACCCCCACTCACTCTACTGACAGTGAAAAAGTCAGAGTCCAGGTGAGCAAGAAAATTGAAGAGGCAACACATGGGGGCAATCAGAATTATTACCAGTGAAGATACAGTTGCTCCCAGGGATGCTGACACGGCTGAAGCACTTAGAGGAAAGCACCCTGCCAGGGAAACCAGTGGAAACCAACAGTTCCAACACCTCTGTCCCCACTATGGAACCATTGATTGTGGAAGACTCAGACATTTACAAAGCAATAATGTCGTTCCCATCTGGCTCTGCTGGGGTTACACGGGAATAAGGCCACAGCATTTAAAGGAAATGGTTAATCCAGTTATTGGGGAAATTGCAGAGACATGCTTTCAGAGATCACAAGGTTCGTAAAACAATTCCCTTGGCTGGTCTGATTCCTGTTTGAAATTACACCTTTCTTTTTTGGTGCAACACTTTGTGCATTTAAAAAAGAAGGATGGAGGAATTCGGCCAATTGCAGTAGGCAACACGTTACGCCGCCTCGTATCCAAAGCTGCTGTCCGAAGTATTCGTGCACAGGCAGCCATGATGCTTCAACCAAACCAGCTTGGCTTTGGGGCCCTCTCAAGGAAGTGAAGCAGCGGTTCATGCAACAAGGGCATATATCAACAACCTGCCTGGAGGACAATGCAGTGGTAAAATTAGTTTCAAGAATGCGTTCAATCTCCTGAAAAGAGACGTGGTATTAGCAGCAGTACAAGAACATTTCCCTGGTCTCTTCCCCTTTTTTTCAGCTGGGTATAGAAAGGGAAAATCAATGCTTCTCTTTGGAGAGCATGAAATCACATCATCAGAGGGTGTCAACAAGGAGATCCTCTTGCACCATTTCTCTTCTGTATTGCAGTTAGGGAAATCACAGTCAGACTGACCAGCGAGCTAAACATCTGGTTCCTAGATGATGGCACACTAGCAGGTACAAAGGAGTCCCTCCTACATGACCTTACACAGTAATGACACGGGGACAGGAAATGGGTCTCATCCTGAATCCACCCCAAATTGTGAAATCATCTCAGTCATCAACAAGTGATAAATGCAGTGAGATCAAAACTACCAGGAGCAGCAGTCATTGCCCCCACAAATAGTGTCTTGCTAGGAGCACCTCTGGGAAGGCAATGCCATTGACACAATTCTCAGGAAGAAATTGGGAAAGAGTTAAGGAGAATGGAACAACGAATAGGCAATCGGACCCCCACGATGCCTTGTCCCTTCTCACAAAGTGCTTGAGTCTGCCCAGGTTGACATATTTCCTAAGATGTGCACCCTTTATATGATAACCCTATACTGCACGAATAGACAGTATTCTGAGGCAGATTTTTACCCAAAGTACTTAACCTTACTCTAGAAGACGGGCAGTGGAACCAAGCTACACTTCCAGTCAGACTAGGAGGCATTGGTGTCCGCAAGTCATCACAGATTGCGTTACCTGCTTTTCTGTCCTCGTGTATTGCATCCAGAGAGCTTGTAGCAGGGGATTCTCCCTGAACATCTTAGGGACAAGATTTGGGGCCCAGGACCAAAAATTCATTGACGGAGCAATGATCTGGGATAATCTAACGGGCTCAGAAACCAGACCTGCTCCCCCCAACAACTACAAACAATCGCACTGGGATGGTCCAATAGTGGAAAATATAGCCCAACGATGCTTTAGAGTGTTTTCAGGGGAAAGGGTAGAGCCCGCCTGCTGGCAGTAAGAGCCCCTCATGCTGGAGACTTTCTGTTGGCTGTTCCCAACTCCAGCCTTGGCACACGCCTCGACCCACAGACCATCCGCATCGGTGTTGCCCTTCGACTTGCCGCCCCTATTTCTCGCCGAACACAGGTGTATTTGTGGCAGTGAAGCAGCAGACCGATTCGGGTAACCCTGGTCTTGTGTGCCGTAAATCCGGGGAAAGATTGCAAGACATGAGGAGGTTAATAACATTATCAAGAGGAGCCTCACAACAGCTGGATGCCCAGCAGTAAGGGAGCCACCCCAACTATGCAGATCTGATGGCAGCCAGAAGCGTCCAGATGGTATCACCCTTCAAGCCTGGACAGATGGGAAGCAGGTGGTGTGGGACTATACATGTGCATCTACCTTGGCTGATACCTATCTCCAATACACCAGGGAGGAAGGAGGGGCAGCTGCCAGCTTTAGGGAGGGCCCAAAAGTCTTGAAAATATGGAGAACTTGCCCATCATTATATGTTTGTTCCCATAAGGGTCTGAGACCCTTGGTTTATGGGGAAAGAGTGCATCTAATTTCCTTAAGGAGCTGGGAAAAAGAACTCATCAGGGTAACTAGGGATCCAGGGCAGCTAGTTTTCTGTTCCAGCGGCTCAGCGCGGCTGTTTAAAGGGGTATGCATGCTGCATTTTGGGCACACGCCCAGCTCTGAGGAGCTGGGTGAGATTTTCGCCTTATAATCGGTTGATACACACGTAAAACATGTATATATATATATATATAATATATATATTATGCCACCTTTATATCAACAATGTATCTCTTAAATCTTCTGTGCCATATTATGTAATAAAAAAATTCCTATTGGTAAAAAAAAAAAGTTTAAAAGATGGGGTGGTAGGGGAAGTGGAATTTTCAAATGGCTTCAGGAAGAAATCCAAATATTCTTCCTTGAAGCCTTTTTATCCACTTCTCCCAGGCTATGGGTCCCACAATTTACACCAGAGGTGGACCCCATATATATATATATATATATATATATATATATATATATATATATATATATATTATATAAAAGATATTATATATATATATATATAATATATATATTTTATATATATATATATATATATTATTTTTATATATATATGTATATATATGTATTCTGAGAATCGTGTATATTATTATCATTCATTTGAAATAAGACTATCACATCACCACAAATCATCGAAAGATTTTGTGGGAAAAAATCGCTTAGAAAAATGTAAACATTTAATATTTTATTTTAATTCTCAAAGTTTTGAGCAGTCTGTCCTTACATCCATCTTGAGTCGAGGGTTTAATCAGGACTCGCTGTCTTTGAGTAAATAGCTCGGATGAGGAAAATGCAGTTTTCATTATAATAAAAAAAAACAGGAATATCATTCCTAGCAATCTTGGAATGGGAATCGGCAACCCCGCATGATTCCTGCTGCCAGCGACCCCCGGGCCAGACGCACGAGAACCATTCCTGAACACTATATCCGTATATACCTTTAAATCAATATCCGGAGTTTTTTGTAATGATATTTTGAATTATCCTTAAAGCCATAGGTTTAGCCTCCTCACACGGGAGGTACAGAAGCACATGAGATTATTTTTTTATGAAGGATGTTCGACAGTTTTTCCCGGAAATGGCGGTGGAAGGACCAGTAGGCTGTGTTGAGGCTCAGTAGTGGACCATCCAGTGTGGAGTGGAGTGTTGTGTTGCCTCCCAGCCACCGCACAAAGTTTTTTTTCCCCAGTACTTTCCAATCGTGATTTAAAGGTGGAAAATGAATCCTGAGTACATGTAGATAATTAACTCGTTATTAGGGGGCGGAAAAGATATACAATTTCTCGATCGTATCTTAATGCTATATTGGAATTATGAATTTCTGTGCTAGAGAATTATGAAGCGAGCGACTGGTTAGTGCAAAGTGACGTACTGTGGTTTTTTACGTTGTAGCCCCATGGCTGTTGGTGCGGGGGAAAGGAGGGCCC
>NC_069421.1:6446841-6491841 GCF_026875155.1 Cherax quadricarinatus
TATGCTTTTAAACCTTATCTAACCGATGGTGGAAAGGAGACCCCTGAAAAGGGGGGGCCTTGATGTCGTCGAAGGGTTTTTCTGGTTTTGGGTAGGGGCTACTCTCCCCTTTTTCGGGGTAAATTTGATTCCCTTTAAGCTTCGTTCGCCCCTAAGGGGTTCAGGGTTCCCTTCGGGATTTCAAAAAACATTCCACGCAAACATGGAAACAATTAATAATAAAAAAATGTGAAAAAAATTTAAAACAGAAAATTTTGGGAGCACTTTAAAAATTAAAAAATAATTTCCAAATTTTAAATTTTTGTTAAAAATTTGGGAAAAAAACCAAAATCCATGGCTTGAAAAATTTTTAAATTACTCCACTTTTTCCTATCTGAATTGTGGGTTACCTGGCTAAAGTGAGTTTTTCAGCTTTTAAACTGAAAACAATATTTAAAATGTACCGTGTAAATATAAAAGGCAAATTTGAGGATATTTTTTAAAAAAAATGAAAAATTCTCCTTTAAAATTTGACAAAAATATAATTATGATATTAAATTGTATTTATATTATATTTTATATATATATATATATTTATATTATATATATATATATATATATATATTATATATATAATATAATATATATATATTAATATATATATTTAATTTCCCCAGCTGCGGGCGGGCCGGGGTTTTCACCTACACATTTGTCCGCCTCAAGAAAAAAAAAAACAATGAACAATGTGTCGGGGAATCGAACCCTGGCCTTAGCGTTTGGAAATTTCAAACCCCACTTGTTTCGTGGTTTCTTTGATTTATAATACATGTATATTTTCGTGCCGAATGGGAAACTTGCGATCTGGCTTAAATAGCAACGCTCATCTTGCCATATGGACAAGTGAAAAATTGTTATGCAATAATTTCGCCAAAATTTTTTTGGAACCTAACGAAAAAAAATATATTTCACTGTGTTTTTTTAGTAGTAAATTATTGTAAAAAATCTAAAAATTATTTAGTTGGTTAGGATAAAATAAATTGTTCTTGTTTAATAAGGTTAGGAATTTTTTTAAGTTACTTTTGGTGTAAATTAAAAATTTTTACATAACTTAATGAAAAAAATATATCTTTAAACTTATTAAGAAATTTTTTGAAAGGACTTAATTTTAAATGAGTTCTTCTAATTTACCATTATGTATTTAAAATATATTATATATTTTATATTATTTTATATATATAATATATATTATATATATATAATATATATATATTTTATATTATATTATTATATTTATAATATATTATTTTATATATTTAAAATATATTTTATTTTTATATATTATATATATATATTAAAAATAGGGTGGGTCCCCTCTGGTGTAAATTGGGGACCCTTTCCTGGAAAAAAAGGTAAAAATGCTTCAAGGAAGAATTTTGGGGTTTTTTTTCCTGAAGCCGTTTGAATATTCCACTTTCCCTACCACCCCATCTTTTCATATTTTTTTTTTTATCGTTTGGAATTTTATTAAATTTTGTTTTTTTATATATTATATTATATATATATTATATATTATTATATTTATATATATTTATAAAAAGTATATATAAATATTTATAATATAAATATATATAAAATACAAAGATATATATATTATAATATATATAAAATTTTTATTAATTTTAATTATAAAAATTTTTAAATACATTATATATAATATTATATTATTATATTATAATTTTTATTATTATATATATTTTATATATATATATAAATATGTCTTGCCAATAGGTAAATCTGGTCCCAAATTTGCAAGGGGGGCATTTTTAAAAATTTAAATCCCCGTTAAAATTTTCCCTTATATGTTTAAAGATATATTTTTTTTATTTTGTTAATATAAAAATTAATAAATTTGTACCAAAAAACCCATAGGAAAATTTAACTAGCCTTTTTAAACAAACGCAATTTAATTTAGCCCAAATTTACTAAATATATTTTGATAAAGTTACAATAATTTGTAATAAACCAAACGCAATTTAATTTTTTTTTCGCTTGGTTTCAAATGATTTTTTGGGAAAATTTTTATTACACAGTTTTCGTTTTACTTATTCGGCAAGAAGAGTGTTTTAGTTAGCCCGGGAAACGCAAGTTCTACCTATTTGGACGACATATTTATTTCACACACCGTTCACTCTTGCCTTCATTTCCTGTTACATCCCGTCGTGTCCCCGTTGTCTGACTATTGTCTGTCAATTCATAGTTTTTCAACCATTCCTGTTTATATTTTGATCATGATGCCTCCCCTTTTATGCACAGTCATTTTTTCTCATATTTCCTGTTATATTGGAAGGGGAAAAAGAAAGGTGCAGGGCCCACTGCCGTGACGAATGTTTGTCGGGGGGTCCTAATTAAAAGGTTCACCTTTCACTAAGGTGTGTTGTATGTTCCCTTTTGGGTTTTTTTTCTAATTATATTTTTTTAGGTGTACTTCCCTAGTTACACTCTCCTGGTTTTGCTCTCCTTTGGGATACTTTCCCAGTTGTACTCCTTAGCTATTCCCTCTTAGGACTATTTTTTGGGTTTTAATCCTCTAATTGTACTTTTAGGATTTCTTCCCCCAGTTGTTCTATATATATATATTTTATGCATTTAGTCTATATTATAAATTATAAGAATTAGTATTTTTAATTTAGTGTTGAAAAGAATTACATGCAACTTTAATGACACTAGTATCATTAAGGATTTGAATCCTATTAACCAACCTTTCATAATAATGCTAATAATAATAATAATAATAATAATAATAATAATAATAATAATATATAAACATAATAATAATAATAATAATGAGTATAATAAAATAATAAAAAAAATAATAATATAACATAATAATAATAATAATACTAATAATAATAATAATAATAATAATAATAATAATAATAATAATAATAATAATGGATATACCTGGGAAATCGGAAGTATTCATGCTTGATACGAGGAAGGGGAGAGGGTAGAATAGTTCTAGCCCCTTGAATCATGAGCCCGTCCACGTAGCATCGTACAGAAGGGTAGGAAAATCGAACTCTTTGTTTGTAAACACTTTTCTCTTGTGATTAATGAAAGCGTAGGAAGTGTGATGTGAAGGCAGAGTGCCACGTGTGGTAGGTAATTTCTGACTCACAGATAGATAGGTTAAATGACTGACTGACTTACTGACAAAATGATGTAATAAACCCTTATTGCTAAAACCTGAAATAATTATATTAACTTTGATTTACGTTCATATCGAGTGATTTTTTTTCGTTCATTTTTATATGGGAAGAAATATGTTATAGTTATTTCTATTCTCTCTCTCTCTCTCTCTCTCTCTCTCTCTCTCCTCTCTCTCTCTCTCTCTCTCCTCGCATCTCTCTCGTCTCGCTCCTCCTCAGACTCATCGTCTTCTCCTCTCCTCTTCTCTCTCTCTCTCTCTCTCTCTCTCTCTCGCACGCACGCACAGAAGCGCTCCATCCTTCAATAATACGCAGTTATAACATTGTTAGTGTAATGCGGCTTGTGGGGCCCGTAGAGTATGTGCCGGTGGCGATTCTGTTCGTATTGGAGATGATTGCGGTGGTGGTAGTGGAGGCGACGGTGGCGGCGGTAATTTTAGTAGTATTGGCGATGGTCGTAATTGCAGTAGTGGAGAAAGACGTGTCTGGCAAAAGAAAAACCTGTTATTGCTACGTTGTTCACCTACAAGACGCTTTATCAAGCACAGGAGACATGCAGAACGTCAGTGTATATACTGTGCTGTAAAACGTAGATATGACAGAGGCTAGAGAGGCAAGGTGAGGGGTGAGGTCAGGCTCAGTGAAGTAGATGGCACTCTAAGTCAGCTGAAGTTAGATAAGAACTGTGCCCTTGTCGAACTGAATGTGGCTTTCGTCATGCTTTCTTTCCCAGATTCTATAAAAAATGGGGGATAGCTGTCGGCACCCCATTTAGTTACAGTTTTGGGAAAGCCTTATTAACCCTGAAACGGGCCGAGTCGGTGATATCATTCGGCGTCACATTACATGACTTAGATGTGTTACTCATCGTACCAGGTCGTTTCAACATTGACTGCCTCAAAGATCAAATAGTCTGTGCTGAACCTTCGGTTCGGTTTGTTCTTGAACAAGAACAGAACGACTCCTTGCCTCTTCTCTATATTCTCATCACATATCAGAGCGGCTTCCTGCGTTCTGGGCATCTTCATCATAGATAACAATTCCCTCAGGAATATAGAGTACAGACAACCCGCCATTAAAGACAATTCACTCCTACAAAAAAAATTAGGCGTCATCAGAGGTTTTTCTTCTACTTGTTTTCAGGAACATTGCTCTTAATATTTTCAATAATTCCAGAGACGCACCACCAGTAATTGCCGAAGGATTCTGCCTACTGGACAAACATCGGCTTCACAATCATTAAGGAATTAATTGCTACACCCGCTCTATTAGGAACAGTTTCAGCAGATGTATAAAGAATCCTTTGTGGGGGATGCGTCAGTGTATCCATAAGTGAAACAGCCATAGATTTTCACACTCGTTTACAAGAACATAAATACGCCTGCCAAGAAAATGACGCCTGGTATGCATGTGTGAAGCACTGCACAACACACATCTCATGAATTGTGGACTAGCACATTTACAATTCCAGGAAAATTACAGATACTGACGACGGTGTTTGGAATCTGCATCTATTCGCGTCAATGATACCACAAGACAGAACAGAAGAATGCTCCTTTCGGCACAAAACCTCGGCAACGCTAATTTTGATCATCATAAAGTAAAGCAACATCATATATAACCCCCCCCCCGAAAAAAAAAAATCGAATCAAGTAAGCCTGATCTAGTACAATATACCTTTACTATCCTTGATATTCAACTTGCCTGACTTCCTCGTTCATCTGACACAACCTCTCTGCATGCTATATATAGAGCAAGAAAAAAAAAATTTAGCTAAAATAAATTGTGCCGGAGGGCCCCAACAAAAAGAAAAAAATAAAGTAAGGTGAGGTTGCTATTGTCCAAAAATAAAATCATTTTGTAATATCTTGTGATTGAAAAAATAATCTGAGTAATAACTACTATTGGAAGATTCTTGTGTTTAATAGACTTCAACCTCGTGTAGTTCGGGCTATTAGGAAAAAATATACAATAAGGTCAATAATTTAGATATTTCCTGTACTTGCTAAGTACAATTCTAGGTGAAGCGTTATTACAATGGTCTGTTCTTAAACAAGTCTAATTTCACCAATCGTTGCTCATAAAAAAAAAAACAATCTTACATTCTTCCATTATAGTAATGATGATAGCGGTGAGGAATGTAAGAGTGGGCATAGTGATGATGGCGGCGGTGTTGATGGTGATGGTGCAAGTTGTAGTGGCAGTGGTGATGGTGGTAGTGCGAGATGTAGCGGCGGTGATGGTGGTGGTGGGAGTTGTAGCGGCGGTGATGGTGGTGGTGGAAGTTGTAATCGGCGGTGGGTGCAAGTTGTTGCGTAAGTGGTGATAAAAGAATGCTAGTTGTTTTAGCAAGCGGTAGCGGCGATGGTTACAGTTTAGCGGCGGTGCTATGGTGTGTGCGAGTTGTAGCCCTGGTGGGTCATTGTAGTTGGTGGTGTGAGATTACTAGTGCTGGTTGCGAGTTAGAAAGCGCTGTGGTGATGTGGAGCAAGATTGTAAGCGGGTTGGTGACGGTGTGGTGGCAAGTTGAAGCGGCGTGGTGATGTAGTAGGTGTCCTTTGTTGGTTGTTTTTAATGCAATATTTGTTGTGTATTTAAAAGAGGCATAACATTTTAAAAGAATATGACAAATATTCGAATAAAATTTTGTTCTGAAATCTTGGATCCTCTCTCTCTCTCTCTCTCTCTCTCTCTTTCTCCTCTCTCCTCATCTTCTCTCTCTCCTCTCTCTCATTGATCTCATCTCTCTCTCCTCTCTCTCGCTCTCGCTCTTCTCTCTCTCTCCCTCTCTCAATCCTTCGGTCTCTCTGTCTCTCACTCTTAAACATACACACACACACAAACACACACACACACACACACACACAGCACACACACACACACACACCACACACCACACACACACACAACACACAACAGACGCACGACACACATCACACTCACTCACTCACTCACGCCTCACTCACATCACTCACTAACTCACGATCATTTCCACATCACTTCCACATCACTCACTCACTCCACTCACGTCAGGTAACTCACTGGTCACGTCACTCACACACTCACCCAGTCATCACTCACTCACCCTACTCACTCACACACTCACACACACATTCACTCCACTCAAACACACTCACTCACAACACTCACTCATCGTTCACGAGTCATTCACATCACATTAACCTCACTCAGTCAGTCAGTCAGTCCAGTCAGTCACGATCACTCACTCCACATCACTCACTCTCACACACTCACCACTCACTCACTGTCACTCACACACTCACTCACTTCAAATCACCACCACGTCACACACTCACGGGTCACTTGCTCACGCACACACACACTCACTTCACTAGTACACACCTCACTCCCAACACACACTCATTCACTCACTCACCACTGCAAGCATCACACACTCACTCACTCACTTCACTCACTCACACTCACACACTCACGTCACTCACACACGTCAGCTCACTCCATTCACCACACACACTCACTTACATCACACACTCACTTCACTCACACACTCACTCACTCACTCACTCACTCACCTCACTGGACACTCACTCACTCCACTCACTCACACACTCAAGTCACTCAATCACTCACAAACTCACTCACATCACTCACTACACTCACTCAACTTCCACTCACGTCCACACACTCACTCACTCATCCTCACTCACACACACACTCACTCACTGCACACATTCACTTCACGTCGCTCACTCACCTTCCTCACCACTCACTCACGGATCACACACTCACTCACTCACTCACTCACTCACTCACTTACTCACTCACTCACACACTCACTCACCACTCAATCACACAATCACTCACTCACTCACACACTCACTCAGCGCTTCCACAATCACTCCACACTCACTCTCACACACTCACTCACATCACGTCACTCACTCACTAACTCCACTCAACTCACATCACACACTCACTCACACACTCAACCCCACTCACTAACTCACACACGTTCACTCACTCACACACTTCACTCACATCACACACTCACTCACTCACTCACTCACTCACTCACTCACTCACTCACTAACTCACTCACGGTCACTCACAAAACTCACTCACTCACTCACTCCACACACTAACTCACTCACTCACTCACTCACACACTTCACCTCACTCACTCAACGTCACACACACCATATATTAATTCTTTTGTTACATTTTTTAAATATTTAAAAACCTTCAGTCGGACTCGATCTTTCGCTCACCAAAACCCAGGGTATAAAATATTTTTGTTGTTAATTGAAATGCGCTTTCTTTACCGCAGACTTTGTGTCTGTTTCCATGGGTAAGTGTAGGATTGTACGGTGGTGGTGATACTGGTGCGTACCTAGTAATGATGGAGATGTGGTGAACGGTGGTGGTTGGTGACAGTGGTGTAATGAATAGTGGTAATGGTGGTGTGAGGGTTGTAATTGTGGTGATGGTGGAAGTGTTGGGGTTGTTATTGTTGGAGCCGAGTGCTTACTCACTCGCTCATATGGGTGACGTTGTTGGGATTATGTTAATTTAGTAACCGTATGTAATGTGCTTCAATGTACACGTGTTTTGTTATGTTTGTTTGTTGTGGTGTGTGTTGTGGGTGTGTGTGTGTGTGTGTGTGGTGGTGTGTTGTGTGTGTGTGCGTATGTTGTAAGTGTGTGTGTGTGCGTGTGTGTGTGTGGGTGTGTGTGTGTGTGTGTGATGTGTGTATGGTGTGTGTGTGTGTGTGTGAGTGGCGTGTGTGTGTGTGTGTGTGTATGTGTGTGTGTATGTATGTATGTCATCACGTTGAAGTACTTGAGAAAAAGAATTTGAGCTCTAACTGACATGCTAACTGACACACTCAGTAATAGATACTTAGTATGTTATTCCAGATACTCCTGAAAAACAAGTTGTGCACGAGGGTATTATTACTTAACGTAAAATAAATCTTTTCGTCTCGCTGGAATAAATTGTTAATTCGATTTTTTCACTGTTTTGTATGCTTGTGCTACAGTCACTGGGGGATGCCATGAGGCCGGTGATGGGCCCTGGATCCAAGGAATTGGAGTTGCATTTCTCTGAATATAAATAGATTCTGATGCCGGTCCTCCCGTTCCCGACACTGGGGTGTGCCTCTTGCGGTTTAGTGCTTCATATACTGAATATAGGATAATCTGTTAGAGAAACGACGTCTTCCTTTCACAGGTTTTTGCTTCTGTCAACAAGTATTTAACTGTAGCAGGTGTTTGTTTCAGTAGGAGTTTGCTCTAGCAGCAGGTGATTTTTGTATTGCAAGTTTTGGCTTCTGTACTGGTGTTTATTCTAGGGTCAGGTGTTTGTACCTTCACCAAGTGTTTGTTTTCGTTGCAAAAATTTTTCCAGGATTTTTTTAATATTGCAACTTTTTGCTCCAGCAGCAGGTGTTTGCTCCTGCAGCTAGTGTTTGTTTGTTCAGCAGGTGTTTATTTTTGTGACATGTTTTGCTTCAGCAGCAGACATTTTTTTTAATTGCAGATTTTTATTGCAACAGGAATTGTTTGTTCCTGTAACAGGTGTTTGTTTCAGCAGAAGCAGATGTTTGTTGTTTCAAGAGGAATATATTCCATCCAGAGGTGATTGTTCCTCAAGCAGGTGTTTGGCATGTTACTTGTCCAGAATCCGTTTTCCTGTTGAGTTTCCAGCTACACTGCATCAGTGTGCAAAAGAAACTGTATATATTTTAAGAACCATATCAAGACTGATTTAGAATTTGAAGTTCTTGCACACCGTCCCCTCCAACGATTTTACAATTCGTTAGGAAACCCATGCTCTAAAATATTACGAGTCGCCCCGCACTACCAAAAGTTCTTCCTTTTGTTAGAATCAGTTATGTGTGTAAATTGGTTAATATGTCTTAACCTAACCTACATAAACTACAGGAAAGCAAACCTAACCTAATCAAACTGAAAAAGAAATATTAAATTGTTCGTAAATACTTCGAGAGAGCAGCGATAGCCGAAGGGAATATCAGCCTAAAATATATTTTGAAATAGGTGAACGGATTGTATTCCCATTATGCCATGCAATGCAGCCTCCAACTTAAACAGCGAGCAGGGGATACCAACGCTCTAAGGCAAACTCCGGCTCCTGGGCCGCATGCGGTGCGTAGCAACTTTGAATATTTATAAATAGTAAAACTAATAAACCTAATTTTCAGTCACTTCAGTCTCTTATTCATTTAAATTTTATTCATTCATTTATATTTATTTATAAGACCGATTTTTGTCTTTGGCCCGCAAACAATGTGTATAATATACGCTGTATCCCCGTAGTGAAAAGGTTGGAAACTCCTGCGTCTAGGGTAATATTATAGATCGTTCTCTGCTAGACCGACCTGCAAACTATGCGTAAATGTTATTGTTTTGGTGAACGTAACGTTTCCTGGTATAACAAATAAATTTTTGTTTGTACATGCTTATGCCAAACAGAAATCAACGAATACCAATGCGTGCGATAATGGGCGTCCTCTTTGGGAGAGGCTGCATCACTTACCATTAAGATCTAAGCACCTCCTGTGAAGGTGATAATTCGTATTTATTTTGGCAGTAAAAAAACAGGAACGATCTCATTATGATTGAAACCGCCAGACTTGCATCGAATATTGTATTATGATCACGTTAATAATATGATAGGATATAAGAGGTTCTTAGTAGTTGTCCCATTTCCCATCAAGAAATGTTTTTCTCAGTGTAAACGCTAGCTCTATTTTACACAAATATTTGTGGAATATTTTACATGCTTAAAACTATTACAACTAGCAAATTTGTTATTTGTTTAATACCAGGATTGTTCTCTACTTAAATACCTCGCACTTCTAAAATGTATAATTTGTATTTATATGCCTTAAATTTGCAATTAAGTGTTGTAATAACTGATTTGACCACTGTCCCACTTTCTGTCAAATTCACACGGAGAGTATTTCAAGAGATTAAGACACCATGGGATATAACAGCAGAGTGTAACAGAACGGCTCATGTATAGGTTAATACAGTAGCTTATAAATGAACTAGGCCGTACTAGATGACACCTGAGAGAAGACGTTAGTACAGGTCGTAGTAGTGATGACTGTTTAGTGTACTATATACCATTGTGTTGTTTTTATGACAATATGCTGGGTCTGTCTACCAGACAATCGACAGCCTTCCGCTTTACTATCCTAGCCTCAGATGTGTCAGTAATAGATGTTAGTCCTTAATCTTCTGTAGAAGAGAAGAGAGTTTTAAGTAGATCGTCCCGGTATGATATTTTTAAAATTAATTAAATATTCATCCTTTCATGTCCTCAACAACCTTTATAAATATGCTGACAGTTAACTAATTGTATTACCTGGAGTACAGGCGACATAGATATATTATTAAAACAGTATATATACTTCACTGTCTAATTTACAGGTTGAGCACATAACAAAGCCAGGTGCTATCTTGGGTTCTCTATCACTCTCAAAAATGTAACCCACAACTGCCGACTAACTCCCAAGCACCCACATAACGCTAAGTGAACAAGGGCAGGTGCAAAGAAATTTTTCTTGTACGTCTCCCTGCCTGGAAATCGAACTTGAGCCTCTTTAATTAGCTGTTATGCCTTTGTACGCATAGATGATTAAGGAGCAACTGCTTCAGTATCTGCACACTGAAACTATTTACAAGAGCGGAAAACAAGTAAAGTGGGATGTGAGTTAAACTGAAAATTATTCATAAAAAGATGAAATCCGGATTATTGTTAAAAATTAAATATTAGCAAGAGGTTATTACTCAATAATCACATAGAGTACATGCCAATTTAAGACAATATTATGCAGTTCTGAATATCTTTTGAACCTCTATATATCCAAAAGAGGTAAATGCAAAAGAAATTCCTCAAAGGCACATGTTATATTCAATGGGATGTGGACTCTTATATATCTTAAGTACAGTGTTCATATTTAAAGAAATTTGAACATTTAATAAGTAGAAATATGTAATAAAACACATTCATTGCAAAATATGCAAAAAGGAAAAAAATACTGAAAATATTAAAATATGTTTTCTGGAAAACTCATTTAAAAGGAGATAAAGTAGTTACTTAAAGGTTCATAAGAAGATACCAGACAACAGTCAGACAGGGAAAAAAAATTCTTGATTTCGATAAGGTAAGCAAGAAAACATAATTTTGAAATGAGGAATAGAATGTAGAAAGATGGATATAGTGAACAACTCGGGAGGGAAGCGTGTACTACTATTGATGAAAATATAAAAATGGATATTAAGACTAAATAAAGAATATGAATATCACGAGCAGAGCTCTATTGATATAACTATGTATAGGTGTTAAAAAATACGTGACTGCAAAAAACACGCACATGAAGTAGAACTGCTAAGCTTGCAGAATAGGCAGCTTATATTAGACAAGGCTGACAGCTGCAGAAGACTAAGAGCTGAAATATAGAGCATCGGGGGACGTTAAGAGCACAGTTGAGTCACAAGGTTGTCAGGAAACACTTTTTCGGTCCCAGGGTAGCCATAAAGAGGAACAACTTGGCTGAGATGGAAAGCTCAATACACAGCTTAGAGGATATCCATGTAGTTAATATTATTAATGGGGAAGAGCTAAAGCAGTCAGGGTTATGCAGATCCTGGATAATGGCAGGAAATCAGACTTGATCCGATGAAGAGGATGGTAGCTAAAAATCCTTAGATCAAGGACCCTTCGCCAGCATCAGAGACGCTTCCATGAAGGTTAGGAACCAGCACAACTGTGAGTGGTTAAGAAACTGAGATTCAATCCATGCAATCACATCTTTTAGAACAACTGGGGAAGTAATCCTAAAAGTACAACTTAGAGATTACAACCAGAAAATAGTCCTAAGAGGGAATAGCTAAGAGAGTACAACTGGGAAAGTATACCAAGGAGAGCACAACCAGGAGAGTGTAACTAGGGAAGTACACCTAAAAGAATATAATTAGAAAAGAAAACCAAAGGAACATACAACAGCAGCCTTAGTGAAAGGTGAAACCTTTAATTCAGGACACCCGACAAACATTCGTCACGGCAGTAGGACTGACAGCCTTTCTCTTTCCCTTCCAATATAACAGTGAAATATGAGACAGCAATGACTGTGCAATAAAATGGGAGGCATCATGATCTAATAGTCAACAGGAATGGTTGAAACAACTATGAATTGACAGACAATAGTCAGACAACAGGGAGCACTGAGCTGGGATGTAACAGTGAAATGAGAGGCAAGAGTGAACGGGTGTGTGTATAATAAATATGTCGTACCAAATAGGTAGAACTTGCGATTCAGGCTTAAATAGCAACACTCTTCTTGCCGAATAAGTCAAGCGAAAATCTGTGTAAGTAATAATTTCGCAAAAATCATTTTGAACCAAGCGAAAAAAAAATTAATTGCGTTTGTTTATTATCAAATTATTGTAACTTTATCTAAAATATATTTAGCTGAATTAGGCTAAATTAAATTGCGCTTGTTATATAAGCTAGGTTAGTTTCCTATGGAGCTTTTGGTACAAACTTATTAATTTTTATATTAACATAAATGAAAAAAAATATATCTTTAAACATATAAGGGAAAATTTTAGACAGGACTTAATTTTAAATGCTTTCTTGCTAATTGACCAGATTTACCTATTCGGCAAGACTATTATATATATATATATACTAAGATATTTAATATATATATATATATATATATATATAGTATATATATATATATGTATGTATTATATATATATATAAATATATCTATATATATATATATATATATATATATATAATATATATATATATGTATGATATATAAATATAATATATATATATATATATATATATCTATATATACTATTATATATATTATATATATATATATATATATATTATATATATATATATATATATATAATATATATAAATATATAATATGTAATAAAATATTCCTACTGAAAAATAAAAAATATGAAAGATGGGGTTGGGAGGGAAAGTGGAATATTCAAACGGCCTCAGAAGAAATCCAAATATTCTTCCTTGAAGCATTTTTTATCCACTTTTTCTTCCGAGCTAAGGGTCCCACAATTCTAGACCCAGAGGTGGACCCATCCTAATATTAATATATATCTATATATATATATATATATATATATATATAATATATATATATATATATCTATATATTATAATATACAAAAAATATATATATAATATATATATATATATATATATATATATAATATATATAGATATATATATATATATAATATATATATAAATACATATATATATATACATAATGGTCAATTAGCAAGAACTCATAAAATTAAGTCCTTTCTAAAAATTTCTCTAATAAGATTAAAGATATATTTTTTCATTAATGTTGATGTAAAAATTTTTAACTTTACACCAAAAGTAACTTAAAAAACTTACCTAACCTTATTATAACAAGAACAATTTATTTTATCCTAACCCAACTAAATATATTTTAGATTTGTTTACAATAATTTACTACTAAACAAACACAGTGAAATATATTTTTTTCGTTAGGTTCAGAAAGATTTTGGCGAAATTATTGCATACACAATTTTTCACTTGTCCTATATGGCAAGATGAGCTTTGCTATTTAAGCCAAGATCGCAAGTTCTGCCTATTCGGCACGACATATACATGTATATATATAATCAAAGAAACCACAAAACAAGTGGGTTTGAATCATTTACCAAACTGCAGTAAACCAGGGTTCGATTCCACGACACATTGTTCAGTTGTTTTGTCTCTTGAGGCGGGACAATATGTCGTAGGGTAGAACCCTGGCCTGCCGCAGCTGGGTAAAATATATATATATATATATATATATATATATATATTATAAATTATATATATATAATATATATATATATATATCTCTATATATATATATGTAATATATAAATATATATATACATTATACATATCATAATTATAATTTTTGAGTCAGATTTATAAAGGACGAATTCTCATTTTTTTAAATAATATCCTCAAAATTATTGCCCTTTTATCTTTTGAGCACGGTACATTATTAAAATAGTTCGTTTCAGGTTTAATAGCATTAAAAACTCACTTTAGCCAGTAACCCACAATTCAGATAGGAAACTGTGGAGTAATCATGAATTATTCAAGCCATGGTATTATGGTTTTTCACAATTCTTAACAAAAATTAATAATTTGGAAATTATTTTTTAATTTCTAAAGTGCTCAACTTTTCTGTTAAATTTTTTTCATCATTATTATTATTAATTGTTTCCCAGTGTTTGCGTGGAACTGTTATGAAATTCAGAAGGAAGCCCTGATCCATTTAGGCGTCGAACGAGCTTTAGTAATCAGGGGGGGGAGAGAATGATCCCAGAAAGGTGAGAGTAGCTCCAGTACCATGAATCCAGAACCCTTCGACGACATCAAGGCTTCCCTTGCAGGGTGTCTCCTTGCCACCATCGGTTAGATAAGGTTTAAATATGATACATGTCCATAAGTTGGTTATCTTTACTGCAGAGACGTTTCGCCAACCAGTGGTTTTATCAATCCAGTCCGAAACGTCTCCTAAGTGGTCTCAGACCGGGCCGCGAGGGCGTTGACCCCGGAAACCCTCTCCAGGTAAACTCCAGGTAAGTGCTGCATATGAAACTTGTTCATCTGTTTGTCGGTTTTATACAACCAAATATGAAAATCTTTCGAATGTGTTTACTCTCTGGTATATAAAAAAAATCTTATACTGCAATGGAAGTCTTTAATGATCTACATCCTTATCAACACATCAAGTAAAGGTTTCAAAGTGCGGCCAGCTCCTTCAGGGCTCCAACAAGTGTTTTATAGCTGGCCCCAAGTACTGAAAGATACTCACCACTCGAGTCACTGCGACCAAAGCTGTTAGCTGCCCTAGAGTACACAACACAAGTGTTTATCTGCTCTCAAGCTCTACACCATATGTTCTGCTGGCCCTCAACTCACGACCAAATGTTTGCTGGCCCTCAAGCTCTACACCAAATGTTTGCTGGCCCTCAAGCTCTACACCAAGTGTTAGCTGACCCTCACGCACTGCAAGTGTTAACTGACCCTCAGCACTACATCAAGTCATCAAGTATTAGCTGATCCTCAGGCAATACACCAAGAGTCAGCTGATCCTTAAAGAACACCAAGTTCAGCTGTGTCCTCAAGCACTACCCCAAGTGTGAGGTGGCCCTCAAGGACTCCACAAAGTATTAGCTGTACCTCAAGATCTCCATCATGTGTTAGTTGGACTCAACCAAACGTTTGTTATTTCTCAGGGGATGGGGGGGACTCTACCAAGTGTTGGTTGTCCCTCAGGGGGGACTCTACCAAGTTTGGTTGTCCCTTAGGAGGGACTCAACAAACTGCTGGTTGTCCCTCAGGGAGGACTCTACCAAGTGTTGGTTGCCTCTCAGGGGCTCTCTACTAAGTGTTGGTTGAATTCCTCAAGAACTTCACGAAACTGTAATTGGTCGTACAGGATTCCAATTATTAGCTGGCCATCAAGGAACTTCATCAAGTGTTTGGGGGTCATCAAGGACTCCTCCCAGTATTAGTTGATCTTCAACGGTGACTCTGTCAAGTATTAGTTGAACTGCAAGGGTGATTCCAAAATCTAATTGATCTTCAAGGGTATACCTGGAGAGGGTTTTGGTGGTCAGTGCTTCCGCGGCCCGGTCTGAAGCCAGGCCTCATGGTGGATCAGGGTCTGATCAACCCGGATGTTACTACTGGTCGTATGCAAACTGGCGATACAAAACCAACCAGTCCGGCTAGGTCAGGTGCTGACTTAAGGTGCCTCTCCATATCCTATCTTGAAGACAACCAGGGGTCTATTGGCTATCCCACCGTTATTATGATGGGCATGGCATTGAGCAGTCTTGGCCCCTGACACATACTGTGTTGTCTCTCAGTGTACCGTGGCGCCCTTTTCTTCATTATTAAACCCTGAGCTGCATCACTTGAGGCTCTATAAAGGAGTCGCTTCAATGTATGACTTCGCTAATCAGGTGTAACTCCAAGTATTACCTTATCCTCATTATTATGTCTTGCAATATAAGGGACTTTTTATAAAGTAGTTAATATACGTAAGTGACTCAAATTGTATAATATACTGAACACTGGTTTATAGAAAGAAAGCTTTAGTTTTAAGTGAGTATTCAAGTATTAGCTAGCCCACGTTAGCTGGCCCAAAAGGGTGAATATCGAGTGTTAGCTGTCCCTCAAGTATTAGCTAGCTCAAGAGTTAGGTTCCAAGTGTTAGCTGAGTCAGAAGGGTGACTATCAATTGTTAACTGGCCCAGAAGAGTGACTGTCAAATGTTAACTAGCCCACAGGTATTAACTAACTCAAAAGTGTGGTTCCAAGTATTAGCTGGCCCTCAAGGATGACTCATATTGTTACCTGACTCCTCATACACTTGTGACTAAATTGACAGTTTGGACCTTAAAGTGTGGCTCCAAGTGGATAGCCTGGCCCTCACGTGAATCCTTTTAGTGGTTAGCTGCCCTTTAAGGGTTGAGGACCCATAAAGTGTAAGCTGGCCCCTCAAGTTATGAATCCATCCACACGTCTGGGAACCTTAGAGAGCAAGGTCAACCTTAAAGTGCTTGCTCCCTGCCTATACCCACTGTTCCATACTTATCTGTACTATTCCCACCTCTATTCCATACCCACATGTGCGTCCAGTACCCCATTCTTCCTCCACCTCTGCCTGCTTTCCATACCCACCTGCTTCTCATACCCACCACTGCTCCATACCTACCTTGCTCCATACCCACCGAACATAAGAGAGAGAAACAAATAAACACTCTACTCTACCTACTCCATACCACGCTGCCCCATACTCACCTACCCATACCCAACCTCTCCATATCCACACTTTCATCCATACCCACTTGCCCTATACCTCAGCATACTCTATACCCAGCTGCTCCATAACCCACCTGCCCCATACCCACCTGCCCCATACCCACCTGCTCCATACCCACCTGCTCCATACCCACCTGCTCCATACCCACCAGCTTCCATAGCCATCTGCTCCAAATCCCCTGCTCCATCCGCACCTGCCCTTAACTCCCCTGCTCCGTGCCCACCATCTCCATACCCACCCTGCTCCTAATCCACCTGCTCCATACCCACCTGCCCTTCACCACCTGCTCCATATCCACCTGCTCATATCCCACTCTGCCCCGATACCCACCTGCCCCATACCCACCTGCTCCATACCCACCTGCTCCATACCCACCTGCTCCATACCCACCAGCTCCATACCCACCTGCTCTAAATCCACCTGCTCCATACCCACCACCCTTACCTACCTGCTCCATACCCACCTGCTCCATACCCCCTGCTCCATACCCACCTGATCCGTATCCACCTTTTTCATACCCCCCTGCTCCATACCGCACTGCTCTATACCCACCTGTTCCATACCCATGTGCCCAATTGCCTCCCCATACCCACCTGCTTTACTAGTAGCAGTTGATGGGGCAGCGGAGGCGATGAGGAACAATAAATGCCAGACGGCCTCCATGGTGGCTCCAGTGGTAGCCTTCACAGCCACTCACCACCTCCAGGCCTCACTTTCTCCCAGCACCAGACAGCCATCGGCTACAACGTCAAAAACCACACGTACGTCACTTTGCACTAACCAGTCGCTCGCTATCATAATTCTCTAGCACAGAAATTCATAATTCCAATATAGCATTAAGATACGATCGAGAAATTGTATATCTTTTCCGCCCCCTAATAACGAGTTAATTATCTACATGTACCCAGGATTCATTTTCCACCTTTAAATCACGATTGGAAAGTACTGGGGAAAAAAAACTTTGTGCGGTGGCTGGGAGGCAACACAACACTCCACTCCACACTGGATGGTCCACTACTGAGCCTCAACACAGCCTACTGGTCCTTCCACCGCCATTTCCGGGAAAAACTGTCGAACATCCTTCATAAAAAAACTAAATCTCATGTGCTTCTGTACCCTCCTGTTGAGGAGCCTAAATCCTATGGCTTTAAGGATAATTCAAAATATCATTACAAAAAACTCCGGATATTGATTTAAGGTATATACGGAAATATATTGTTTCAGGAGTGGTTTCTCGTGTCGTCGGGCCCGGGGTCGCTGCGCACAGGATTCATGCGGGTGACGATTCCCATTCCAAGATTGCAGGATGATATTCCTGTTGTTTTTTTTTTATATAATGACAAACTGCAATTTTCCTCATCCTGAGCTATTTACTCAAAGACGCGAGTCCCGAATAACCTCGACTCAAGATGGATGTTAAGGACAGACCTGCTCAAAACTTGAGACATTAAAAATAAAATATTAAATGTTTACATTTCTAAGCGATTTTTTCCCACAAGAAATCTTTTCTCTCAGATGATTTGTCTGGATGGTGATTATTAGTCTTATTTTCAAATGCGGAATGATCAAAATATATCACGATTCTCAGAATAACATATATATACATATATATATCTATATATATAATATAATATATATAATATATAATATATATATAGAATATAGTAGTATTGATGTCTATATAAAAATATATATATATATATATAATATATATTTACTAAATATATACTATATATATATATATATGATATATATAATAGATATATATATAATATATATATATATATATATATTTTATGCATTTAGTCTATATTATAAATTATAAGAATTAGTATTTTTAATTTAGTGTTGAAAAGAATTACATGCAACTTTAATGACACTAGTATCATTAAGGATTTGAATCCTATTAACCACCTTTCATAATAATGCTAATAATAATAATAATAATAATAATAATAATAATAATAATAATATATAAACATAATAATAATAATAATAATGAGTATAATAAAATAATAAAAAAAATAATAATATAACATAATAATAATAATAACACATAATAATAATAATAAAAATAATATATAATAATAATAATAATTAATAATAATGGATATACCTGGGAAATCGGAAGTATTCTGCTTCATACAGGAAGGGAGAGTGGTAAGAATAGTTCTAGCCCCTTGCATCAAGACCCGTCACTAGCATCGTACAGGTAAGGGTAGGAAAATCAACTCTTTGTTTGTAAACACTTTTCTCTTGTGATTAATGAAAGCGTAGGAAGTGTGATGTGAAGGCAGAGTGCCACGTGTGGTAGGTAATTTCTGACCCACAGATAGATAGGTTAAATGACTGACTGACTTACTGACAAAATGATGTAATAAACCCTTATTGCTAAAACCTGAAATAATTATATTAACTTTGATTTACGTTCATTTTCGAGTGATTTTTTTTCGTTCATTTTTATATGGGAAGAAATATGTTATAGTTATTTCTATTTCTCTCTCTCTCTCTCTCTCTCTCTCTCTCTCTCTCTCTCTCTCTCTCTCTCTCTCCTCGCATCTCTCTCGTCTCGCTCCTCCTCAGACTCATCGTCTTCTCCTCTCCTCTTCTCTCTCTCTCTCTCTCTCTCTCTCTCTCGCACGCACGCACAGGAGAAGCGCTCCATCCTTCAATAATACGCAGTTATAACATTGTTAGTGTAATGCGGCTTGTGGGGCCCGTAGAGTATGTGCCGGTGGCGATTCTGTTCGTATTGGAGATGATTGCGGTGGTGGTAGTGGAGGCGACGGTGGCGGCGGTGATTTTAGTAGTATTGGCGATGGTCGTAATTGCAGTAGTGGAGAAAGACGTGTTTGGCAAAAGAAAAACCTGTTATTGCTACGTTGTTCACCTACAAGACGCTTTATCAAGCACAGGAGACATGCAGAACGTCACTGTATATACTGTGCTGTAAAACGTAGATATGACAGAGGCTAGAGAGGCAAGGTGAGGGGTGAGGTCAGGCTCAGTGAAGTAGATGGCACTCTAAGTCAGCTGAAGTTAGATAAGAACTGTGCCCTTGTCGAACTGAATGTGGCTTTCGTCATCTTTCTTTTCCCAGATTCTATAAAAAAAATGGGGGATAGCTGTCGCACCCCATTTAGTTCAGTTTTGGAAAGCCTTTATTAACCCTTGAAACGGGCCGAGTCGCTGATATCATTCGGCGTCACATTACATGACTTAGATGTGTTACTCATCGTACCAGGTCGTTTCAACATTGACTGCCTCAAAGATCAAATAGTCTGTGCTGAACCTTCGGTTCGGTTTGTTCTTGAACAAGAACAGAACGACTCCCTGCCTCTTCTCTATATTCTCATCACATATCAGAGCGGCTTCCTGCGTTTCTGGGCATCTTCATCATAGATAACAATTCCCTCAGGAATATAGAGTACAGACAACCCGCCATTAAAGACAATTCACTCCTACAAAAAAAAAAAGGCGTCATCAGAGGTTTTTCTTCTACTTGTTTTCAGGAACATTGCTCTTAATATTTTCAATAATTCCAGAGACGCACCACCAGTAATTGCCGAAGGATTCTGCCTACTGGACAAACATCGACTTCACAATCATTAAGGAATTAATTGCTACACCCGCTCTATTAGGAACAGTTTCAGCAGATGTATAAAGAATCCTTTGTGGGGGATGCGTCAGTGTATCCATAAGTGAAACAGCCATAGATTTTCACACTCGTTTACAAGAACATAAATACGCCTGCCAAGAAAATGACGCCTGGTATGCATGTGTGAAGCACTGCACAACACACATCTCATGAATTGTGGACTAGCACATTTACAATTCCAGGAAAATTACAGATACTGACGACGGTGTTTGGAATCTGCATCTATTCGCGTCAATGATACCACAAGACAGAACAGAAGAATGCTCCTTTCGGCAAAACATCGCAACGCTAATTTTGGATCATCATAAAGTAAAGCAACACATATATATCCCCCCCCCCAAAAAAAAAAAAACGGAATCAAGTAAGCCTGATCTAGTACAATATACCTTTACTATCCTTGATATTCAACTTGCCTGACTTCCTCGTTCATCTGACACAACCTCTCTGCATGCTATATATAGAGCAAGAAAAAAAAAATTTAGCTAAAATAAATTGTGCCGGAGGGCCCCAACAAAAAGAAAAAAATAAAGTAAGGTGAGGTTGCTATTGTCCAAAAATAAAATCATTTTGTAATATCTTGTGATTGAAAAAATAATCTGAGTAATAACTACTATTGGAAGATTCTTGTGTTTAATAGAGTTCAACACTCGGTAAGTTCGGCTTATTAGGAAGAAAATATACATAAGTCAATAATTTAGATATTTCCTGTACTTGCTAAGTACAATTCTAGGTGAAGCGTTATTACAATGGTCTGTTCTTAAACAAGTCTAATTTCACCAATCGTTGCTCATAAAAAAAAAAACAATCTTACATTCTTCCATTATAGTAATGATGATAGCGGTGAGGAATGTAAGAGTGGGCATAGTGATGATGGCGGCGGTGTTGATGGTGATTGTGCAAGTTGTAGTGGCAGTGGTGATGGTGGTAGTGCGAGATGTAGCGGCGGTGATGGTGGTGGTGGAGTTGTAGCGGCGTGATGGTGGTGGTGGAAGTTGTAATCGGCGGTGGGTGCAAGTTGTTGCGTAAGTGGTGATAAAAGAATGCTAGTTGTTTTAGCAAGCGGTAGCGGCGATGGTTACAGTTTAGCGGCGGTGCTATGGTGTGTGCGAGTTGTAGCCCTGGTGGGTCATTGTAGTTGGTGGTGTGAGATTACTAGTGCTGGTTGCGAGTTAGAAAGCGCTGTGGTGATGTGGAGCAAGATTGTAAGCGGGTTGGTGACGGTGTGGTGGCAAGTTGAAGCGGCGTGGTGATGTAGTAGGTGTCCTTTGTTGGTTGTTTTTAATGCAATATTTGTTGTGTATTTAAAAGAGGCATAACATTTTAAAAGAATATGACAAATATTCGAATAAAATTTTGTTCTGAAATCTTGGATCCTCTCTCTCTCTCTCTCTCTCTCTCTCTTTCTCCTCTCTCCTCATCTTCTCTCTCTCCTCTCTCTCATTGATCTCATCTCTCTCTCCTCTCTCTCGCTCTCGCTCTTCTCTCTCTCTCCCTCTCTCAATCCTTCGGTCTCTCTGTCTCTCACTCTTAAACATACACACACACACAAACACACACACACACACACACACACAGCACACACACACACACACACCACACACCACACACACACACAACACACAACAGACGCACGACACACATCACACTCACTCACTCACTCACGCCTCACTCACATCACTCACTAACTCACGATCATTTCCACATCACTTCCACATCACTCACTCACTCCACTCACGTCAGGTAACTCACTGGTCACGTCACTCACACACTCACCCAGTCATCACTCACTCACCCTACTCACTCACACACTCACACACACATTCACTCCACTCAAACACACTCACTCACAACACTCACTCATCGTTCACGAGTCATTCACATCACATTAACCTCACTCAGTCAGTCAGTCAGTCCAGTCAGTCACGATCACTCACTCCACATCACTCACTCTCACACACTCACCACTCACTCACTGTCACTCACACACTCACTCACTTCAAATCACCACCACGTCACACACTCACGGGTCACTTGCTCACGCACACACACACTCACTTCACTAGTACACACCTCACTCCCAACACACACTCATTCACTCACTCACCACTGCAAGCATCACACACTCACTCACTCACTTCACTCACTCACACTCACACACTCACGTCACTCACACACGTCAGCTCACTCCATTCACCACACACACTCACTTACATCACACACTCACTTCACTCACACACTCACTCACTCACTCACTCACTCACCTCACTGGACACTCACTCACTCCACTCACTCACACACTCAAGTCACTCAATCACTCACAAACTCACTCACATCACTCACTACACTCACTCAACTTCCACTCACGTCCACACACTCACTCACTCATCCTCACTCACACACACACTCACTCACTGCACACATTCACTTCACGTCGCTCACTCACCTTCCTCACCACTCACTCACGGATCACACACTCACTCACTCACTCACTCACTCACTCACTTACTCACTCACTCACACACTCACTCACCACTCAATCACACAATCACTCACTCACTCACACACTCACTCAGCGCTTCCACAATCACTCCACACTCACTCTCACACACTCACTCACATCACGTCACTCACTCACTAACTCCACTCAACTCACATCACACACTCACTCACACACTCAACCCCACTCACTAACTCACACACGTTCACTCACTCACACACTTCACTCACATCACACACTCACTCACTCACTCACTCACTCACTCACTCACTCACTCACTAACTCACTCACGGTCACTCACAAAACTCACTCACTCACTCACTCCACACACTAACTCACTCACTCACTCACTCACACACTTCACCTCACTCACTCAACGTCACACACACCATATATTAATTCTTTTGTTACATTTTTTAAATATTTAAAAACCTTCAGTCGGACTCGATCTTTCGCTCACCAAAACCCAGGGTATAAAATATTTTTGTTGTTAATTGAAATGCGCTTTCTTTACCGCAGACTTTGTGTCTGTTTCCATGGGTAAGTGTAGGATTGTACGGTGGTGGTGATACTGGTGCGTACCTAGTAATGATGGAGATGTGGTGAACGGTGGTGGTTGGTGACAGTGGTGTAATGAATAGTGGTAATGGTGGTGTGAGGGTTGTAATTGTGGTGATGGTGGAAGTGTTGGGGTTGTTATTGTTGGAGCCGAGTGCTTACTCACTCGCTCATATGGGTGACGTTGTTGGGATTATGTTAATTTAGTAACCGTATGTAATGTGCTTCAATGTACACGTGTTTTGTTATGTTTGTTTGTTGTGGTGTGTGTTGTGGGTGTGTGTGTGTGTGTGTGTGGTGGTGTGTTGTGTGTGTGTGCGTATGTTGTAAGTGTGTGTGTGTGCGTGTGTGTGTGTGGGTGTGTGTGTGTGTGTGTGATGTGTGTATGGTGTGTGTGTGTGTGTGTGAGTGGCGTGTGTGTGTGTGTGTGTGTATGTGTGTGTGTATGTATGTATGTCATCACGTTGAAGTACTTGAGAAAAAAAATTTGAGCTCTAACTGACATGCTAACTGACACACTCAGTAATAGATACTTAGTAAGTTATTCCTGATTACTCCTGAAAAACAAGTTGTGCACGAGGGGTATTATTACTTAACGTAAAATAAATCTTTTCGTCTCGCTGGAATAAATTGTTAATTCGATTTTTTCACTGTTTTGTATGCTTGTGCTACAGTCACTGGGGGATGCCATGAGGCCGGTGATGGGCCCTGGATCCAAGGAAATGGAGTTGCATTTCTCCGAATATAAATAGATTCTGATGCCGTCCCGTTCCCCAGACACTGTGTGCCTCTTGCGGTTTAGTGCTTCATATACTGAATATAGGATAATCTGTTAGAGAAACGACGTCTTCCTTTCACAGGTGTTTGCTTCTGTAACAAGTTTTTTAACTGTACAGGTGTTTGTTTCAGTAGGAGTTTGCTCTAGCAGCAGGTGATTTTTGTATTGCAAGTTTTGGCTTCTGTACTGGTGTTTATTCTAGGGTCAGGTGTTTGTACCTTCACCAAGTGTTTGTTTTCGTTGCAAAAAATTTTCCAGGATTTTTTTAATATTGCAACTTTTTGCTCCAGCAGCAGGTGTTTGCTCCTGCAGCTAGTGTTTGTTTGTTCAGCAGGTGTTTATTTTTGTGACATGTTTTGCTTCAGCAGCAGACATTTTTTTTAATTGCAGATTTTTATTGCAACAGGAATTGTTTGTTCCTGTAACAGGTGTTTGTTTCAGCAGAAGCAGATGTTTGTTGTTTCAAGAGGAATATATTCCATCCAGAGGTGATTGTTCCTCCAGCAGGTGTTTGGCATGTTACTTGTCCAGAATCCGTTTTCCTGTTGAGTTTCCAGCTACACTGCATCAGTGTGCAAAAGAAACTGTATATATTTTAAGAACCATATCAAGACTGATTTAGAATTTGAAGTTCTTGCACACCGTCCCCTCCAACGATTTTACAATTCGTTAGGAAACCCATGCTCTAAAATATTACGAGTCGCCCCGCACTACCAAAAGTTCTTCCTTTTGTTAGAATCAGTTATGTGTGTAAATTGGTTAATATGTCTTAACCTAACCTACATAAACTACAGGAAAGCAAACCTAACCTAATCAAACTGAAAAAGAAATATTAAATTGGTCGTAAATACTTCGAGAGAGCAGCAATAACCGAAGGGAATATCAGCCTAAAATATATTTTGAAATAGGTGAACGGATTGTATTCCCATTATGCCATGCAATGCAGCCTCCAACTTAAACAGCGAGCAGGGGATACCAACGCTCTAAGGCAAACTCCGGCTCCTGGGCCGCATGCGGTGCGTAGCAACTTTGAATATTTATAAATAGTAAAACTAATCAATCTAATTTTCAGTCACTTCAGTCTCTTATTCATTTAAATTTTATTCATTCATTTATATTTATTTATAAGACCGATTTTTGTCTTTGGCCCGCAAACAATGTGTATAATATACGCTGTATCCCCGTAGTGAAAAGGTTGGAAACTCCTGCGTCTAGGGTAATATTATAGATCGTTCTCTGCTAGACCGACCTGCAAACTATGCGTAAATGTTATTGTTTTGGTGAACGTAACGTTTCCTGGTATAACAAATAAATTTTTTTTTGTACATGCTTATGCCAAACAGAAATCAACGAATACCAATGCGTGCGATAATGGGCGTCCTCTTTGGGAGAGGCTGCATCACTTACCATTAAGATCTAAGCACCTCCTGTGAAGGTGATAATTCGTATTTATTTTGGCAGTAAAAAAACAAGAACGATCTCATTATGATTGAAACCGCCAGACTTGCATCGAATATTGTATTATGATCACGTTAATAATATGATAGGATATAAGAGGTTCTTAGTAGTTGTCCCATTTCCCATCAAGAAATGTTTTTCTCAGTGTAAACGCTAGCTCTATTTTACACAAATATTTGTGGAATATTTTACATGCTTAAAACTAGCAAATTTGTTATTTGTTTAATACCAGGATTGTTCTCTAATTAAATACCTCGCACTTCTAAAATGTATAATTTGTATTTATATGCCTTAAATTTGCAATTAAGTGTTGTAATAACTGATTTGACCACTGTCCCACTTTCTGTCAAATTCACACGGAGAGTATTTCAAGAGATTAAGACACCATGGGAGATAACAGCAGAGTGTAACAGAACGGCTCATGTATAGGTTAATACAGTAGCTTATAAATGAACTAGGCCGTACTAGATGACACCTGAGAGAAGACGTTAGTACAGGTCGTAGTAGTGATGACTGTTTAGTGTACTATATACCATTGTGTTGTTTTTATGACAATATGCTGGGTCTGTCTACCAGACAATCGACAGCCTTCCGCTTTACTATCCTAGCCTCAGATGTGTCAGTAATAGATGTTAGTCCTTAATCTTCTGTAGAAGAGAAGAGAGTTTTAAGTAGATCGTCCCGGTATGATCTTTAAAATTATTTAATATCAGTCCTTTCCTTGTCTCAACCTTTTATTTTCACGAGCTTCCTCTCACACTTCCACTATACCCATATCATATCTGCATCACTCCCACCACAACACCATCGGTCCACCCACCTCCATCATGCCCTCAACACACCTTCATCACGCCCTCAATACACCTCCATCACCCCCTCAACACACCTCCCTCACGCCCCTAACACACCTCCCTCACGCCCTTACTGCACCTCCATCACGCCACACCTTCACACACGCTCCACACTGTCATTCTTGATCCCTTTCCTTCGTTTTTTTCCTGTCCACTTTATTCAGCATTATCTGCCACTCCTAAGGTTCTTCCATTTTGAATTTCTGGTCTTCTATCCTCGTCGATTTTTTTCTTCTTTTCCCTTCTCTTCTTTTTTCTTCGACTCTTGCTCTACTTTGTTCCTGGTATCTTCCTATCCCATGTACTTCCTCTCCTCTTCCTAAATCATTTTCATCCTTTCTGTTCCACTTTCCTTCTCCAGGTTCTACTCTCTATCTCTTCCCTCCACTTCTTTCCTCTTCCCCATACTTTCCCTCGACTCCTCTACCACATTTTTTCTGTCCTTGTCTCCATCCCCACTCTTCCACCTCTCATCCTTCATATCTTTCCATACTCCCCCATCTATTTTCCATTTCTTTTTCCTTCCCTTTTCTCTACACTCAATTCTTCCTTGGTTCCTTCCTTCCTTCCTCTCTAACTATACCTTTCATCCACTTCTCTCTCCTTCATCTCCCATCTCTGACTCTTCTCCTCCCTTCCCTCTCCTCTCTGCCTTTTCATTCCCTTCTTTTCCACCCCTTCTCTCGCATTTCCTTCTATTCCCTTCCCCTCTCTACCGCTGCATTCCCTGTCGTTCCCTCCTGGCCAGCTCGCTCTTCAAACAAGCCAGCGTAACGACCCCGTACAACAAAATATTCTCCATGCATAATAGCCAAGCAAGTTTGCCAAAACGTTTAAGCGACTGGAAATTTGTAAGTTTCGTCATTTTTCATTTTTTTATCCTTGGTGGGTACGTTGTGACTGGGGACTGTTGAGTGACGCTGGATGAAGTTGTTTTGGATTAGGTGTTGAAGATGAATATGCCTGTGATTAAGCAGTGCTGAGTGGTGCATGAAATGGATTAGGTATTTTAGGTAGGTACCCTATAACTAGACGCTGCTGTGTGTTGGATATGATATTGAATTAGCTTGTATTGTATGAATTGGTAAGTGGTGTTGAGTGTGCTGGGTTAGAATTTAGGTTATAGGCGTGCTTAAGTGTGGGATCTTGTATGCTAGTTTTATAGCTAGGTGGTTCTAGTTGACAGTAATATATAATAAATATGTTTATAATGAATGTACTAGTTTAGGCAACAGTAGATACTAAGTATGCTCAACGAAATAACGTTAAAAGGTGCTACATATGATAGGCTAGATGATTTTAGGTATCTTAGAGAAGAGTACATGTGTTATTGAATGCCTTTGGTGCTATAATATGCACAGAATCTATGCCGTTTTATTCTGGATGTTGTGTACCCAGTGTTAGATATTGTGTACTAGGTGCTATGATCATTGACCTAGATGATGCAAAGTAAAGTATTAAATAAGTTGCATTATTCGGTGCTAAGTTTTTTTTTTCGCATACGCTAGGCGATACTACGCGTTCGGTCTCTTCCAGTAAGTGACAACACAGGTGACCTAAGAGCAGCTGGGGTGAGAGGCAGAAATCTTACGTGAAGTGTAACTGCTTGGGATCGATAATGCAGGTCCGAAATCGACGAGCTGTGAGGGTAATTTATTCCATTCAGAGATAACAAGTTAAGCATCGACTTTCACCCGTCAGAATGTTGGGTTCCCTTGCTCTCGGTGGCTAGCAGGTAACCAAGAAGTAATCAATAGGTGCCCAGTAGGAACCTTTTCAGTTTGTTCTTGTTACCCAGCTACATTTTACCATTTTTGTTATTATTATTGTTATTATTAATTTATTAAGATATTAATGATACTAATATCAGTAATAATTGCATTAATACCAGTAATAACAGGTAGTGATCGTAATAACAGTCTTGTCAGTCTCGTGTACATAAATAAATGTTAGTCGTAATAGTAAATTAATAGTATTAGCATCGGTAGCTGTATTAGTTCTAGTAGTGTATTAGTACTAGTATTCTTATTAACACTTGTATCTGTATTTGTACCAGTAGCTGTATTAGTACCAGTAGCTGTATTACTGCTAGTAGCTGTATTAATACCACCACCTGTATTAGTATTAGTAGGTGTATTAGTACTATTAGCTGTATTATTACTAGTAGCTGTATTAGTACCAGTACCTTTATTAGTACTAGTAGCTGTATTAGTATCATTAGCTGTATTATTGATAGTAGCTATATTACTGCTTGTAGCTGTATTAGTACTAGTAGCTGTATTAGTATTAGTAGCTGTATTAGTACTAGTAGCTGCATTAGTACCAGTACCTATATTAGTACCAATAGCTGTATTATTGCTAGTAGCTGTATTACTGCTAGTAGCTGTATTAGTATTAGTAGGTGTATTAGTACTAGTAGCTGTTTTAGTACTAGTACCTGTATTAGTACTAGTACCTGTATTAGTATTTGTAGTTGTATTAGTATTGGTAGCTGTATTAGTCCTAGTAGCTATATTAGTACCAGTAGCTGTATTAGTACCAGTACCTGTATTAGTACTAGTATCTGTATTAGTACTAGTATCTGTATTAGTACTAGTAGCTGTATTAGTACCAGGACCTGCATTAGTACTAGTAGCTGTATTAGTACTAGTATCTGCATTAGTTCTAGTAGCTGTTTTTAGTACAGGACCTGTATAGTACTAGTGCTGTATTAGTACTGTATCGATTAGTATTAGTAGCTGTATTATTACCAAAACCCGTATTAGTACTAGTAGTGTAATTTGTACCAGTACCTGTATTAGTACTTTTGTTTTGCTAGTATTTAGTACTAGTACTGTATTAGTACTAGTAGCAGTATGTTTAGTACTAGTAGCAGTATAGTACCAGTACTGTTTTTCCTGTTTAGTACTGTAGCAGTATTTTGTACCAGTTTCCCGTTTTTGGCTAGACTGTATTATGTCAGAAGCTTATGTTATCAGTACCCGTATTATAATTAAGTGCGAGCCATCCCATTAATTAGTTTCCGAATATACAATGAATCCAGTACTGTTTGCAAACAGGCTCGACTTGACGCACGTTACCTGAAATAGCACCAACACACACCCACAACACACCCCAATTCACACACCACACATCAAACACACACACACACCAACACACACCACACAACACCAACACCAACACACACAAAGTATGATGAAAGCATGCATAGGGAGCGCGGAGATTCAACTGGTGGTACGGAATGGAAACTCTTCAGTCAACCTTCTAGAGCAGATTGAAATGGTAGTTAGAATAATGGTTCCCCCAACCACCCGTATGTTAGCAGACACCACCAACTGTGACTGTGGCCGGATTCGACAGACACCTCCACACACACACATAACCCGGTACCTCAGTATAAAAAAAAAAATACACTATAAAACCTATTTGCCATAATATGCAAAAAGGCATCTAAATTCAATTCATAAAAACCTCCTGGAATCATGTTAAAGGGGTCACGGGTTAATGGAGAGATCGTTTCATCAAAAATTTTTTTAAAATATTATAACCCGTTTACCCAAAATTTTTTAAACCCCAAAATTTTCCCCCCCCTTGTTTTTTCGTTAAACCCTTTTTAAAACCAAAACTTTGGTTTTTGTCACCCGCCAAAATTTGGCACTTTAAGAACCTTTTTAAATGTTTTTTTCCTTTTTTTTTTTTTGGGGATACGGGAAAAAAAATTTTTTTTACCCATTGTCCGGATTTTTAGCCCCTTCTGCCCCACACGGGGAAGGAAAATCTTTTCCCTTTGGGCTGAAAAAAAAAAGAAAAAATTTTGAAAAAAAATAAAAAATTTAGATAAAAATTGTTTATTTTTAAGGGACCAAATTTGGGATTTAAAAAGCCCTGTTTTTGGGCCCATAACAAAAAAGGCCGGGAATTCCCAAACCATCTGCTAAAATTAATTTTTGTTTGTAATCCAAAAAATATTTTTTTTTTAAATATATATATAATATATATATTTATTTTTTTTGGTTTTTTAATTTTAAATGGCAATATATGTATAAAGACGAAAAAAGGGTTTTAGAAAGAGGGGAAATATAGGGGAAAAATTCTTGAAAACGGGAAAAGAAAAATCTTTACATCTCTCACTAACTTTTTTTTTTTTTGTTGTTTTTTTAAAGTTTCTGCTCTTGTAAAGGGTTGCTTTAGGGTTGAAATTAAATTTTTTTGATTCTTTATTTATCTTTTGGGTTTTAAATAAAAAGGGACGGTTTTACATAATAAAGTTTTAAACAATAAAAAAAAAAATCTTCAGTACCAATGTGATAAAAGGGTCACATTTTTTTAAAAATTTTGTGTTTAGGGGTCACCGGGCAGGGGTGACCCAAAAAAAGAAAAAAACACTCCCACCCCATTCCATCCTGTTTCCCCAGAAACGTGGATACTACAGGGGGGGAAAAAAGGGTTACAGTTTTAAATGTAGTATGGCATCTTAGCAAGACAGAGTTAAAAAATTTAAAACAATCTTTTAACACCATCTGGGGAATCTGAATGGGAAGAAATCGGAAAAACAGACTTTTCGTATAAACGAAGAGGTTCCCAGTCAGGGTTTGCCCTATCTTCAGTGTTTTTTTTCCCCATAGCAAACAGTTTCGGCTTAGCTTGGGGTTTTTAAAGCACATACATATGCCTGCTTTTTTTTGTGGTTTTAAAACACTAAGTTTGAAAAGAAAAACTTTTCCAGCATCTTTTCAAAAAACCATTTTATAGTTTTTTAATTGTTGCCTTTAAGTTTTTTTTACAAATTTTTTAACCCTCCCTTTTGACGAAAAACTGAAAAAAATCATCTATTAGCTTTTGGAATTTGGAAATTTACATATTTTTACAATTTCCAGTTACGAAAAAAATTGCATTAAAGGGCACATTTCTTTTGGGCCCTTTCTTTGGGTTTTTAAAAATTTAAGTAATTTACCCAAAGTAAAAAACCCAAAAACAATGTGGCTTTTAAATTTTGGTTATTTTCCCTTAACTTTTTTTTTTTGGGATGCTAAAAAAAATATTGTAAAAAAACTTTTAAAAATATCCTTTAAATTTAACCCTTTAAAAAAACAATCCTCAGAGTAAAAAAAAATTATCCTCATCACATTTAGCGAATTTTTTGTAATGCACGTACAATGTATTAAAAAGCGGGGAAAAAACAAAAATAGTTTTAGAAGAGCGTGGTTTCGCCCCAGGACCTCGGGGTTTTAAGGGGCCCCCAGCAGGGTTTCCCCATTTGCGCCACTTGTCGCTTCTAAAAAGGGTTTTGGGCTTTTAATTTTAAAAATAATGTTTTACAATCCCTAAATTTTTAAGTGAAAGTAAAAAAATAAATAACAAAAAGGCAAATACCGTGACGGGAACGTTTCACAAATAACCCGCCTTTAAAAGAGAGAAGCTTAGGGGACGCGTTTCGGTCCGTTTGGCCCTTTTGAAAAATTTCATTGACTTTGTCAAAGGCCCAAAGTCGGACCAAAAACGTGTCTTTGTTCTCTTTTTTATTTGGGGGTTATTTGTGTTAAGTGAAAGTACGCAGCATCTTGAGTGTGTGGAGTCTAGGGGGGGAAACAAGAAAAGTTTTCCGTAGGAGTAAAGAAAAAATATATTTAAGCTTTTTTTCTGTATTACACAAAAAAATTAAAAATGAAACCCAAGAACAATATAATAAGTAACTTCTGCAAAGGGTTAAAAAGAATAAAAACCTTCCCAAAAGGGGTGTGAATAAAATAAAAATTTAAACCAACAAGAATTTTTTTTGAGGGAAAAAAAAAATTTTGGTTTCCGAGATTTTAGATAATCGTTTCTAGGATTAACCCAAAATAATTTTGAAAGATTCAATTAAAACCCGTCTAAAAGTGAGTATGTTTGGTCCTGGAGTCCAAAAGTGGTTGTTCTGGTCCCGGAGTCCAGGAGTAGGTAAGCTCTGGTCCTGGAGTCCAAGAGTAGGTATGTTCTGGTCCTGGAGTCCAGGAGTAGGTATGTTCTGGTCCTGGAGTCCAAGAGTAGGTATGTTCTGGTCCTGGAGTCCAGGAGTAGGTATGTTTGGTCCTGGGTCCAAAGTAGGTATGTTTGGTCCCGGAGTCCCGGAGTAGGATGTTTTGGTCCTGGAGTCCAAGAGTTGGTATCTTCTGGTCCCCGGAGTCCAAAGGGGTAGGTTTGTTCTGGTCGGAGTCCAAAAAGTTTGGAAAGTTCTTTGGGCCCGGAGTCCAGGAGTAGGTATGTTCTGGTCCTGGAGTCCAAGAGTAGGTATCTTCTGGTCCTGGAGTCCAGGAGTAGGTATCTTCTGGTCCTGGAGTCCAGGAGTAGGTATGTTCTGGTCCTGGAGTCCAAGAGTAGGTATGTTCTGGTCCTGGAGTCCAGGAGTAGGTATGTTCTGGTCCTGGAGTCCAAGAGTAGGTATGTTCTGGTCCTGGAGTCCAGGAAGGTTGGGTTTTGGTTCCCGGGGGTCCAAGGTAGGTAAATTTTTGGGTTTGGGTCCAGGAGTAGGTTTGTTTGGTCCCGGAAATCCAAGAGTAGGTAACTTTGGTCCTGGAGTCCAGGGTTGGGGTTTTTTCTGGTCCTGGAGTCCCAAAAGTTGGTTTTTCTGGTCCTGGAGTCCAGGGTAGGTATGTTCTGGGCCCCCCCCCCCCCCCCCTTTTTTTTTTTTTTTTTTGGTCCTGGGTCCAAGAATAGGTTTTTTCGGTCCTGGAGTCCAGGGTAGGTATTTTCCCGGTCCTGGGTCCAAAAAAATAGGTTTGTTCTGGGCCCGGAGTCCAAAAGTAGGTAAAGTTTGGTCCTGGGTCCGGAGGAGGTTTTTCTGGTCCTGGGGGGTCCAAAGGTTGTTTCTTTTGGGCCTGGAGTCCAGGAAATAGGTATTTCTGGTCCCGGGGGTCCGGAAATAGGTATGTTCGGTCCTGGGTCCAAGGTAGGTATGTTTTGGTCCTGGAGTCCCGAGTTTGGTATTTTGGTCCTGGGGTCCAAAAGTTGGTATTTTCTGGGGCCTGGAGTCCCGGGGTAGGTATGTTTGGTCCTGGGTTCCCGGGTAGGTATTTCTGGGCCCGGAGTCCAAGGGTTTGGTATGTTTGGTCCTGGGTCCCAAAAGTAGGGGATTTCTGGTCCCGGAGTTTCCCGGAGTGGTTTGTTCGGGGCCCGGGGTCCCCAAAAGTAGGTATTTCTGGTCTGGAGTCCAAGGGGTAGGTTGTTTTGGTCCTTGGAAACAAGAGTTTGGTATTTTTGGTTTCCTGGAGTCCAAGGGGTAGGGATGTTCTTTTCCCGGAGTCCAAGGGGTAGGTATGGGTTTTGGTCCCGGGGGTCAAAGGAGTAGGTAAAATTCGGCCTGGGGTCCCGGGGTAGGATTTTCCGGAAACCCCAAAATTGGTAGTTCTGGTTCCCTTGGGGCCGGGGAGGGTTTTCCCTTCCCGGACAAAAAACCAATTTTTGGCCCTGGAACCCAAAAGGAAAAATTTTTCCCGGAATCCAAAAACCCACAAAAAAAAACCCAAACCCCAAAAAAAACCCCCAAACCCAAAAAACCCCCCCCCACCCCCCCAAAAATTTTTAAACACAAAATTACCCCCCAAAAAACCCACCAAAACCCAACCCCCAAATATTACCCCCAAAAAGTTTTTCCCCAAAAAAAAAAAAACCTCCACCAAAAAAACCCCCCAAAAACCAACCCCAAATGGGATGTTTGCGGAGGGAAATAAGGAAAGTTTGGGTCCTGGAAACCCAAGTGGCAGGGAAATGTTTTTCCAAAAAAGGGTTTCAAAACAAAAAAGGGGGCAGGAGGTGAAAATTAAAAATTTGCAAAACAGGGGCAGAATTTAGGGGTTGGGGCCTTTCGTTTTCAGTTTTACCCCTTAAACCGCCCAACCCAACGCAAAAATGTTTTTAAACCAGAAAACCGGCATTAAAAAAAAAACCCCAAAAAACACCCCAAAACCACAAACACCCAAGGGTTGGTTTTCTTTCGGGAGTCCAAGAGTAGGTATTTTCGGGCCCTGGCCCAAGATAGGATTTTGGTCCTGGAGTCCAGGAGTAGGTATGTTCTGGTCCTGGAGTCCAAGAGTCGGTATGTTCTGGTCCTGGAATCCAAGTGTCAGTGAAGTTGATCAATAGCTTATAGGACATGGGGTCAGGAGCTATGACTTAATATCTGCAAACACAGATAGATGAGTTCATAGGTTGCCTCGGTGCAGTCTCTCACAACCGCACAAAACACACCACGCCGTGGCACACCACACAGCCACAAGACACACACACACCCAACACACACACACACACACACACACACAACACACACACACAAAAACACACACACCACACACACACACACACACACACACAACACACACAAACACACACCACCAAACACACACAAAACACATAACCCAACCCTCAAAACACACCCCCTAAACACACCACACACACACACACACACACACACACACCACACACAAACCAACAAAACACACACACTCACACACACCCCACACACACACACCCCACACACACACACACACACACACACACACACACACACACACACACACACACACACACACAGTGTTTAGCCAGAATAGACAATTTTTGCGTGATTAGACATGTACGGACATATTTACGAATGATTTAGAAAGACTGCAAATGTTATCCAACAAGTGGCTACTAGAGATCAACCCCTCAAGTTTTCTCTCGTAAAAATGAGGGATACAAAACAAAATCAAAGAGATCATAGAGGCTAGTAGGAAGGAAACTCTAAGAATTAGACGAAGAACAGGAGCTACGAATTAATAGGGTTGAAGGCAACATATTGACTGTTTAAACATGTTTATGAACTCTGAGAACTGCCTTCAGGGGCCAAAGCAAAGTGTTGTTAAGACCAGTATATACCAGGCTATTGATAAAGTGTCCAACAATGGTCTAAAGCTTACTCCAAATCATGCATGTGCAAAAACTGGAGAAAGTTTTGAGATTTAAAACTTTTCTTGTGTGTAAGAAAGACACAAAGGCACCAGAGGATTCATTAATGCAATTCAGAGAACAGAAAGCATTTCGCTTATAGTGGGTCAACTTAGGAACTGCACTAGTTGGATGACGGAGCTAGTTGATTGCAGTATTCTGCTGAGGTGGGATGTGTTTGGCAAGTATTTCCAAGAGCGTAAAACTGCAAGTGTTTTGAGCGATAGTGTTGGCAGTATCCACGAGAGCAAATTTCAAAGTCATTGATGCAAGCCAGATTCTTTGATGACAATCCTGGTATTCTGGAAGCTCATGGGACAGTTATAAGTATTAATCTTTATAGTGCAGGCCGTGTTTAAACCGCCCCGCTAGTATACGTACTCCTGTTCAGTGATGTATTGTTAGAGGCTTCTATATGTTTTCCCTCACTTATACTTTACCACATACCGCACATGGTACGGTGTCAATATCGTAGTTGGTTCCAGTGCCTTGCATACTTTTTGCTAATGATGGAAGTCATGTTGGCCATATATTGAGGTCTTACTTCTAGCAATAAGGTTGTGAGTGTTCTCAGAAACCTGTTACCGGGGTAATGTGCCTGTCAGGAGTGTGCCTTTGTCTAATGATATATATGAGATCTTAATAGCTTTTCTTCTCCAATCGATGATGAAATGTACTGGGTATTGTGGCTAGTAAAAGCTCTTGTGTGTATAACTGCATTATTCTTTGAGGGAGGGAGGACTTGATTTTCTATAAGCTCTCAAATAAAATTGCATGACTCCTCGCATAGTATGTACATCACTGTGTAATAAATAAGTAGGTAAACATCCTTATTCGTGGATTTTTGTAGCCTGAAATCTGTTTTGATCATTCCTGCTAAGTAAAACATCACGAACTGTTTGGGAATTATGTTTTTCCTCTACCATGGTAAATGTGGTGGAGATTTTCACTGACTTCATGTTGTGCAGTGCTGTGGTGTCCAGACATCTAACATGATGTTCCCCCACGAAACGTAGCCAAGTTTCATTGCTGGAGATGTACGGCTTCAGTTTTTCGTCTTTCTGGTGTTCGATGTACTGCACTAGGTGGTGACTCCAAGACTATTTCATACAGCTACCTGTTCAAAGAGTCACCGACAGAGGAATAGTTAAGTTCTCTTGCTCTGGTGTAGATTCGCCGGTATAATCGCCAGGCCCGGGCCTTTTCCAAGAGGTAGCGCGGCCTTGGCTCTCTGCCGAGGGAGTGTCTCAGACCAATGTCTGCCATGGGAGGAGGTACAAGTACCTCCTTGTCTTCTGGTACCAGCTGTCCCCAGGCGTAGCCCCATTCACCGCCCCCACGGGGCTCAATGGGAGTGGCTAGGCACCTTGGGCTGCTACAAACCCCGCCCACACTGGGCTCGAATGGTGTGGCAGCTGCATAGCAGCAGACGATGTCAGGAGGTGCAAAGGCAGCAAGCACTATAGGACCCTTTTGGAGTCACACTCCAGTTCTGGGCATTAAGCCCGAGTGCTGGGAAAGCTCAAGAATGCCTCTTACTATGTGTGTTGCTGCTGCTACTACTTGCACTCTTCTATGATAATTAAGTTGATACACAACTCTATGTCGACGAAATCAGTGAACGGAAGAGGAATGTCAGGTTTTATATTCTTCACAAAGATGTTCTTAATTTTGTCAAGAATAATAGAGTGAGGACTGATTAGGCAGGACTGATGGTAACCAGTTTATACAGGTGCATAGCTAAAACTCCTGCCAGCTTGTATGGTGCCTCACCAATTCATGATCAGATAGGCTTGAGAGGATCTTCTGAATTGTCTTGGATATACCGTACATGCGGGCAGCCCTTGGGATGTAGGGGCCTGCAAATGAAGAAGTTTCTTAACCCATTTAGAGCGTTTCACAATTTCGCTAGTTTGGTTTAGAGAGTGGCTGATGCGTGTTCGCGTCATTCATGTTGGTGTTATAAGAAAAAAAAGAAGACAATATGGAAAACAATTCAGTATAAGACAACATCTCGCCATTGTTTCTCTTGTGAGATATACTAGTATAGGCCTCAATACCAGCTGCGACTGAAATGCGTCTATTTTTTGGATATTATAAGAACCAGTGGCAAATACGTACAGTGATAGACACACAGGTACAGATATGTATGAGAGAGCAGAAAGTCATGCAAGTTCAGCAATAATTAATATTTTCACGTATAAATACAGATCATAGTATACACAATAAGGTATATATGCAGGCTACTGTACGCATATTGGTTAAAGTAAACATATAGCTCCAGTTATACATAGTAAGACATTTAAACAACATAAGAGCTTAAAAATAGAAATAAAGAAATTTCTCACGATATCTTGGAGTCAGATTGTTTTAATGCAATTCACAAATCCCAGAATGCTCCACTGATGCTAAAAATTATTATAATTTCCTACTGTCAGCCTCTGTGATGCAATTTGGCGTCACATTAATATTATTGGTACAATCAATGTCCGGTGATAGCTGTAGCCATCGCGTTTGGCATATGCATTATTCAGCGTGTTAATTTCATATATTATTGTATTGCTCTCTCTTATTGCATTTTTTATCACAGATGTTTAAAAAATGGAGCAAATTTTGAGCATTTTTCAATATAGGAAAATTTATGTGCATAATGTGACAGAATCAAAATGAGTTGGATTTAATATTTTGTACTTTAATCTAGAAATGTTATCCTTGATTTCAAATCTTTCTAAACCGGTGTATAACTGTTACAGATTGATTTTAAAAATTTCATATATAATCTAGAAATTTCTCCCCTTGATTTTCAGGTTTTCTAATATCTAGAAATTTTCCACTATGATTTAAAGTCTTTGAAATACAATCTAGAAATGTTCCACCTCTGTCGGAGGAAGTAACAAAGTGCAAGCAAGCACATACTTGCCTTCACCTGTGAAAATCTCAAGTATTTACCGGCACACAGGAATGGAGGTCGATTCCTATTTGCATCTCTCGGAAAGGTACAAGAAAGTTGCTTAAAAAAGGTGGTTACTTTTATTTACACATTTGAAGCTGAAGTTTCTGGAACAGAAAAAGAAAGCATTTCCTCTTCGTGAAAGATTTGACTTCCTCCGTGAAAAATATCAGGATTTTGTTTTCCCTAAGAAATACCTACTAAACATGTCCTAAGAACGTTTTATTAAACTGTTGTATTAACTGAAGTTCCGAAGGTCTCCCCATAGTTATCAAGAGAACTTTCTCATAAGACGCTAGTTATACAGTAATACAGTAGTGTGCAAATTAATTAATTGGAACAGAAGTAAATTTTGTGATTACCATATAATATGTTTTAGTCTCTGGCTTAGTATATTTTTTTTTTCAGAAGAGTTTGCTACAGACTTCTGGCAACCATCCATTTTTGCTGTTACCATGCAACTCTCGTCAGTGCCTCAACAGCTGTTGTTCTGTAAGGCTAGAAAGTGTACAAGTATTGTAGCTCTTAGAAAATATGCTGCTATGAGTATAAGACAGATCGCCGAAAATTTGAGCATAGAAAAGTCGACTGTTCGTCGGATTCTGAAGAGAGATGACGACACTTGTGATTGTGGAAGACAATGTAAGACAGCACCTCACAATGACAAAATTATCATAAGAAATACTGTGAAGGATCCCAAGACAACCAGCAAAGATCTACAGAGAGATTTGGCTTCAACTGGTGTAAATATTGATTCTTCAACTTTTCAACGAAGGCTCCGTGAAGTTGGCAGAACTACTAGAAAGCCGGTAAAGAAACAATTATTCCTGCCATGAAGAATAAACGGCTGCGTTGCGCACTCGATCATAAAGGATGGACGACAAATGAATGGGGGTAAGTTATATTTGCAGATGAAAAGCATTTTAAAGTACCTGGGTACAGATCAGTGGTAGTAGGACCGAGCAAAGGTGAGCCTCTTCGGAATGGACACGTTCAACAAAAGTCAAAACACCAACCTAAGATGTTTTGGGGAGTTTTACTGCTAAAGGCCCTGGATGGCTGATGGTTGAAAGAACGATGAACAATGACAAATACAACAATTCTGGCAACTCATTTGCTTCCCATTGTGGAGAGACTTTCCTGACGAACAAGGCATTTTCCAGCAGGGTCTTTCTCCATGCCACACTTTCAGAAAAATGCTGACATTCTTCGAAGAGAGTGGGCCAAACATTCTTAGTTGATCTGGAAACTCTCCTGACCTTAATCTAATTGAGAATCTATTTTCAATAAGCAAACAGAGAATCGTGAGACAGGACTGTTCAGCTTTGGAGAAGTTAATTGCTGGTACCACAACGAATACTTTGCCAAAATATGTTCAACATTGGTCGATTTTATGCCAAAGCGTATAGCAATACTTGCAATAGCAAAGGGTAGCCAAATATTGAAATAAATTAATTATCTCTCATATTATTGCCGTGTATTTTTCAAATAAAAATTAATTTTCCATGTAATTGTCTTATTTCCTAACTGTCCCAATTAATATGCACACTACTGTAAGATCAAAAGAAACCAGTATAGCATTAGAAACTATAACTGGTTCTTTAGCGAGAATGAAACATAAAAATAATTTTAAAAGCTACTAATAGGACAATTACTGCCTCATTCGCCAAAGTCAAGTATTAAAATAATTAGCTACAGGGCTAATAAAAGAAACTTTTACGGCTTCTTTAGAAAAAGTTATATATTGTAAAAATGAATTGCAAGTGGAAACATTATATGCAAGCAGTCCACATTATCATTAAGGGAGTAAGCAAAGCTTCTCTTAACTGCATTAAAAGGATGTTCTGTATAATAACTTATACTAAGGGAAGGAAAATAACAAATATATCAACATACCGCAATATACGTGACCCTGGCACTCCTCTCAAAGTATGCAATAGTCTTTATTACCTGTCCGAGACCGTGAATCTGATGGTTTCTACCTAGTCCGTGTTACTATGAATGTGTGTGTGTGTGTGTGTGTGTGTGTGTGTGTGTGTGTGTGTGTGTACTCACCTAGTTGTACCCACCTAGTTGTGGTTGCAGAGGTCGAGTCATAGCTCCTGGCCCCGCCTCTTCACTCGTTGCTACTGGGTCACTCTCCCTGAACCATGAGCTTTATCATACCTCTGCTTAAAGCTGTGCATGGATCCTGCCTCCACTACATCGATTCCCAAACTATTCCACTTCCTGACTACTCTGTGACTGAAGAAATACTTCCTAACATCCCTGTGATTCATCTGTGCCTTCAACTTATAACTGTGTCCCCTTGTTGTTGTGTTCCAAATCTGGAACATCCTGTCTTTGTCCACCTCGTCAATTTCTCTCAGTATTTTATATGTCGTTATCATGTCCCCTCTATCTCTCCTGTCCTCCAGCGTCGTCAGGTCGATTTCCCTTAACCTCTCCTCGTAGGACATACCCTTTAGCTCTGGGACTAGTCTTGTTGCAAACCTTTGCACTTTCTCTAGTTTCTTTATGTGCTTGGCTAGGTGTGGGTTCCAAACTGGCGCCGCATACCCCACATTGGCCTACCGTAACAAACAGACATGTACAAGGGTCCTGAAACGATTCCTTATTAAGATGCCGGGAATGCAGTTCATAGTTTTTCTAAAAAATAGGCGCTCAGATCTGCACAGCAGTTATTTGGTTGTTGCGCCTCAGAGATGTGTCTGGTGTTATAACTCACCCCAAAGATCTTTTTCCTTGAGAGAGGTTTTTAGTATCTCTGGCCCCCTAGCCTGTACTTCCATCTACGATCGCTTTGGCCCTTTCTCCCAATCTTCATGACTTTGCACTTGGTGTGGTTGTGTAGTGTGTGGTGTGTGTGTGTGTGTACTCACCTAGTGAGGTTGCGGGTCGAGTCCCGCGCTCCTGGCCCCCGCGCCGTCATATCGCTACTAGGTCACTCTCCCCGAGAGCCGGTGAGCTTTATCATACCATCTGCTTAAAGCTAGTAAGGATCCTGCCTCCAATACATCGCTTCCCAAACTATTCCACTTAACTGACTACGGAGCTGTGGCTGAAGAAATACTTCCTAACATCCCTGAGATTCATCTGTGTCTTTAGCTTTCCAACTGTGTCCCCTTGTTGCTGTGTCCAAACTCTGGAACATCCTGTCTTGTCCACCTTGTCAAATCGCCTCTCATATTTTGTATGTCGTTATCATTGTCCCCCGTATCTACTCCTGTCCCCCAGTGTCGTCAGGTGATTTCCCTTAACCTCTCCTCTAGACAAACCTCTTAGCTCTGGGACTAGTCTTGTTGCCAAACCTTTGCACTTTTCTCTAGTTTTCTTTACGTGCTTGGCTATGTGTGTTTCCAAACTGGTGCCCGCCATACTCCAAAAAGGGCCTAACGTATACGGTGTAGCAGGGACCTGGGAACGATTCCTTATTAAATGTCGGAAGATGCTGGTTGCTGAGGTATTTTGCTAGGGGCTCCCATAGGCTTGGCCGGCAGTTCTTTGGTGATGAGTGGCGCTTTCAGGAGATGTGCCTGGGTGTTATACTCACCCCAAGATCTTTTTTCCTTGAGTGAGGTTAGTAGTCTCTGACACCCCTAGACGTACTCCGTCTGCGGCCTTCATTATGCCCATCCCTGGGGGGTGGGGGGGGGGGGGGGGTGGGGGGGGGGGGGGGCAATCTTCATGACTTTGCACCTTGGTGGGATTGAACTCCAGAGGCCAATTGCGGACCAGGTCTGCAGCCTGGTCCAGTACCCCTTTGTAGTTTCTGCCTGGCTTCGATCGAGTGTATCGTCTCAACAACTTCACGTCATCTGCAAACAGGACACCTCTGAGTTCTATTCCTTCCGTCATGGTCGTTCACAAATACCAGAAACAGCACTGGTCCTAAGGACAGACCCCGCGGGACCCCGCTGGTCACAGGTGCCCACTCTACACCCTCGCCACGTAAACATGACTCGCTGCTGTCCTTCCCATGACAAGTATTCCACTGATCCATTGTAGTCCTTCCCTTCCCTGGTATCCCTGCTTGGGTCCTCCAGTTTTTATGTATCTGCACCAATCTCTTTGGGGAACTGTGTCAAACGCCTCTTGCAGTCCAAAGAAAATGCAATCCACCCACCCCTCTCTGCCTCTTGTCTTAACAGCTGTCACCATGTCATAGAACTCCAGTAGGTTTGTGACAACAGGATATCCCGTCCCGAAACCATGCTGGCTGCTGTTGATGAGATCATTCCTTTCTAGGTGTTCCACCAGCTCTTCTCCTGATATCTTCTCCATGTTTTGGCATACTATACATGTCAGTGACACTGGTCTGTAGTTTAAAAACGTTCATGTCTAGTCTCCTTTTTTAAAGATTGGGACTACATTTGCTGTCTTCAAGCCTCAGGAATCTTCCCTGTTTCGATAGATGTATTGATATTGTTGTTAGGGGACACATAGCGCCTCTTGCTCTCCCTCTCTCATACCCATGGGAGATGTTATCTGGCCCCCTTGCCTTTGAGGTATCTAGATCCTCAGAAGCCTCTTCACTTCTTTCCTCGTTGTGTGCACTGTGGCCAGCACTTTGGTGTGTGCCCCACCTCTCCGTCTTTCTGAGTCCACTTCGTCTCCTCTCTGAAACACTTCTTTGAATCTCTTGTTGAGTTCTTCACAAACTTCACGGGTCATTTTCCTGTTGTGCTCTCCTCCTTCCTTCCTTAGCCTGATTACCTGTCTTGACCTGTTTTTTCCTCCTGATGTGCTGTACAACAGTTTCGGGTCAGATTTGCTTTCGCTTGTCTATGTCATTTTATATTGTCTTTGGCTCCCTTCCTTATCTGGGCATATTCGTTTCGGCTCTACGACTGTTATCTCCTTATTCTCCTGGGTCCTTTGCCTTCTTTTATTTCTTACCCATTCCCTATCACACCTTGGTTTTGCCTCCCTGCACCTTTGTGTAAACCATGGGCTCATCCTGGCTTTTTCATTACTCCAGTTACCCTTGTGTACAAACCTCTATCCTCAGCCTCCTTGCATTTTGTTGCTACATAATTCCTCATCTCAGTAACTGGCTTCCCTGCAGTTTCTACTGTCCCACTGAAACCCCGTTCTGGTATTCCTCATTCCTGTGTATCCCTTTCTTTGTTTTTTAGTTTGGCTTCATTCGTCCTGGCCGTCCTGCTTCTCCCTCCACTTGTAACTCCCACTGTGTATTCGAAGCTTAAAACCACATGGCACTGGCCCCAAGGGGTCTTTCATATTGATGTCCTCGATATCTGCACTACGAGAAGGTAGTACTAAGTCCAGCCTTGCTGGTTCATCCATCACCACTCTCTCTTTAGTGTCCCTTAACGTTTTGGTACATGAAAAGTTCTCCAGTACCCCGCCATCCTTTAGCCCTCCATGTATCCTTGGCCCCCATGTGGGTCCAAGTTCTCCCCAATCGATCTCCTTGTGGTTAAAGTCCCCCATGATCAGAAGCTTGCACTGCATGCATGAGTCTTCTGGCCGCTCTAGCCATGTGGTCAACCATAGCTCTATTGCTCTCGCGACTCTTGCCTTGGCCTCCTGCTGTTCTGTGGTGGGTTATACATCACTGCTATTTCCACCTAGGGACCTCCAGAGTGAAGTTTCCCACTATGTAATCACTTCTTCTCGCGCTATCTCCTCTCATCCCAGCTCATACAAAATTCCACGATTTTTGATCCAGCAAACGCCACTCCTCCAACACCCCCCTGTTCCCTCTGTTTTTCCTCAGGACATTTTGGTTATCCCGTTGGAAAGATGGCATCTGTTTAACATACTGTAAGCTGGGTTTCTGTAAGAGACTATGATGTCCGGTGATGCTTCCTTTGAGAACCTCTTTCGTTGCCACTCCCTCCTCCCACTTATTTGTTATTCCATCAGCGTGTGTACCCAACCTTCAGCTTCCTTTCCAACACTGTGGTTTGGGGGGCCTGGGGAGGGAGACCTGGGCATCTGTGGGATTCTCTAGCACGATGTTTTGGGTGGAGGAGGCTGGGGTAGGATTGTAGTGTTGGTGGTTGATGGTGTGATTAGGTTTTATTGTTCTGAAGTAGTTTGTGTGTGTTGCTTTGCCCTTGCAGTTCTTCCTGCACTGACTGACCTCTGCTGATTCCCTCCTTGTCTCTTTTCCTAGCTCCTTTCGGTTTTTTTTTTTGTCTCTCCCTCGCT